>OX388150.1:10174763-10779186 GCA_947579745.1 Apocheima hispidaria | reverse complement strand
CATACATGAATTATTATCTGAAGAATATTACAATTTTCCCTTTTTGATGAAAAACCTGATCTTAGTTTTGGGAATTTCGGTAAATCCTGAGACATATAAATGTATATTTTATCTCCGTAGTCTACATTAAAAAGTGAACTGCGTAGCAATAACGATGTTAAAAAAACTGAGGTTGTTTGATGAAAATTTGACCTCCTTTTAGAACCCTACCTTTTTAAGACTGCGTTTTCAATCTTTAAATACACCGTTCAAATATCAAGACTCTGTGCGTCCAGCAGTTTGGACGTTGCGTCGTCTGTCAGTCAGTCACTCGGGACAAAGTATTTTATTGATATATTGATTCACGATTTATATTGCCCATAAGTTATGCTTAAGACGTAAGCAGTTATCGTAAACACTCATTAATCGTTATTTTCTTACTATGTAATGCTGCCCTACTAATGAATAAGTAAGCAATTATCAACGCGTAAGTGCTTATTATGGAACTAGCTGAGACTTCATACGCAGTGCTGCTCCGCTATTGGCCTCGCAGGCTAAGTGCTTGGGATTGAGTCTCGGCCTCCAATCGTCCTCCCACGGATCCGTGAACCAGTGTATATTGGAACTTCTGTTTTAAGTCTTGCAGAGTATTAAAAAAGATATGCGTATAATACAAAATTGAACGAAAAAAAGTCTCTGCCTTCAGCCTCGCAAATATTGACTGAAAGTAACGAAATTCTATAGAGACTTTCATCTACTATTTAAGTGTACTATTTAAGTGTTTATTTTGACTGCCCCGGTGGCTCAGTTGGTAGTGAACCTACGTTCTGTGCTTGGGGGCGTGGGTTCGATTCCCATCTAGGACAAACATTTATGTGATGAATATTTGTGTTTGTTCTATGTCTGGGTGTTAATATCTATATAAGTATGTATTTAAAAAATATCTATGTACGTATATCAGTCTCTGGCAGCCATATTACAAGCTTTGCTTAGTTTGGGGTCAGATGACCGTGTGTGCAATAATGTCCCAGATTTATTATTATTATTATTATTAAGTTCTTCGGGAAAAACTTTAAAAACCCCTCCTCCGTTTTACTAGTCTACCACGCCGAATTGAGACCTCGCGATGCCTATTTGGGACCTAACACTAAGACCAATTTTGCCCACATTTGTTTTTTAACCGATTTCTAAAAAAAGGAGGAGGTTCACAATTCGATAGTATTTTTTTTATGTTTGTTACCTCATTTATAAACCGTCATTTATGAACCGGTTTGGAAAAATCTTTTTTAATTTAAAAGGAGATACTTCAAAATTGGCTCTGTTTTTATCAAAATCCGGTTTTGATGCTGAAATCCATAAGGAATTGAGGGAACTATTCAGATATTATAAGTACACAAATAGCGATTTTGGTATTTCCATCAACAAGTCGAGCATTTGCATTCAAATTCAAAGTGTCATTTATTTTGGTGAAGTGGAACTGATGAAGAAGACCACAGATGGCCACCGAAACTCCTTAATGATATACGTATTTTACGGGTGGCGCTAAGCTAATCTCGATTATAGTAGTTAAGCGACTTTGACAAGGCAAATTTAAATAAACGGTTTCGATGAAGTCGCTTTTTTTTTAATTTTTTTTTTTTTAAATATAATTATGAGTTACTAAATTTCTTGCATTTTAGTACTTTAGTAAACACTTTTTTCTTAAAGTGAACTGTAATTCTTTAAAAAAAAAAAAACTTAAATCGTGAATTAGTTGGTAAAATATTATGATGACATAACTTTTTTATTTTTTAAGTAATCATTGTAGTTCGTTCTTGGAACTCCAAACAAATACGTACTTTCGACGTCCTGCCACTAATTAGAAAGTAATCGTAGCTCATTAGGGCATCCTGCGCGGCCCGAGATAACCCCGAGTGGCGTGACGGTGTGACACTGACGCCTGACGTTCGCACTGTTTGTACAAAAACGATACGCGCCCATGACAACGCGAATACGAACTCATTGTGTAAGCAATTTCTAGAAACTTTCAATTGATGCTGGTTATACACCAACGTCTAGTTTTAGAATCATCTTACGTGGGAACAAGATGTCCTGGTCGTCAAAAACGCGGCCAACGCTGCATTTTTTATGCTACAAGATGAGTAAGTTACTCTCTTTATGGTAAGTTTCACAGTTGCCGAAAACAGTTCAGGATCGCAACCAGATTTTTGGAACTTCATGTTCAAAACCCTGCGCGGCGAAGCACTGCGCATTTCATAACAGAAACGGCTTGGCGTAAAGAGCGCACGTCACATGCACGGCTCTTACCCCCAAATACTGAAAAGCTTGTTAACTTTGACAACAGATTCATTCTAATGCTGCCTTTGTCTGGCACTAAGCAAATGACGAAGGCAGCAACAGACTTAATCTGTCGTCAAAGTTAACAAACGTTTCAGTATTCGGGGGTTAGAATTCAAAGTACGGATATACAGAATGGAATTTACTAACCGCACCCGGAGGGAAATTACTCTACGGAAGATAACAAATTTTACTCAAAAAAATAACATTCCTTTATTGTCAAAAAGAAACAAATTGAAATGATTTATTTATTTGTTTTTATTATTTATTAAATGTATCTTTTTCTTTTTTCTTTAAATTTAATTTACAATGTTTGTAAGAGAGATTAGATCCTTATTTTGGTTGACCCTGTCGATTGATGCCATAAAAGTACATAATGTAAATTTTTCCGTATTTAGCCGGTTCGATTCCCGAGTGTTTTCGAAGCTGTTTGCAGATTTGTTTATTTAAAAAAAAAAGGAATGTTTCCTTTGTGTAAAATTTGCTATACTTATGTATTTTGTGTACTTTCCTCACATGGTCCGCTTGAAACATTTCCACTCTGTACACATACACTATAAATGCAATGAAGTGCGTTTTTATTTGCCAGAATGCAGGTATGCACGGTTTTGGCGTTTGAAATGTTTCATTACATTCGGTCATTTCTAACGTGCAAAAATATTTACATAGAAATCGTTACTTTGTTCATACTTAATAAATGTTAAAAAAAAACTACCTTCAATACATATAACATCATACACATACACTATACACATATCACTGGTGTTATTACAGACTTGTTGCCATTAGAATCTTAAGCATGTACATGTTTAAGACTCTAATGGCACCCCTTTTGAAGAACACAATGCTATTTAAATCCATACATTTAATTGTTTTATCTATATATAAAACAAAGTCTGTATAGTTACACCATTTACAATTCCCGAACGGCAGCACCGATTTTTATGATCTTGGATTTGACTCTGCCCTGAATAATAATAATAATAATTATTATTTATTGACACTTAAACATAAGCCACTTATACATAATTATATTATACATAATTGCATAGCTATTAATAGAATAACTATTAAAACACCAGAAAAAAATTACAAGATTTTTATCAAAATTTTAGCGAGGCCGAGCTTACATCTCGTACGAAGTTAAAAATAAAACAAAACACGTTCAAGTGCATTTATTAAATCTTGACATACAAAAAAGTGTGTTATTAACATTATTTCTTGCTACGTATTGCCTATGTTACGATCTGCATTAAGGTCTCTGGATCTTAATTAGCATTTTTTTTATACTAGACATGTTGAAAATGCCATTACATACGCTCCAAAAGGAAAACATCCGTTTGCCATAAACATGTTAATAAATAAAGCGTACCATTACAGGTAAATCAACACAAGTCATTTGCAAGCGTTTACTGCAAAAAACTTAGAAGCGGTAAAAAGTCTGAGTTAAAATTGTAGGCTAGTAAAGAGCGAAATAAGAACCGACAGAATTAAAAATTATAGAAACTGTCAAGCGCGTCTTATACACTCATGGTAGGGTTTCGTATCTATTTTTATTTTAATATTCTAACTTTTTTTAACGAGCATGTGTCTTTATTAACTAAATATGGATATTTTTTCACATACAGCGCCATCTAGTCTAAAACTAAGCAAGATTGTACTATGGGAAACATATAGCTGATAGAATACATATTTTTTTTTTTTGTAAATACATAGAGTACATAGAAATACCCAGACAAAGAACAAACGTCCATGTTCATCACATAAATGTTTGTTCTGGGTGGGAATCGAACCCACAACCTACAGCTCAGAAGGCGGAAATCCTTCCATAGAGCCACAAGGCAAGTCAAACTAAGCAAAATACATACAAACTACAACTACTTAGCCTACTACATAAACGAACAGTTGGATCATCCAGAGATAATCTTGGTATCTATAATATCTAAGTAAGAAATAAGTAAACACCAGTTGGCATTTCATTTCATTCATTGATTCACACTCCTCGAAATGTATGATATTCGAATTCGAAATGTATTCGAAATGTATGACTCGAATAATGATGATATTTTTGACTCGGTCACTCTGTAATATGTTATGTATAAGAGTTTGGGCAACACTTTGTAAAAGTACAGATCGTTTTTTTTTTGTTTTTTCATATTTTCGTCTCGTGCCAACCCTATAGTAACATCATTGCAAGATGATAACGGGGTCTACACACTACCTCGTCAACTATTGACTCTAGTGTAAGTCCTTGTTATGTTCAAAAGTAATTTCAGTATATATATTTTGATGTCTTTTCTTTTCTTTACTTTGCTACGAAACTCTAAAACACGACAAAAACAGTTCATAAATACCTTTTAAAGAGATGAACGAAATGTTTTTTGGCATACAAGTGAAAGAATCAACTTGCAATCGGACTGCCTCGCTGAAAAATCCATGAAAAATCATTGAAATCGGACATCAGATTCAACGGTGACTTGAGACTCATAATAATTGTTTTTGTCAGTTATAAAGTGGCCCCCTTTCAAGCCATCGGAGGCCAAGATCTACTTCGACTCGTGCGACATATTAGTAGGTATCAGTTGTTATTTCACAACGAAATGCAATTCTACTAAAAAAAAACATGTTATTTGAATAAGTACAAAAGTGTTTATTTGTATTTTTAATAACATTCTAATTTTATTATAAAACAGTGAAATGTAAGCTTTTCATTTCAACTAGATTACTACAATACGTACTTACTATTATTATTATACATACTATTATTATATTATACATTTCAAATTCATTTCAACTAAAGTATTCTTAGTAACGTTGAAAATAGAAATAGGTACGTAAATAATATTTCCATCGATCTCGCCGACTCCCTAATTGGCTCGAATGCAAACTCTGTTATTAGGCAGGTTAATTAAAGAGTTATCGTGATAATTACCCCGTCTTGGTACACTACGTGTGCCTATGGGTCTTTCGAAACACTTCTAATTAAGACGTTTCCTTCATTAGTTCAATTAGATTTTGTTCACGTCAGAGACTTTGTACATTAAAAACGTATTATTTTGTTTTGCTGTAATATAAGCATTTTCAATGTATTTAAGATCGATGTTCTCCATATCAGCCACACCGTCACTATTATTCACTACTACTAACAGGCGAGATGGTGTCCAAAATTAACTAACAAGTTTTATTGTCAAAAAAATCTAAAACGAACAAATAGAAACTTGCCACTGGCGATTCACAATGTTTATGGATGAAAGTAATGACGTCATAATGAATACTTACTAGTAAATGAGTAAAATAGACACCAGTGATGTGGAGCCAGAATAGAAAAGAAAAGAAAATGCCATCATTTGACATTATTTCTCCTCTCAGTATACACCAATAGGCCGTCGGGAGTTTTGGCGGGAAAGTAAAGAAATCATCTCGCGTCATTTTATTATTTTCTATTACTTGTGTTATTTCGAGTGTTAATGTGTAAAAACTGTGAATTTTTACCACTACTTACCAGCATACTTTAGCATACTTTTACCACTTTACTGGGACGCATGACTTGGACTTGACCGTGACTTGCTTTGTTCGATTTTGACTGTGACTATGACTTGTTTGATGTTATTTAACAAAACTTGAAAATATATCAAGTATACTTATACTTGACACTGGCAAATGCATAAGACTTGCGACGCCAAAATCCTCTCAGGAGGAAAGAAAGAAAAAAGTCTGCCCGAAGAAAGGGCGGGAAAGCTACGATGCGTGATCTGAAGATACTTTCATTGAGATTCGTTTTGTTTACGATTATTATGAACCGTAGGTAGATACCTACATTGTACAATGCGAACTCTACAAAATATGATACATACACAAAATAGCACTAATAAATTGTGTTTTGGCGGGAACGTGAAGAAGTCATGTCGCGTCGTTGTATTATTTTCCAAAACTTGTGTTATTTCTAGTGTTAATGTGTAAAAATAGTGAATTTATATGTGATAGTGAACGCGCACGAGTGTTGGTAAATAGTATTATGTTGTGAAACGTGACTCTTCGTGTTTTTCCAAAACTCCATTGAAACCTCTAGTAAATTCTCCACCACTTTACTGGGGCATGACGTAGACTTGACCGGCACTTACTTTGCTTGACTTAGACTATGACTGAGACTTATTTTAATTGTAAAATATTTGACTTCACTTCAAATATTACAAAATAACTAAACAATGGCTAAATACACCATTGCGTGGAGCCAAAAAATGAGAGAAAGACACTATTATAATATTTTTAGATTAAGTCTTACCCATTTAACGTGATTTGTTTAATGCAATTATATAACGACATGTGTTATCTGTATTATTATAGGTCAAGTGGTCAGGTCATTTAGTCAAATAAGTAAGTAATTAAATCGGATGCTTTTTTGTCCTATATAACAAGTTAATAATTTCGTCTTTAGCCCGATAGGCTACTCACACTCTTACGTCATCTTGTTGTTCTAATCCGTCACAATTATTATTTTGTCTCATTTACAACTTGTCTTATGATTTACAGTTCAGTAAAAAAGTTACAACAGTGACAGTAACAGTAATACTACGCTTTGTAAATACTAAATTATTCTGTGACATAAAAAAATACATCAATGACAGATGCCAACGTGACAGTGATTCAACATGATAGGTGTCAAAGTGTGTACAACATATTTTGTTATTATATTAAAATATTTCTAATTGATCTCAAAATCCTCTGTTGTATGAAAGTATCACCACAAATTAGCCTATTATCCTCCATTACAATGAAGAATTTTGAAAATTAAAATAATCTGCTACGTAACATTGCTATGGGCAATGTTATTTTAGTTAAATCAGGTTTTTATTCCTTCAAAATGGCGCTTTGAATTCGGCTAATTTTACTTAAGTCACATTTTTATACCTTCAAAATGGCGCTTTGAATTCGGCTAATTTTACTTAAGTCTCATTTTTATACCTTCAAAATGGCGCTTTGAATTCGGCTAATTTTACTTAAGTCTCATTTTTATACCTTCAAAATGGCACTTTGAAATCGGCTCCACTGGACTCTGTTTATAGCTAATTGTCCTAGCAACCAAGTTTCGCTAAAGAGAGCGAAAAGAAAGTTTGCGGAGCCATTTTAAGGGCGCTAAAATTGTATCTCGAGGAAAATCATACCATTGGCTATCATTGTAAAATATCATGGTATGTACTTCGTGTACCTGTCCTACCATTTTCCGTTGCAGTAAATAAAGTCACCCGTTATAAGTATGTTGTATAATTTATATTTTATGCAATATTTTTATAAAGTTATAAACCAAAATATAATTATTTAAATACAAACAATACAATTGTATACAAACAACCCAATTCAGCAACAGCATATCATTATTTTATATAGGTAAAGAAATAACAAATACAAATTCTTAACATCAACATTTTTAATTAGTGTTTGATAAACTTTAACCCCTTATTTTCGTTAAAACTGTTATTACTTCGAAAAATATAAACACGTGTAGGCCGCCACAGAATAAAACATATGAAGTGTGTGTCGCGACAAACTCACAGGTAGGGCTCCGGTGCGTTCCCTTGGAGATCCCGGAGCCCTCGGTCAAGCACCAAGGCAGGCCACCGGGGGGGGTTTTAGTGGGTATAATCCCACATAACCCGGCTGCACCCCAAAGCAGACGGGTATCTTGGTGAAGATTTCCCCCTCGAAAAAAAAAAAAAAAAAAAAAGGGTTCTGTGACTATATAAAAACATCCAGACTAAACTATAACTATTTAGCGGTTCTGATAGAATGACTAATAATTGTTTCAGCGCTGCAGGGAGCTTTTGTCAACTCTTAACAAAATGGAGCATGATCTTTGCTAGGGATAGCTTCTCTTCTCTGTATATACGTATAATAGCTCAATGGCCTGTCCGTCTAAATTTGTCACAGTTTAAAGATAATTTTGACCTATGTATAAAATTATGATCTAACTAATATTATAAATTTAAAACTAGCTCTGTCTCTCTGTATATCTGTCTCTATGACTGGGTGTTTGGCGCGTTATCACAGTTAAACGACTGAACGGATCGAGCTGAATTTTTGCATAGTTATGGTGCAAGGGTTGGAGACGGACATAGGCTACATTTTGTCAGGTCCACGCGAACGAAGCCGCGGGTAACAGCTAGTTGAATATATACAAGTCCGTTCTTAAATAAAAATTCACATAATGTACGATTTGATTAATTTTGTGTATTATTATTTAGTTGGTAGATTCAGCCCGCATTTCAAGTTATCATGTTAACAATTTTTTTGTAATCATTATATATATAAGTAAATCTTTATTAAAAACCATATAATACAAAGTATAAAAAAATTGATACCGTAAGTAGTACTGTCGACTAGGCTTCTAATTGGTGGCCTTATCACTTAAAGAAATCTCTTAATTAGGCTTAATTTTTATTACAGTAAAACTTCCATTGCGTTTTAATAGTAAAAAAATCTGTTTTCATTAAAAAGCCAAGTCATAAATCTGTCATTAAGAAATCTTAATGTGTACCCATTGACATCTTATCTTATCGAAAATATTAAGTTTCGAGTGCTTTCGACTGCGCCCTCGAATTTTTTTGTGAAAATAATTCGATACCGATATGAAAAAAGTTTGACCTTTTTAGGATCTCGTAAAAGACAAACGGTATTTCATATTATAATGAAGTTATGAGCACGCGTTTAAAATATTCAAATTATGAATGTATGTGCTAAGCGAAAAGACAAATTAACACAACTTTTTGGGGTTTATGTATGTATGTGTGTAATAGACTGATTTTGACTTGACTCTATATCTTGATTGACATCGGGTACATTTTGGAATAGGAATTTTTGTTTTGTCAATTATGGGTACTTTAATATGCTTAATTCAATAAAGTGCTAAAGAGTGTAACAAATAAAACAGATGATTATTTCAATAATAAAATTATGATTGTAGTGACTATGGGCATACAAGTTTTGTGTAGATGCATTAGTCTATGCATTTTAATAAGATACATATGATATCCTGTTCCTGGCAATACATTTGATGTAAAAGACATGGCCGACTTCAAGATATCCTCGCAAATCTAAATCTATTCCAGGCAGTTTTCAAATATATCAGAAACACTGCTGAGAAAATATAAAGAGATTTGAAATTCTCTAATTAAACCAAAGCGAATATAAAATGAAACCAGAGAGATAGAATTTAGTGTTGTGCTCTTAGACGAAGCATCACTACAAGATCCTTGGTTGTGCTAGTCTAGGATTCTGACAGTGACGGCCAAAAACATGATATCCAGGCCGGTTAAAAAGAAAAAATAAATAAAAAAGACATTGAAGATTTTTTATTCATTCGTTATCTGCATAATTATATTTTTTACATATTCACCCAAATTACAAACAGCCTTAAAATTATTTCTCTATTTTGTATGCTCTACAAAGTTTCATAACAAATTAACTTTTGCCAAAGTTCCGAGTTCAGTAAAAAATTGGGGTGTTCATTTATAGCTCATTTTGATTTTTAGTGCGTCTCAAGTGGCCGAAGTTTGTTCTGTTGGGTCCTCCAAGCCCGAACAGATTTTATGCAAATCACATGATGGTATTAAGAAGAGTAACAAACTGTGTCCTTTTTTATTACTTTACTTTTAATTTTTAAATTTTTTTGCAAAGTAAATTTTAAACCGAATCCATTTTTTTCTCTTTTATGTTTTGTTTCTATACGTTGTGTATTTAGCCATTGTCAATTATTGTAATATTTCAAGTGAAGTCAAATATTTCACAAATAAAATAAGTCTCAGTCATAGTCTAAGTCAAGCAAAGTAAGTCATGGTCAAGTCTACATCATGCCCCAGTAAATTGGTGGAGACTTTACTAAAGGTTCAATTGAGTTTTGGAAATAGCACGAAGAGTCACGTTTCACAACATTATTCTATTCACTAACACTCGTGCATGTTCACAAACACTTAATGGATAAAAATCCACCATTTTTAAATAGGAACACTCGAAATAACACAAGTTTTGAAAAATAATACAATGATGCGACATGACTTCTTCACGTTCCCGTCAAAACTCGAATACGTTTCTATTTTTTTACAAGGTTGGACTAACTGTGTATTTAAATATAGGAAACACAGAAATATGGTATGACCATAAACCTCGACTCTATATATACCTACCCGATATACCGACCGATCCTATATCTGTTATACAATCCCTATAGCCGACCCTATAACACTGAAAGTTATAGGGTCGAATTTTGCATGACACCAATATTTCGCACCTTTACTTCGTAAATTCGTAAATACATACATACATTAAATTCAAGAGCCACGGACAGCTTACTAACTCGAGAAAATAAGAGGAAAATATATTTATCTTTCATTCTCTCTCGTTTATTAGACGACGGCAGTCCTCGCATACCATGTCCGCAGGCCTATTAAAACTATACAGTCAAAGTTAACGTAAAATTCTAAGTACATATTTACCTATATTTTTAGTGGGAACAGTTCAGTGCACTCTGTAATTGAGTGATTTCAAGGATTGTTAGTGTTCGCTCACTGACCGTCCAGATTGCCGTGTCCGAGTACTAGAGACTGTAATTGTAACTACCGTATAATCTGTGGTCAGAACGGGGTGTATCGGTCTTGTAACTACACTACTGATTGAGCACTAGACGGTAGCTACCTAGATACATATATGATTATGTAGTGTCTTCTAAAAAAATATTGTCTACTTACTTCTACCACATAACTTGGTCATACAAATCTGAAGACAAATCTTTGAATCCCTTAAGAAAGTGAGGTAAGTAGAAGGATGAACAACTTTTATTTGGTTTTAATTAGTTTTTTCCTATCATATAATGTTTATTTTTTCTAAGTCATAATTTAATTTTCATCTATCTAACTGTTGCTTGTTATTTTTGATGCACGCCTACAACTCCTCTAAGGGCAAGTCTGGTAGTAGGTATTAAGATTAAATGTCTGATCAGACCAGTTTCATTTTTCTTCTAAAATTGTGTTCGTGGAATCCTAGCTTCACACCAAAATTACGGAATATTAATTAAGTTTCATACAAACTATTAACATAAAAAACGAAATCTAAAGTATGTCGAAATTAAATACCGAACAGCAGTAGTAAAATCTATGTTGCAACTGTAAAACATCGGACAGACGTTTGGATCGGCTACTCTTTCTCCAAACATAGAAAGGCTATAGGTCATTTATTTGCGAAAGCTAAGCTGTCCTGTGCTTTCGGCGAGCAAATAAAACGGCCTAATTGGGCACTTATGTCCTCACTACAACTATACACCGACCAGTAAAAGTTGACCCCTCTCGTCATTCTGGGCCTCTACCTTTATACTGGAGTCTAACAAGCTCGATACTTTATAAAGGGTCTTGAAGTCTGGTGTTTTCACGCTTTGAGTCGGGCCTTGTTGGTATATCCAGATGGCTGCTGGAACCATAATGACGAAATGGAAGTTAAGCTAATGAAGTTCACATATATTTAGAACATTTAGAAACTGTGTAGGCATTCTTCGAACTAGTTATCTACCTACACCTATGTAATTGGAATCATGCGACAGCGATGAATCAGATTTCAGCAGTAAATCAATTTTTTTATATCAGCTTCATATGAAATCTGTACTTGCATATCATGTCAAAGTTATGTTATGAGGGCATCTCAGAGTTCGAAATAAGTTGTATCACACTGCAGATACTTAACCAGTCCTGTTTATCTGTATCCATATTTCAGAACCGCGAGCTCGTTGTTTTGAGAGCTAAAAACAAATCATCTACAAAACCGATCGTACAGAGACAGAATGACAAGTTTTATGTCTTAGAATAAAATCTTTAGAATTTCATCAATATTTTGATAAATATGTCAAAAATACTGAAGTACAAAAATGAAACGGCAAATTCGCGAGGAACAGACCCTTAAGATGGAATCTAAATGTGGTAAATGAGACATTTTTTTTGCTAAATTAATACCAGTCGTTCATTTTGAGAAACACAGAAATAAAATTTACTCGGATCGCGTTAAAAATATTTCTACTCGTTGTATACGCTAATAAAGAGGTTGATTTTCTATTAATACAACAGCGGAAAATCAGCTTTATTAATGTTGGCCACATTTAGGTATTATTATAATATTATGAAACAAGTTTTAACATGTCCAACATGTTTCAGTTTCAACATGTTTAAGTAGTGTTGTGCTTAAACTAATTATACTTTGTAGATCCTCGTGCTTGGAAGCCATTCGAAAAGGATTCGATCGAAATTTACACTCTCTGTCTCCGTCATCCTGACTGGAGATGACGGAGACGGAGAGTGTAGATCTCGAATCGAAACCGATTTTTGCTGAGAATAAGGCAGTCGGTGACACATTCTATCATGTAACTTAATCTAGACTTGCCTTTATAATTAACGTATACTTATGTCAAGAGCCATCTTGTAACAGCCAATTAAACTAATGAGCTGCATCATAACATAAGGCTCCATAATCTTTGTAAGTGGATATTAGAATCTAATTGGTACGCAATAGCAAATAAATATCTATCGACGGTCGACCCACGCGCAACTCGTTACTTGAGAAGCATCGTTCCATGGAAAAAATACGGATGTGTCCTGTCAAGTGTGTTTATATGTTCATGGTAAGGTTCCGTAGCTATGTTAGAAATACATAAAAAGAAGCATCTTCATAGACAGGGTTCTTGGTGAGCTTAGTAAAGTTGTTTGAGCAATTTTTCGGAACATTTTTGAACATATCTCGTAGACTATTAGTAAACAGATATTCGTGATAATTTTAAATGCAAAATCAGTCTCTGTGCTAAATCTCTTTCTTTTTTTGATAGTTCATTCATTCAAAAAAATCTGTTAAAAACTAATTTAGAAATCTGATTATTATTTTGAATGTCCTTTTCAAGGAATATCCCTTTTGATGGAGTAGGATTTAGGAGAGCAATCTAAAGTAAGTATTTTGTATCATTTCAATATTTTTCCAAATAGCGTAATATAACCTAAATTTATAAAATTAATTATCTGTACGTGTACTAAATTTAAGCGCTACTGTCCTAACTCTTCTGTAAGTTTCCTTATAAAAAGATACTTATATAAGAGTTTGTTACGGAACCCAAACAAAAAAAACAAAAGGTTGATTCAGTTGTATAAGATGAGCTTTATTGCAAAAATGCAAAAATGCCCCAGATATTTATTTATTTATTATTATTTATTTATTCATAGATAATACGATTACCGTGATTTTATTTCAGCCGATTTATAAATAAGTACTTATTAGATACTTATTCACTGAACTCTGTTTATATGTTAAACGACGAGTAGTGGAAACTTTCCGAACTCCGCTGCACGCAACAGTGCTGCTGCAGCAGTTGCCGCAGCTCTACTGGTCCCCATATAGTTCCTATAAGTTTATATGAGATTACATTCCGAGCTACGCAGCAATGTCGCGGCAGCAATGCAGCGGTAGCACTGCTGCGCGGCAGTGTCGCCCCACCACCGCGACAGACCGGTAGTGTCGCGTCCGCCGCCGCAACGATCATACCTAGGTACGTGAAAAAGATGAATTTCTCTGATTCAGAAGAGGAACAATTAATAAACTTCCAACAATATACATACAAGTGGTCATCACTCGACATCTTGTCAACTCAAAGCAAATGAATGAATACACAACAGCGCTTCACCACGAACAGCGCAACACTGCCGCCCTAATCGGAATCAGCACGGCAGGCAGCACAACAGCGGCAGCACTGCTGTGTGCAGCGTTGTTTGGAATCATACCTTTAAACATATTGACAGCATAACGTACTAGTAGCCTCTACCCCACGAATTACGTAGAGCTAACTACCTCTACGCTTAGCTTAGCTCTCTAATTAGATCGGTCTATGATGTTTGTCGAACGGTCACCGCATTCATCGCCACCTGACCACGCCACGTGAAGCCTTCCTTTTACAGTTTCATATTCAAGCTTTAGTTCATGCTTTGGATTTACAGTTAGAAATCTTGAAATTTACAAATTGAATGATTGATTTTAAGAATTACTGTAACAATGTGATGTTTGTTTTCCTAAGTATGGCGACGAAGTCTCGGGCAACCGGTGGATGCAACTTGTGGGATGATTTTGTGATTAAAAAGGTTGTTGCACTTGCTACACCAACACAATAAATAAAAAAATATACAAGGATTTCACATGCATACACAGTCCATAAATTGTGTCATTGATGACAAAACAAAATTACCCATGGTATTTCCATTAATTCTGTCAATTTTAGTGAAAACTCGAGTTCCGAGAACTGTCGTCCACTTTTTGTAATTCAGTGAATTCGTATTTTTCGGAACGTATTTACAGAATATTGACTAAGCAGAATGCATAATGGCTGGGAGAATGTTAAGTGGGCTGATGTATTCAGACGTGGAAACGAATAACTTTTATTCCTTCGCTTCGTTTTTTTAGCGATAATAGGTAAAAAAATATTTTAAAAGGTTTTTTTTTTTTTTATGGTACTCGGTGACGAGACGAGAAAGTTGCTCACCTGATGTTAAGAGTCACGCTTGCCCATAACAGTTCAGTGCCACTCAGAATTTTAAACTTCAACAGTTCAAAACTATGCGCGGAAATGCACTCGCTCGTCACCCTGAGATGTTAGATGTAAAATCTCTGTATGCCCAGTCTGTATTACGCTGGAAACATTGCCCTTCAATCCGGATCACAGTAATGCTTGCACACTACTGCTTGGCGGTTGAATAACTACTAAAGGACGGTGTACTTCACCAGGCGGACTCTGCAAGAGAGCCCTACCACTACAAGTATATATATAGTATAGTACCCATTATCGAAGAAAATTTTGACTTCTGATTAACTATATGGTAATTTTATGCACATGCAATACAAGTTTTTTTTTCTGTTACAGGTAATAATTACATTTATACAAATACAGTAATAAAGCTGCGAATGTGTAAGTTTTTCAAAATCTCATTTGTTGCTTATTCTTAACTTTCTTTAAATTGCCTTTGTATTATACGTTTTGTAATAAAAGTAGCCTATGTCCGACTCTTACCCTTAAGCTATATCTATACAAAAATTCAGCTTGATCCGTTCAGCCGTTTAGCCGTGATAACGTGACAAACACCCAGGCAGAGAGACAGAGAGACAGAGCTAGATACGCATTTATAATATTAGTTAGGATTAGGATTCCTTTTGACATATAGCTGGTATGTTCTAGTAATGAAACAGCAATGCTTTGGAGTTTTTTATTATTCTCCAAAACTTGTGTTAATTCGAGTGTAAATGTGTATAAAAGATGGATTTTTATCCATTAAGTGCTCATGTAATAATAATTATTATAATAATGTGAAATGTGACTTTCGTGTTGTTTCGTTAACTCCATATAAACCTCCAGTAAACTCTCCACCATTTTACTGGGCCATGAGTTGGACTAGACCGTGACTTACTTTACTAGGCTTAGACTATGACTGACAATTGCTATAATTGTAAAATGTTAATTTTACATGAAATATTACAAAGTTTGACTGGCTAAAAAAACTATGCTTGGAGCCAAAAAATAAGAGAAAAAAATCGACTTATTAACTTTTTTCCATTTTGAAATTCATTGATTTGTATTAACCAGCATTTTATTTTCTCGGTGTTTGTTGATATCAATTCCTACTCACTTAATTTTACCTTTTCAAGACCAAATTAACTATCCATGCAAAAGTGATTTTTCTCTAAATCCGCCAGCATGTCTCACAGCTACATATAAACGTTTTAAAAACGTACTGTTTGCAAAGTGTTTCCAGCTACAATCGTATTCAATATAGAGTTCCGTTCGCGCAGAAAATGGTTTGCGGGACGCGTGAGCGCGCCCTAACTCACCATCGGAATTGCACACAAATGTGCTCGCGGGCTCTTTTGGAATTAAACACGATTTGTATGGGATATTGAATTGATACACGTGAACTTAAGTTTACTGGGTTTTACTTTAAATAGGACTTTGTAAAACAAAAGACAGCTTTATTTTTTGAGCCAAATAGGTTTTGCTGTCCAAGCCATAATTATACTTGGAATAGCATGGTCAAAAAAATCTTTCAGTTACGTAGGTCCCTAGCTTATTACTCTGTATACCCTTATACACTTAGTATTATCCAAATATTTATACATCATCCCACCACTATGGAAAATGCAAAGACCTAATTATAAATAATATTACAAAGCAAAAAAAAAGAAGAAAAAATATTTTAAACTTATAATTTCAAGCTAGTTAACTTTCAATTATATTAAAATTTCCAACGCTCGACATTCTTAAACAAAATATATCTAAACAATACAAAAGGGAAACGAAAGGAAACACGGCAAAGGGTGTCTGTCCCTCGCAAGTTAGATTATATAAATAAGGCGGTCGAAATAGTGTCCGATAGCGATCTGCGGCCGGAATCCGGGTATTGCCGGCCCAGTGTGGCCCACTCGGGCTGGTCTCGCTATCCGGCCGCTACGGCCGAAACTCAAATTGACTCGGTTTTACGCAGATTTTTACTAGCATCATTATATTACGCAAATATAAAAGGAGTCCAATGTAGACAATCTTCGTGATCTAGAATAAAGCACTCACAATTTTATATTTGGTAACAAGATTGGATGCAGAGTCAAGAAAAATTGGATGTGAACTTGAACGAAAAAATCCAACAATCATCGAAATATTTTCAATATTTTGATTGATAGACACTTGCCAAATAGAATAAAGCTTATAGGTAATTTAATTTAACATAGATTTATCTGGAAAGCTTTACGTTATGCTTAGGCTGCTCTATCAGCCATTGTAACGTATATTTTGCGGTTTGATCAATGCACATAAGTTGATAGCGCCGTGTCGCGCGGCCACCCACGACTCGCCAACTCTACTCCTGTTTCTACCCCGTCTACTGATTCGTTACTAATGAATCCGTGAACACGCAGTGTCATTATATGTTGAGCTAGCTCAGGCTTCATTGTATTGTACTCTGAACCTATTTTATTAGAAATTTGACTGTCTTATCCAAGCCTCATCAACAAAAAAGCGTAGTTTTCTATTTCACGGCCTGGAGAGATGTGCATGCAAAATTCCAGATCGAGATCCGAGTTAGGTCTCGAATAATAGAACACTCCGAAACAAAAATTCGGTTCAGAAAATGAGAAATGCAATCTTGTTGTAGAATCAGACAAATAGCCACGGTATCTGGCGAGCCAGTGGCCGTCGGGCGGTAGGAGCGAGCGCACGCCGGGGTCGGAATCCAATCAACGAAACTAGCTCCACCGATGCCTATCACTAAACTTTCACATTCAAAGATTTGTTTCTCGAGATTAAATCAAAGGCGAATTACAGTAGCGGCGAAAAAGAAATATGGCGAGTCCGGCCCCGCTCGAGGGCGGGGTGTCCTGCTGAAATTGCTTTTCAATCCCTCGGACTTTGGACTTGTAAAGAAGTTATTACCTTCCAAGGAGATAGCGGCGGGTCCGGCGATACGGATATATGTCTTTTTCATATGTAATATTCCTTTTTCGCGTTTTATTAATGGAAAATGTTTCGTGGGACAGTGCGGGCGGCTCTCGCCTCTGATATTAAAAAGCCGCAGTCGACTTAGTGCGGCTTCTTTTATGAGATTGTCGTAAAGTAGTTTATATGTTTGCGAGGGCTCAATGCGTCGCTGGATACTAATGTTTTTCACAGGATTGCTATCCGCTATTTCATCTTATATAAGACGTCCCGGTAATGGGTATTAATTTATAAGAAGTATTATTTTCGTGGGACCGTCTTAATTTTTCATTAATTGGTATGATTTGTCTACTGGTTGTATATGGTCTATGCGTGTAGTGTAAGTACTTTTGAAATACGTCGTGGAACAGTCACCCACAATGTTATCAAATACTCTCAATGACGAGCTCTGTTGATTGTCTCTCATTACGAACTTGTCTCTCGCTATAATCGATACGGACATATTGACATGAATCATTGTTATGAAATATTAAATTCCCCATTGTGTTTTAGCTGCCTGTGTGTCCATGTGATAATGTTGGCTACTCTAATTAAGTCCACTACACCAATGTTTGGAATTAATTAGTGTATTGTTTAATTGGCATCTCTTGTTATCTGTTTGTTTGGTTTATTTAATCATTAGCGGTGCTTGTGACAACTGCAGTAAGCTGAGAGACGTCGCGTTATACCTTTTTGGTATTTAAGTTTTCTTTGCTATGTTGGTAGCTAGTTTGAGATCTTTATGTACTTACCTATATTTACTGTTGTGTCTGCTTTTAAATAAATAATAACTCTTCTCACTCTTAGCTCCAAACTCATAGGTTCCCAAGCTCTATGTGTATACACAAAAAGACATGGACACCAAGAACAGAGCAGATATATCAATCCATCATTTAAACTTTACCCGCCCGGGAATCGAACTCGAAACCTCCTGCTCACATCTCACTTCATGCCGTAAACTGACGGTGTGGTCCAAGATAGTAAGCCCACCTGTTTTTGTAGCCTATAATGGGAACTAGCTCTCAAGTGAGGCGGCCGACAGCGACAGATTTAACACAGTCAAATTTCTTATTCGTGTAAAACGTGCTCAATTGCCAGAATAAAAAAAATATGTTTTATATAGCATAACCACTCAGCCACATAAGCAAATAGAAACGGCCTGGTAACCAAAATCGACTTATATCTGCAGAACTAATTACACAAATCCAGGCCTTATCCATCGAAACAGAACGAGCGACACGATCTAAATTGGCCCCTAAATATTCACAGCTATACTCCCGACGATCGCGCAATGAACGAATAATTCAATTCCAATCACAATATTCTATTAATCGTGACCGACAGGTGTAATCAATCTACGAGCTGTGCGAGCTTATTGCGGCCCGGAAAACCCTGGGGTTGGCGCTGCTGCACTTGTCTGCCGACAAGTACGTACTTACAATAGGATATTCCTCTATCCACTTTTGTACGTAACTTGACGTAGCTTTATCTTGAAGTGACTTATCGATATACTTATCTTTAAATATTTTGGAATGTCTAAAATAAATAGTCTGTCTAGCTGCAGAAAATTGAAAAAAGTTGAATGAAAACATCTTATTTTGTTTGTTACTGGCTTCTTATTATTTCACGTTTTGAAACTAAAGATTTTCATTCTCTTTCTGATAGTTAATTGCAGTTGTAAGCGATCATCCGGTTGCGGACGGTGTGGTTATTATCATGTTCAAACGAAATGGTATACCTGTTATCCCGCTTATGCGCATTTGATGTTTTTAGGGCTCCGTAGTACTACAAGGAACCTTTATAAGTTCGTCATAGTCATTATAAAAATCTCGAACCAAGAAATTTTCCTGTTATCCGCTTTATATTTAGGTTTAATATGCTCTCAAAATATCCGGATCACAAATGCGTGAGGGAAGAATCAGCGCTAAAAATTCTGGCCCTTAATTCTAGCTTGATTCGCACTTCTAGGAAGTAGGAAGTAGATAGTTACATTTGCCCGCGGTGTCATCCGCCTGTAGTTAGAATGAAATAAACCTTAAAGACATTTTTTTGTGATAATCACTTTACATCTAAAAGGAGCGTGAAGTGTGGAGGCAGCAGTTTTTTAAAAATGAACGTTCATTCGTAAAATTTCTTTAAATCTCAAATTGAAATAACGAAATTCTTTTTAACTTTTAATCGACCTTAGTTGTGGGGCCCTCGTTTTTCCGACCAATTGAGCACAAATATGTTCGTCAGCCAATATTTGATTAGAACGTTTAAAAAATTACGACCCACTGAATGTATTTGGCCAGCTGTGGATCCAGCTGTTTGTTTGGAGATCTAATGGCTTATTCCGCATTTTGACCAGTTTAGAAAGCAGTAAACTTTACTATGGTGATTAGGACTAGGACGTAAATGTGGGCTACTTTGTTTTGACAAATGGAAGACTTTCCGTGTGTTTTTAATTGTAGTTATTTACGTTGTTTTATTTTTATTTTATAATGTTACGACAAAACAACTACTTACCAATTCTTCATTCTTGTTAAAAATTATACTGAAAACAATAGAAAAATTATGTAATTACTAGTAGCGACCGATTTGGTTTCACCCTCTATTCTACAGAAACCATACATTTTTCTGGGATAAATAGTAGCATATATGTTAATCCAGGATATAAGCTACTCCCATACCAAATTTCATCCGAATCCATTCAGCCGTTACATTGATTTTAAAAAGATCTTTATTTATCATAAAAACTTTAACTTGCAAAGCACGGACACAGTCCAGTAATTGTCCATAACAGAAAGAAAATATTTTGACTTATCAGGCTAGTATCGCTTATATCAGTCTTTTGATAACAAAGTTAAATAATTAATTGACATTTTAAACATGTTAGTGAAAATACAAGTACGTATAACTAATTAGCCAATTCACTGTTATGAGCCTTTTGTAACAGACACATTTTTGAACTAACATTTTTGAACAACCGTTACAGAGTTGAACGGAAATAAGCACACTTCACACGCCTCAAAATCACAGTTCCCTTCTTGGATTCCCTGTGCCGAGGATGCCACGGAACACGTACATGGTGTTACTTGTTCAAGTCATCCAAGATGAAACTGAATTTGCCCTGCCGGAAGTTGAACCTGTTTCTGAGGCAGCCACGCTATCATTGATCCATTGAGGTCGTCCTAATATTATAAATTAAACAATATCAAAAAGTAGCCCTTATAATTAAAAAACGAAAATTATTAGGACCACATAATTAAACTAGATTTTCATATTTGGTTTAAAAACAACAACAGATTCAACGTCAAACCACTTCCACTTGGCTTTACCTCAGAATAAACAGTAATTTATGTAGGTACTTACCACATAATAACCGTATTCAGTATCAGCTTGATCAGTTGCAAAGTGGCTGCGTATCCGCAAGCACCTCACGAAGCCCGTAACTAAATACTACTGTGAGTCTAATTTACGTAGAAGATCATCTACGTAATTAATCCACTTAGGGAAGCAGCTTTGAAACTCGACTCCTCAATGGAACTTGAGCTTGGTTGCCCTCACCTGCTTACCCCTCGGTGCTAGGATAAACCTGTGGCGCTAAATAAATAGGTACAGAAGGCCAGCTCCAGCGATAACAAAGCACGCACACATAGACTTGTTGGTACGACGACATCGAATCCAATACCATTCGCGAGTGCCCTTGCTTTGGCTGTGATGTGGCACTTGTGAAATTTTACAATGATTTAACAATCCTATCAAAATTGTTGTGGATTTAATATTTTTGTTAAGTAAAAAGTCAATAGACAGGAAAACCTATCCGTTTTTTAGTGTTAGCACTGCAAATATTTATTCGTTTTGGCTTTTAAAATTAATTGGAAGTTGATTGAGATAGTAAGTACCCAGTTATTAGTAATAATTGGACCTATAAATAAAAATATTATCGATTCTATCTAATCCCTGCCACATTGTACCTTAAGAGTATTGAATCTGTGTATGTATTTTCTATCTGGCAAGATAAATGCAATTTCAATAGCCATCTTACCTTACCGGTGCGGTCACTTATCTTGCAAGACCGAGGCCTGACACACGGTCTTTACTCAAAACCTCAAAACGCGGTCTCAACTCTAGATCGTGTCTATATTCCAGCTTTAATCATTTCTTCGCGAAATGTGGTGTCGTAGCTCTGTTCTCTGCCAGATAGCTGTTGTTCTAGAATTCAAACGCCTATACCAACGCACTTGTTAGCCAACCGCTTGATAAACAGAAACTCATAATAATAACGAACAAAAGTTTAAACATATTTTTCACATTACACAGTTGAGCTGTTACTCTAATTGCTACATAATTAACTGCTCCAATATGCGAGCTAATCAAATATTAATATCAATTTGTAATGTTTTATGAAAACCAATACTCATTGGAATATGCGAGTGTTTGAAATATTTTATTTGTTGTAAGTTATGTAAGTATACAGCAATAATGCACCTATTCATGTATTTGGAATGTTTCACGTCAGTGAGTTAGAATAATCCCAGTAAACAAGAGTATCTAAAAAAAAACAGTAAAGAGGTCTTTCAGTATCTTACCTAACAGGTGCATTAAGAATTATCTCTTACTACTACATGTTTTACTGTTAGATAGAACAGTTAGAACAACCATAAAGTTACGAAGCCTTGCAAGTAACTTGTTTTAAGTGATGAGTGACAGTGTTGAAACACGATGAAGTGACGATTTACGGAAAGCAATTTGACAGTGATTGGGAAAAAAGTGCTAAGGATCGAGCAAGCGGCGTGTCTTGAGAGAGGTTTATGTCCAGCATTGAAGTGAAGTAGGCCGGTGACAACGACTTACAATTTTGTAGGTTTTTTTAGCGCGTATAAGTCTGCGTCTGACCACCAACTTGCCTGTTGATAAGCGATGATGTGGTCAAAGATGAAGTACGCAGACTAGAAGATTCACTCTCTCCTTGATAGTAGCTCCTTGTAACTCTCAGGAAACAAGGAAGCCGGCAGTTTATTCCACTCCGGCGGTTTATCACAAATCACATTTATCTGCGTATTATTTAGGAATGGGCTTATAAATTAGATCACAAAATTCATACAATGTAGTATCCAACTAAAAAATGTTTCAGACGGATTATTCTATTGTAATTGCACCAGCCCATAAAGACAAAAAGTCACTTTATATCATCGCAGGTTCAAAAAATAAATACAGAGAATAATTCACACCACGTTAAATTTCTGGCACAGAATAAATAATAGTACTGTTCTGCTTAGTTATGAAGGAAACAAACTCGTGCTCTACATTTTGCTTACCTCACTAATGAAGCTATCGAGTTACAAGCACAACCACATCGAATCTCACCTGAATGCACTTCGGATATTTACACATCACTCTACGATGACGGTTTATTCCTAAATACACTCAATTTTAAACCTTATCCAACAGCATTACGACTGAAAAGAGCGTGACTCTATTTTATGATCAGGCCCCATTCACACTCAGTCAATAATGCAATAGTCGTCTCACAATAAGCCATTGTGAGAGTTCCTTTACAAAATAAACGGTTAATTAAATACATACAACTTTTTTGGAGCTGTTTATTTGAAATAAAAAATTGAAATTAGATCAATTGAGATTTCGAGCTTCAAAAAGGTTGATATCGAGAAATGTTGATTAGTACATTCAGTAGAATATAAGTAATATAAAATCAATTATATTCATTCACCTTAGCACAGGATATCAGGATCATATGAATGAATACGTATTGATGAATTGATTTAATGAAAGAACAATCGATCATCGCCAATTTAATTGATTGCGTAATTGATATAATAAGAAAGTTCTTAGTTTTTTTGCACCACAATGGAAAAACCAAGTCGCGGTATTTTATTATTTTCCAAAGCTTGTGGTATTTCCAGTGTTCATGGATCGTTTAGGATTGTGATCGATAACTTACACGTGTGAGTGTAGACAAATTCTTAAGATATCTTTAATTCTATAGTAACCTAACTCCTGGTAAGAATTCCTGTGACAAATTCTATTCGATTATCTATCGAATCCTTTAAGTCTCACATCTCATAGTCTAAATCTATCCACAGGCATCCTTTAAGTCTCACATAATACAGCAAATCCGGCTAATTAATTAAGAGCATACCTCGCGGGCACCAGCGTCGCTAATCAGCCGGTTATGCGACTCATTGCAACACAACTAAACTGACGTTCATTGATCAGCGCAGACAGACTCGCGTCTCGTAGGAATTTATTCGTATAGGGTTTGACATAGACCCGGGTCTAGATTCCTATTGGAATTCCACTGTAGCCTTTATCCAATATTCCTGCCATAAATCTTTCTGCATCACCAGTTCGCCTGCATCCCTTGAATCTCACACTCTGGCGTATTAATTGAGTGCATAACACGCGGCCACCAGCACCGCTAATCTGCTGGTAATTCGATCGTATTCAACACGCCTAAACTGACGTATATTGATCTGTGCAAGCTGACCCGCGAGTTGTGTCTAGTCGGAATGTATTCGCGATATACCATAGGTACGTTCTTGACATATTTATTAATTAAGGGCCTTTTCATCATTCAAAACTGATAGAGAGAGAGAGAGAATAGCTTTTGTTTGATTCCATCAATATAGGACCTGATTCTTAATAAAATTCATACAATTGAGTGACGCACAATGCGCAGTTGCGATTTCATGAGCACTGAAAGGATTTAAAAAAAATATTTCTTAAGTTTATCTGAAACCCAAGTTAACTTATTCGTAATGGTACGGAGAAAAAACACTACTTGTTATTAATATTTCTGCATTAGTAATATCAGTTAAATTATATATTTTATTTGCAAAAAACGCTAGGTTTCCCCCTCGCAAAAAAAGGTTCTCAAGAACTGGCGTTCAAAACATTAAATTTGGAACCTTATTTTTCACGTCGTATATTGCAATCAAATTTAAACTAAACCTTAAACTGCAACCATACTAATACTTACTATGTTTCTATAACCATATTTTTATCGACTTTTATAGCGTTTTGAATATTAGCTGCCTAAATACGTGTATGTAAGCGCCACCAAGTTTTTCGGTGGAATCATGTACCAAAAAAAAAATTGTCACAGCTCTTAGCACATAGTCTCCTATCAATCATTCTAATACCAAGTCCCATATTTAAGCAATAACAATGTATAACAGCTAATAAGGCACAATTCCCATGAATCATGCATATCTACGCAGCTAGTGACTCGAGGTCGAAACCGCATCGGTATATTGCATCAATAATACGCTCAATTAATTAGCGAACAGGCTGACGTGTACGTACTTACCTAATTAATGTCCCAGAACCGTACAATAACATAGTTATTATTACCACGGACTGGCGGTGATTGGGTTACTAATACAGTGTCTAGACTTCCCCTATTCCCAGGACGATTTTTCTGGGATTCGAATTTATTTGACGCTTACAATGAAATCCCTAATTACAATAGTTCATATTTTTTTAACTTTTTTTTTGTATTGTTTTCTGAAAACTATAGAAAATTTTAAGAAATCTATATCAATAATTTTGATTTTCTTGTTATAAAAAAAATATTACATTACTTACCTTCTCCTTATTGTTGTACATAAAAACATGGTTTTTAACTTTTGCAAAATCCAGGCCTTATTATTAATGGCATCTCTTCTTGGAAACAATTCAGAGTTTCTACTTGCGTTATTAAATTACATCCCTACTGTGGATAGTACCACAAGAATCAAGAGTAGTGAATCAAGAGAGGCGTTAAAGTAAGCGACGATGTGTCCGAAGATGAAACACGCAGACTTTGAAGACACCTATTCGCTCTGATCTTTAAATGCCCTCGATTGTATCTCTCAGCTCTATCTCTGTCAGCGGGGCCGGCAGTTTGTTCCACTCCTTGGTTTCTTCCGTTAATAAGAATGTAACACCACGCTCAATGTATCACTGTCATAGTGAAATAAGTTCCTTTATGATCACTTCTAAAGTGAATTTGAACCCCACACAATATACCTATTACATACTTTCCCAAGAAACAATCAATATTTGCAGCATTGGAATGGCTATTGAAATCAATTACAAAAGCGTTACATTTTTAAAACCGATTTAATTAATACCAATTGAATTCATTTTCGGGAACGCGTTACAGCGGGGATTAATATTATTACGAGAGTAATATCATAACGTCAATAAGTCACCTTAGACTAGGGATGGATGATCGCTGTACTTGGAGAGTATCGTTAATCGATATGTATCGATGCTTTTGGGCCTGTTACTGTTAATTGGTGCTTCCATTTATTGTCTGATTAAAAACATGTAAAATAAAATTTATAACAGAAATAAGAAAGATACAGTTACCTGGTTGATAAAGTTTGAACATTTCATTCTCCCAAAATAAAAATTTGTAGATTCCTGAAATTTAATACACGTTGTATTAAACATAGAGAAGCCTAGTGGGACTATAGTAGAACAGTAGCTTCATAATATATTTTCTAATGAGCTGCCTTCTCACCTTACCTCTGTAGGTATCTAATCAGGAACGTTTTTATAAAATTAAATGAGTATTGGATCGCTGACCGTTCTTGCTAAGTTTCAATATCCTAACTACAGCTTAGACAAAAACGTGGCCTTTTTTTTAGAACCATTGTCTAATAGAAATATTGGTGTGAAACTTACTTATTCATGGAGGTAAGCGTACGAGTATCGCACGTATCTGGTCCCATCCCTATCACCGACCGGCGAAATCCAAGGGGCGAGGGGAACAATTTACCAGCAATTTTAATAATAAGTCCCCGGTATTTCTATTATAGCCGGGAGGCGATCAGGTGGGTTGCTTGGAAGGTTTAATAACTTACGATTAGCCTATTGGAATAGCTCTCTGAATGTTTGCTATTTTTTTCTATATCAAGTGTATGGGGTTTTTAATTAAATGTGCTTTGAAACGATGACTACAATTACAATGATGATCTATGTACTTTGTGAGGGATTTAATTGTGGCCCGGAGACATGCGATTAGTGAAGTTGAATCGTTACTTTTATCATGTCTGTCTCTTAATTTATGAAATATTACGTCATGTAACAAATATTTTGGTAGCTATATGTTTTGTGACTCAGGTGGCCAAATACGACCACCTGAGTGGCTCAAAAAGAGATGGCACCTTAATATTTCATAGTGACTGAAAAACTGTAGCCAAGACCGGGAAATTAGTATGAAATGGAGGGAGGTCTTTGCCCTGTAATAGGAAGAAATCATGGCGTCTAAATAAATATGTTTTTTGCGTTCGGTGTTTTTTTTTTTTCAAATTAATCACAATATAACTTTTTTTTCCACGATGCAATAACTATGCCTGTACTTAGCAGAAATAAAACCAATTTTATTTTATTACATTAGGAATGTGCTTACACCTGATAAAGTTTTCTACGTGTAAAATTGTTTGTGTCGCATGTAAAACCAGCCCATTTGAAATAATGGAATTATTCAGACATCACTTAGTACACATACTTTTTTTATGATAAATTTTCTGTCAAGTCAAAATGTGCCCTTTTTTTAATAAAATAATTGCGAAACGGCTAACTTTGATGGTCGAATATTTCGCATTTACACGTAGTGGCAGCTCGAGAAATTTTAATTAAAAATGATAACGCGTAATGTGTAGTAGACAACCCTTGTATTATAGATACGCCCTGCAACTAGGGGTGATTTTTAATTATTAAATTTCTACGCTGCCGGCGGCAGCCGATGCCACTATGATATGGTATGGTGGATTGCGCACATTATGTGGGTTATTAAGTGAGGCTAAGATTGATGGAGGACAACTTTACTGGGCACAGATTTTCGGCTTCACTCAAAGTCTTAGAGCAACACAGGCCTCCGGCCGGCCCGGTTTCGGGCCGGTTCCAAGTTGCCTAATGCTCAAAGTTAAGTCACAGAATAAATAATATCAGAAGTGCAGAAGAATCACTTCGAAATACAAGCAATATTCATAACACGAAAAAAAAAAATGCAAAATAGCTATAGCCTATGTCACTCCGAACGTAAATAGGAATCCAATGACACCTCACCCATTGAAATCGGGCTGAAGATCAATTCAGGCTTTCATTCAGGCTGCTCGAGACCGAACCGAGCTGATAGACGTTTAGTACTTATATTGTTGCACACCACTTAAGGAGGTAGTTTGTATGGTACATAATTGTATTTTTTAAGAACTGTTTCTACCTACATTCTGCAATAAATATCTTGACTCTTGAATCTTAAAAATAATCATGACTTTCAAGATAAATAACGAAGTTCTGATCCGCAATTAATTTAAGTTATTTTTCCATTTTTTTTTTAGTAAAATATAAAAACAAATCTTCGAAAATTTAATCCTTTACAAAAAATCGTATCAAGTCTCTATTCATAATGCAATATGAATATTTTACGGCCCTATGCAGCCCTCGCATCCGCGAAATGAAAATAATAGCGGAATGTTTTAATTTCCCTGTCAGTGACAGGTCACGTGTCCCCCTTCCCCCCTCGTCCTACCATCGTCACTGCGGCGGACAATTAGCCTTCTCATGAGATTAAACAAGAGCGTGTTTGCCAGTTTTTTATAACATCAGTTGCAGCCCTCAAGCTATGTTTGAATAGCTATGATAGATGACAGCATGAGTAGCGGACGAACAATGTGTTCAGATGAGTAACGCGTGTTTTGCTATGAATACGAGTGTGTGAGCTTAAATGGAGTAGAGATAGAGATAGCAATGAGTTTATTAAGGCAACTGAAAAAATCCACATCTTGTCAACAAACAAGACAAATCAAATTGTCTCGCTCGTACATTATTGAAGGTAAATCATTACTAAATCTGAAGTTCCAAAAACTATGTGTTGTGTCTTTTTATAACATGATAACATGATGATGATCAT
This sequence comes from Apocheima hispidaria, assembly GCA_947579745.1. Classification (NCBI taxonomy): domain Eukaryota; kingdom Metazoa; phylum Arthropoda; class Insecta; order Lepidoptera; family Geometridae; genus Apocheima; species Apocheima hispidaria. The sequence goes on along the minus strand of OX388150.1, from coordinate 10,750,441 downwards.
GTTATCATTTTGTCATGTTGAGGGAGATCAAAAAAACACAAAGGGTTTGTTGCGATCTCTTCCGTCAATTTTAAACGATATCAATAAAGTTAATATTATCGTAGAACATGTATTTGATGTTATGATAAATTGATATAAGTTTTACACGACAAATAATTTTATTGCTCCCAATGTATTAGAACCATTTTAGCAGCGCGGGAAACTTCGCTCTTCCAATGGTAAACTATTGTACTATCTACGCACGTTAAAATTGTGCGCTGTTATTGGTCCATTGATTTCGCGACAAAATCGCGACCGCCCGCCATCTTGTACGAATCGATTAAGCGGAACAGAGCTAAGAATGCATAACAAGCTATACTCTACCATTTGTGCTTACAAATAAAGTTCAATATAGAATATTGATTCTGCGCTTTTCTGCGCGAAAACTGCCGTTCGGAATTGTTTGTTGTGTAAAACTTTACGTCTAACATGTTGTAAATTTTCTAAACCAAACTAAATTTGACAGCTCTAAAATTATTGATATCTCACATATGGAAATGATAAGATATGCAGTTAATTTTAGTCCTATCAGATCAGTTCAATTTTAGTGTGCGGTACCACCGAATTGACACCATTACACGCATTTTGAAATTTCAACTTTCTCTACAAAAACTTGCGAATGAATGAATGAATGAATGAATATTGTCATACAGCGTTCTTGCGTTCTTAACAATTACATAATATAAAAAAGTTAAGAATGCTTCCATTATGGACTCGTCAACTTGCTACAATTTTTACAATATTATTATTATTATATTATTATATCACTGTATAATTGTATTAGGTATTTGTTGTCTCCCTCAAAAAACGACAATCTTAGGGGGATTTATCAATTTTATTTTTGAGAAAAGTTTAATTCAGTTACTGAGATATCACGTCAGCTGTATAGAGGCTTCGTCAAAAAGGTCAAAAAAATAAATAAAAATGTAAACAATAAAACTAAAAAAAATAAAAAAAAATGCGCGAGTGCATAGCAATAGGTGTCCAATACTTGCGTTCATATTGCTGGGTGTCGCGAATCTGTCGTATTTTGTGCGGGACTTGTTGCTTCATTGGATTTTCTGTTTAGTTTTGGATGGTCTTGGTAAAAAACTTTGTGCTGTGTGTATGTTTTAAGATTTGATATCTTACTTTTACACTGTGATTTAGGCTTGTGAATGCTTTTTTTCCGCCCATTTCTCGGCAGGCTAAGGCCATTAAGGCCATACTGCCTCGTCTTATGTATTTAACAGACATAAAAAATAAAAATTGATGTCTTTTGAATATTTGTAGCATTACAACAATTTGATACTATATTTAGATCTCATTCACAGTACTGATTACAAATTTATATGAATGGAGAAAGTTGAAGGGTTCATAAGCAGTTCTTTAATTCAGCGCGGGAGAAACTCAATATCTTCATAAACTTCAAGAAGCTCATCCATTAGCACGAAGCGCTGAATGTCAAATCATGGGAATTCAAAGAAAACAAGGTGTAAAGATTCAATTTCCTGCGACGAACAATATTTACAACAAGCAGAGTTGGCCAGTCTAAAGCGATAAAGGTGATGGTTTAACCGGCAATCTTGTTATGTCACTTCCCGATATACTATACTTAGCTTCGGTGTTTTTTAATCGGAACTACTTTTTTGTCGATCGTTTTTGCAAGGACGCTTTTAGATCACGTCAAAGCAAGGAATGTATATACTACGTAATTCGAAAGTTTTTTTTTTCTTATGTTTAGCCAGTGTCAAGTATTGTAATATTTCAATTGATTTCAAATATTTCACAATTAAAATAAGTCTAAGTCAAGCAAAGTAAGTCACGGTCAAGTCCGCGTGATGCCCCAGTAAAGTGGCGGAGACTTCACTAGAGGTTTCTATGGAGTTTTGGAAACAACAAAAAGAATCACGTTTCACAATATTATACTATTCACCAACACTCGTGCGTGTTCACAAACATTTAATGGATAAAAACCTACCATTTTTATACATTCATTTATATAATATAATACTCGATATAACACAAGTTTTGGAAAATAATAGAATGACGCGACATGACATCTTCAATTCTTCACGTTCCCGCCAAAACTCCCCAAAACTGGAAAGTTACGAAGTATACGTTACGTTTCAAGTAATAGTATTTCAGAAAAAACCAAGTCTCAGTCATAGTCGATATCAAATATTTCAGTCACTGTCTAGTCCTATTCCTTACATTATAAGAACTTATGTTGCTATATCACTTGCAGTAAAATCTGATATCCTATCATAGAGGTAAATCCTATACCTAACATTTCTGCTCTAATGCAACTTTCTGTATCAGATTACTTTGAGCCGCACATTCACGTCTCCATTACGTTCAGATAAAGTTGCATGAGCTGATAAGCCTTTAATTAATTAAACAAGCTTTAAGCGAGATTTCATCACATATAGTCGATTCGTTGTAAAGGCACACGAGCATAAAATTAAGGGCTATTGTTGTAAGTGCGAGTTTTGTGAAGAGTGGCAGCCCTGCGCGTGACTCGATGTTGACATCAGTGCACAATCTTATTGATCTAATTTGGTCAGTGTGACGATTATTGTTTTCGATGTGTACTTCAAACGTATGCGAAAAAGTATTATGTAAATTATGTTTTTTTTAGAATACGCAATGATTTTATTCTTTATTGCATTTTCCGTACGGGTCGCGTCGTCAGCGTTGCGTGGGTCGTCGTCAACTCGACATAGCATTGTCTGAGAGGCATGAAATTATATTTATAAAGTATTAGCTGATTTCTGCAATTTTGTGTGTTGGCTTAGACAATTAGAGATTGACAAGACAAGTAGTCATTATAAAAATTACGAATTATCACAAAGTTTCATCCGTTATGTTAACCCCCTTAGGGGATGAACTTTAAATTTCCTGTATTCGAGGTTACATCCTAATCCTAACTAATATTATAAATGCGAATCTAACTCTGTCTCTCACTCTGGGTGTTTGTCGCGTTATCACGGCTAAACGGATCGAGCTGAATTTTTGCATAGATATAGCTTAAGGATAGGAGACGGATATAGGCATATAATTATTTTTTTGGTCGCTAACGAAGCCGAGTGTAACGACTAGTACGTTATAATATACGGAATTCCTGTTCTTGCTTCCAGACCCAGGCTTTAGGCTGCGCTTTGTCTGTCAATCAATCAGTTATTCGTTTTGTTAACAGCGATATTAGTAAATAGGCAAACTGCGGCAACATGGCCTGAGCAGATGCGCGCACATACGAAAGAGAACATCCAGTTCTATCATCATTTTATCATTGCAATACTCAAAATCACAATACAAACACATAGAAATACGAGCAAGTCGTCGAAGTACCGTGAAGAAGATACACATTCGTTACACCTCTAATTAGGGTTGTCTAAATTCGCTTCGTTTACAATATTGCACGAAGCTTAGTTTCTCAAGCGAATTGGCCAAAGCCTCGAACATATAATAGACGTTGCATCCAGCCCAATTAAAATTAATTAGCTCCCGAACACACCGCGCAACAAATCAACAACGATACAGACTTCAGTATTCAGATGAGTGTGGATAAGTACCCGTGGACTTGTAGCCATGGAATTAACAAAAATAGTTGTAAAAACGTTTTAAAAAACATCTCTAATTCTCAAATTTTCGTAGCGAATTTTTTGTTTCTTTTTTGGCTTGATGTTCGTAATAATTTTAGTCTCATATCTCGGTAGAATAGTATCTCTATGTCTATTTTTCTAAAGCGTGCTTGTTTTTTTTTCGAAAAATTACACAAAAAAACAAACAGAGATTACTTCGCCACAAATTTTTGGAAAAAACGCGCAGGAGGTAGCAGTACTATGTAGCGCAACATGATTTTTGTGAACGTGATTACTATCAACTTTTAGACATCCACTGCTGGACGAAGCTTCTCCCATATTAGGAGGAGTGATTGCCATAATCCCCACGTTTGATAGGCGGCTTGGACATCGCAGAATGTTCACCATTTCCTAAGAGGACACTGCTGCCCGTCCTCTGGTAGTTCTGGTCGCAGTGGTTTCAGCAAAATACGGCAGGAAACCCGGTTTAGGACTTCTCTAATTAAATTTTGTGACTTTTCGAAAGTTTGTTTGTTGATTTCATGATTTGTATTTCTTTCACATTAACACAAAGCAACCAATTGAAGAGATTGTTTGTTTAGAGATCGATGAAAAGCCGCGCCGGAGCATGAGCAAAGTGCAGATAATTCTAAGACGGTCCACGCAGTTGAAACCGTGGGGCTCAGCTAGTTATTTGGATAAACATCAAATTACTTACATACAGGTAGTTTAAGTACGCTAGTCAAATTACTTATTCGTGAAAATGTTGTTTTTTTGCGGTTCCAACTCAATATAATTTAGAGATATCCGTTCACTGTTATACAATAGCAGTTATTATTAGTGTCTATTTATCAAAGACCACGGGTGGAGACGTAGTTAATCATAACCCGAACGATTGCCAAAATAACTTGTATTCCTTGTAACCGTGATTTATGACGACGCATGTTAATTGGAACGGTTGTTACAACGTGTCCTAGTCGATGGTTACTTATTGCTTCTGTTGAAATTATAGTTCTGATATTTATAGACACTAATTGTATGTATGTAATTGTAATTCAATATTTTGCGGTGCCGATTCTATTGTAAGCTTATTCTGATAGGACTAAACATATATATATTTGAATGTTTGAAAAAAAAATGCCTCACGTTTAGAGCTGTCTAAAATGCTATAAGTAAATTATTATTGCAAATATGGATCACGTGACTACAGTCTGCAGACATTTGACGACAGTCATGTTCAGTGGCGTTGTAGTCGAAGATAGTTATGACTCCAAGCCTGGGTTGAGACTGGTACTTGAGGCTTTCGGAATCTACACTAATCCTCGCTTCACATGACATGTGAGCTCAGGTGTTGTTACGTATAAAAATCCGGGCAATTCAATTAGCGGGAAAGCAGGGCGGAGGGCGGTGCCTAAAACATAATATAAATAATCTGTGGCGATAAATCTGCACCACTTTATGGCAGGAGTGGGTTGTCACGAGGGCTAATTAGTGCTAGTGCTGCTGCGTGACGCCGGATAGCGGGACAGCGCTTAACGTGACACGTCAGCATGAAAATGTCATACTCCGAAATTTTAAAAACGTTGCGTATGCACCAAATTTTAAAAATAATACAACGTTTTTAAATGGCCACTATCAACCAAAGCTAAGCTAAATATTTGAGCGAAGCTGGGACTTCTGCGAAAAATGGTTGTGTCAATTTTTTTGCATTCCATTCCCGGTATCGTAAACATAATTATACTTAGGGCAATAATTGGAAAACCTAGTAATTGGCATTTGTTTGGGTTTGTTTACACTAACAATTCCTGTGAAGTGATAATTATTTACTGGAAATAAGAAAACAATGCTCCTTGTTATTAAATAAAATTAATCCTTATGATATTCTTAGATGGTAATTAAGTTCAAAATTAGGGAATAAAGTCGATTACAAAATCTTTCTATGGGAAGGGAGCTAATAGGAATTAGGAATTTGATCTCCCTAAGAGAGGAGGCCTTGTCCTGTAGTGGACGTCTAAGAGCTGGAATATATATTGGAATTTGTGCTAGGTACAGCACAAAATCAAAACCCGCCTTCGTCTAATATTTTTCTTTCCGCTTATTTTCTTGTACTAATCAAACTTCTTATGTATGTAAATTAAACTGTATCCATACCTCAGCATAAGAACTCAATAATCCTGAAAATAACGCACAAAAAAGCGCTTACAGCGGCTTCGTGGCCTGCGACTCGTCAAAGCACTCTTCATCAGCTTAGTTAATTATGAGACGTATCAGCTTTATTATAATTACTCATTTTAATGTCGTTATGGAAGTGCACGCTCTGGACGATGTTCATTCGTATAAAAGAAATTATAAAGCTGTTTTCCTATTAGATTTCTATCATTATCTACCATCCATGAACTTGGCAAGTTATGGTTGTAGGTATAAACTATCAATTTTTTTATTTTAAAAAGATTCAATTCTTGTGTGGTCATATTGGCTGGATCGTGTTACGAATCTAATGGAAATTGGTTACGGATCTGTCTCATCAGATGCGTATAACAATTTTTTTCTATCGAAGTAGAAGCCGAAAAGTTTAATGGGCGTGAAAATTAGATTTTTTTAAATAGACCGTGGAGTAATTTAACTCCGTACATGTTGAGCTGTTACTTTACCGTAGACCCATCGGTGGTAACTGGTATCACTTGCACGCACCATTACCTCGATAATTTAATTAGTTCGAGTGATCATTCCATTAATAGAGGCGATATTTGGCGAGCTCGCACGCCGGCGGCTTTATCAATTTTAATTAAGCTCGATAGGTGGACCGAAATGTTGGAATTCTTCATTAATTAGTCCGGCTCGAGATTTCTAATAATTTAATTACTGGCAGTTAATAAGGCCGCGGCCGTCCCGTCGGTATTCCTGTAACGCGTCGACGTTTGCACGTGCTCGCGTTGTTGGAGACAATTTAATTTGTTACGGGAATGCCTAAGCTCGACATACACGCTTCGGTCGGCTGTATAGAATACCTAGGTATAAGGTACAGATTGTTCAGTATTGTGATCCTACATTAGCAGATTGAGTCATGCTCTGTCTTTGTAATGTGAAAAAGATGTGGAATTCTCTGTCGGAGTTTATGTTTCCCCCCGTAAAGTACAATATGAGTGTCTTTAAATGTAGAGCAAAAAATTATAGGTAAGCATGTGGTAACGTGGTCGAACGCAACACTACATTGAATTAAAAAAAAACTGACGGACTGTTTTTAAAGCCATCGTCATTGTTTCTGCACTTTACTCCCGTGGCCATTTGATGAGATGAGAGTGTAAGTACAAGTATATCTAAGGATAATCCTGCTGTCTGACCTTGCCACACCTATGCGTAAAATTGTGGTCTAAAGTGAAGCGCGCTGGATGCTGGCCCTGAAGATATCTATTCAATCTTTGAAGATCCCCAGATTATAAGAGTTTGGAAATAATGCTAAAGGTAGTATTTTTGTAGTGCTAGGCATTATCGAAACGCTTCGTGCGAATACGAGACACGTCGACCGTAAAGAGTAGGACAGACGTCCCGATCTTTTCAAATATGTAAGCAAATGAAGAAATAAATGGTGTTTGCTTACTCCAAGGTCTTCTTCTTCTTACAGAGAATACTTGGCATTTAAGAGATAAACAGACTTTCAAACAAAACCAACACTTCAAATAAAATACTAGCTAAAATAGTCCCAAATAAATCAAAACACTATTTATAATTAGATACATATTAAGAAGGACCATTCTAAATAAGGGTAGTTAATTTTGATATAGTATGCTTAAAGAGCTTGCTTACATTCATAATATTTAATGAAGTAACAACGTAATGTAAGTTTTTGTAAAAATAAAGATTTGAAGAAATAAACAATTGTTTATTTTATAATCAGGGCCTGCTGTTTTGTTCAAGTACATTACATGTAAGTATGTATCTGTGTACCAAACTATACACTTATCTAACAAAGAGTACGTAAAGCCAGCAATACTGTCCTCATTACTTAATACCGGCAATAGGCTAATGCACACTGACGTGCACCATACATAGTTTACGTGCTGTCTTTTCTTTTAAAATTACTGGCTATTGTATAGCCCTTTGTGGACAAATGCCAGGCAAATTGCCGGGTAATCTTCGAATATTATGGGGCAGTGAACTAGCGAACGACATTGGAAAGGCGTGGTAGTCGGCTGACGTTTCAATTTCCCTGACAATTTTAATATTTTCGCGATTTAATTTAATTGCATTTATCTAAAAATCTCGCAATGATAATGTGTACATAGTAAAGTGGTAAGTGTACAAGAGAATATATATTTTTCCAGAATCCAGCAAGTTTCTTTTATCTTAGTGGATTGAAACAGACAGTCAGCAATATTTAAGACGTACAAATTTTAAGATACAAATAAATAACTTTTTTATTATCATTGTTTCAGGTAAAAGTCTATTCTACAACTAGATGTTCATTTTGCTTGAAGTAAAACAAAAATCCTTGAAAACACGTAAGTCGCCACCAGCCAAACCAAATACAAACTATAGGTAGATATAGCTTTGAACGTTTAAAATTATGTCCTATGTCAGCAAAGATCACAGAGGATTGAGCCGTTATACGAACTAACCCTATCTACAAGATTGCCGCCGGCACTGTCCCGTTCAAAGGAAGCACAGCAAACACGGGTAATAAAATGTGCTAATATTTGACTTCCATGCCACCAACGTTGGATACTTTGAACCCACAATTAAGGCTGTAAAAGCTACTTGCTTGGAATGGACTGATAGTGAGCAGGTGAAATGAGAATGAGACAGAAATGCTGCTTTTTAGTTTGATGTTTTGGAAAACTAGCTGATGGAGTCCCTCTATCATTTACAATCATTTTACAAATGTTGTTTGCTAGTAGGTACTATCTAGAAGGTCATCATTATCATCTGCAACAGCTTGAAGACGTCCAATGCTGAACAAACACCCCACCCTCAGAACGCCACATTTTGCCCGCAACTTTCAAAATGTCTTCATTGCACCTAATGGGAAGCCTACTTACGCTGCTTCATCCAGTCCGTGGTCGCCACTCAAGAATCTTTCGTCCACATCGGTTATTGGTTCTTTAAGCGATGTGGCTTGCCCATTTCAGCTTGCAAACTCTGAAAGCTATATCGATGAATTTGGTTGTTCGGGAAATATCCTCGTTCTGGATTTTATCGCGCAAAAGAACTCCGAGCATAACTTTCTCCATTGGTCGCTGTGTTTCACCAAAAGGTCAGCAGTTAAAGACGTCTCAGTTCTATGTCCTCTGTGGCAATTTCTACTTTTTTATGCACCTGCAAAAATAATTTATATATCCAACGAAATCAAGAGTAGGTATGTAAAGATGAAAAACCACGCGATAGTGTAGGCAGCTCTCATCCTAATCCTGTGGCGGACGCGGCGGCAGAATGGCGGAAATTGAAAATAAACATTTCATCTGCGCCGGCACGCACTGCCCAAATTGACAATACAACCAATTTGGCGTAGCACCCCGTAGCACCCTGTGGCACCCCCAGAGCCACGCCGACCACCTTTGTACGAGAATTGAAAAATAATATTACACTTTTTTACTATCAGCTACGGCACTAGAATACCACTCGGAACGAAAATCTTTAAAACAAACCACGGTTAATGTTTATTTCAAGGACTGTAAATTTTTTGTACGTTTCTTTGCTCGTTTTTTTCCGGAACTGTCGCATATCAAAATACTCAGCGGTGAAGTGAGAAAGTTGGGGTGGAAGTGAGAGAGAAGTTTGTGAACTCTAGAGGTTTCATTAAAAACCATAAAAAACAATGAAAGTATAAAGTCTATAGTATAACAAAAAGTTTTAAAAACTGATCAAGTGCAACTCGGACTCACGTATCGAGGCTTCGGTATCAAAGTTACTAACAAAAAGTGTTTTGTTTCACTCGGTTCGGGATCCTTATCGTGAGCCCGATTCACACTTGACCATTTTTTAATACATGTTATTATACTATAGACTTTAGACTATAATGACACCGAGTTTGACCCTTGTATGTATTACCGTTTTTACGATAAAGCAAAAACTAGAAATGTTGAAATAAACACCAGGTGGGTGTTTATTTCTTGTATTAAACACCAGGTGGATGTTTATTTCTCTCACCTGACATTTTTAACTTCCTATTACGTTTCAAAATATAATCCTTTAAAGGTAAGACGGCCGGAAGGACCAACAGAAAAAGGCTTAGGGACCCGTTTACACACTTCGGGCATGGAACCCTCAAAATCGAGTTATGCGTCAACTTTGTTAAATCGCAATCAATTTAAGGTGTCGATGATGCGAGGCAATGCCAATCCGGTGCAGAGCTGAATGTGTACTTCATCTTTAAGGGGTATATACTGAAGTCTATTTAGTACTTACTAGTAAAATAGAAATCGGTAGGGTTTTAATATGAACGGTATCCTGCTATCTCTGTCGCTCATTCAATATATATATTATTTTCACTGAGAAATAATTAGAATAAAATCATAATATAGAGTAACATTGCAAATTATTTAATGAAACTTTTGTTTTGATTAAAAAACACTTTTAGTAGTATTGCTAAAAAGGAGAGTAAAGGCCCATACCGTAAAAGTTTGAGCGGGTCAACTGCCTGTTACTTATTACACATTTTTTCCATCGTGTTACTTTATTCGGTGTACGAACCTGACCAATCTAAAAATAAAACTGTGATTCTTCATCTGTTCTAATTTAACGATTTTCTAGACAATTTAAAACTAAAATGGCCTGTCGGTTACATTCGATTGGGGCAGGGATAGATTGTATTGTTGATACGATAAATCTTTGTGGAACAATAGCGTTTAGGGGTTCTTGCAGAATTTATTTCGTAAGAGAACTTTCTGTAGATAGACGTTTGAGATTTTGTTATTGCTTATTACATAATATTTCATATTTTTAGATAAAATAATTTATATTGTTGGGATGGTTAAGCCAAATAAAGCGATCCTCAGTTAATTTCCTACTAATTAGTCAATTAAAGAACGTAAATATTCGTCCAAATCTAGTCCAAAGAGATTATACCATTGATAGTTTATTGACTCAGGCGTTCCTTTGCGGAAGTTCATTCAAGTGTCTTTCCGCTGTACAGATTGGTTATTATAGACTCAATTTGACCATCATTTGATTTATTTTATTTCTCAGGTTACGCTAGAACTGGCAGGATTCTCAGATTACGCTAGAACTGGCGATGCGAGGAAAGCTATGACCGATATATTAAAGCATAGTCCGAAGAAGCCTTATTTTTTTTTTATTCCGATAAAAATTAAATAAATATGTCTATGTTCATCGATTACAGTGCGTCTCTCCAGATTCCATGAACAGGACCTTCGAAGCTGTCTTCCGAAGCAGCACGGTCAACTTACACCTCTAAAGACTTTCTTTGGTTTATTGCTGGGCACGGCTAGGCTTAACCTTGAGATAGCCTTTGAAAACGCTTTGTTTCAGCCTACATACCCAAACTTTGGTACGTTTTTATCGGCACAAAGTCCTTGTCTATGTACGGTTTCTATGCAGGGTATGTGTTTTCGACCGAGTTTTAATTTCAAGGAGAGCATAAGAAAAGCATGGAGAAACTATTTAAACGCTTCAAGTTTAATATGGGATACGTTACGTACGTATAGTAGGTACTTAAGTACTCTAGCTAAAACATTTCATTCATAAATTAACAAAGCATTTGAATTCGTTGTGGGTGCAATATAACCGGAGGTTGTTATCAGTAGTGGCAGGAAGCCGACAGAGCTTCATTCATTCAGTTTTGAGTTGGAGCTCTAGACGTAAACACGTCTCTTAATTTAATAATAGCGCGTTATTTACTTAACGTTGTTAATTGTGTAGTGGAAATAGTGTGGTGTTGTGTTATTTTTTATGACTTAAGAAATTAAAACGTGTGAAAATATAGAAATGATGGATTTATCTTTGTCCGTAAGTTTTTTTTTAGTTCATAATTGAATGATCTATTTAAAGAAAAAAATGTTAAACTGTCTTTATTTCAATAATATAATCGTTAATAATAAAGCCAAACGCAATTAAAAAAAAAAGTGAAAACTTTTTTGTAAGTTTCGAAGTTTTATTACATTTAACTCGCACTAATTTTCTATTAACCAATTGGCTCTATTAGAAACTATAAGTACCCAGCAGTAGGATAAGGAAGGGTGTGTATGGTGACTATTAAGAACTAACTGCGCCCCGCGGTGTCACCTGGGTGGACACTGGACAATCCATTTGGAACTGTTGTTTTTTCCGGGATAAAAATAACCATTTGTTACTCTCCGGCCTGAATCAAATTGTGCCCATGTATGTAACAAACTACGTTGATCAGTTGATCTTTTGCTGAGTGAAAGAGGAACAAACGAAAAAATAAACGATAATAAAAATCCATCCATAAGGTTGCTTGGAAGAGGTCTCTTTCAGCGAATTGTGGTACTAGTTTTTAAGTTTCTTTTTCAAATGTATGTAAAAAAATTGTGAAGAGTTTATCTATCTATCTATCGTACAACTAATTTATTTATTTAGCACCGAACGCGAGTTACGCTAATGAGAATTAGAAGTTACATTACAGTACTTTACATTCAAAGCAAATGTACTTAAATTAAACTAACATTTGTACATGACGCTGAATTGAAATTAAATTTTCAAGATCATCTTTTTAGTACTTCGTACTAGTTCGTAGTTCGTTTTAGTACTTCGTACTAAAAAGATGATCTTGAAAATTTAATTTCAATTCAGCGTCATGTACAAATTTTAGTTTAATTTAATTTAAGTACATTTGCTTAGAATGTAAAGTAATGACTTGAATTTGTAAACAGGACATAAACATTAAACATACTCGTATCTTCATTTACTCTTAGCACTACTATTTCACCAGTAACTGTGTATATTTCTAAAAAGAAAAAAAAACTTACACAAAAAAATAAAATATTATGTAACAAAATCATATCCACCAAAAAAAGAAATAGAAACGAAGTTAGGCAAATACGGAACATATATAAAATTGACGTATTTCTCATTATTCTTATCACTCAAATATTCACTAAAAATGATTAAAATGTAATGGATACTATGGCTAATGAATGGCTCCTCCCCACAAATAAAAGCAATTTTCTCATAGCCACCACAGGGTGGACTTAATTAAATTAATGGAAGCATAGCTCTGATTAGACAATGCCGAATATAATTAGGCGAATGGCATCTTGAAGCTAAGCTTGATTAACAGGGGGTGCATTACGTTATTGTAGATCGTAATATATTACAATACTAGCTTGCCCGCACGGCTTCGCTCGCATAGGCTACAGTTAATTAAACATCCCATTTTGCATCTTTATAGGGTAGATTTTATAAAAATCATTGGCTTAGAATGAAAAAAGCTTATTTCTATATAAACTGTGGGGGTCAATTTTACCCCTTCAGAGGTTTTTTGCAAAGCCGTTCCGTTATTGTTCACTTAGACCATTTATGCAATATTGGGTTCAAATTTCACGTCTCTATTATAAGCGGTTTGGTCTGCGCGTTCCTAAAAAAGAGCTTGTTCTTTTATATAAATAGATTTAGTTGTAGTGGTCAACCAAAAGCCTTAAAAAGTGCACGCTTAATTACATTAACTCGTAGCTTTAAAAACACTACATTTTCCTATTTGCATCTTGCCTTGACTTGCCACAAAACCACATTGTCATAATCTGTTAAATACTCTACTGCCCAAGACTAGAAGACTGTACACTTACTGTACTTACACTGTACTGACTGACTGACTGTACTGACTGTACTTACATTTAATGTAAGACTAGAAGTAATTTAACACTGTTTTGGACTTTCGCGGTTGCTTACTACATTTTTTTTTTTTTTTGTTGTCTCTCTTTCTAATGGAATCTGACAATCATGTAGCATGTGCATCACGAGCATGGACAGAGAAAAAACAAAAAGAACCCTCTGTGAGTTAAAGATTACAATGTAACAGAAGTGTTTCCTCAAAACAAATCGCTTAGCTATTCTAGAACAAAAAATAAACTGCTTACAGTTTAAGAATATCCAGAAACACTCGACCGTACTCTCCAATAATATCACCGACATTTATCAGGCGGTTGCATAAAATATTACACGGAGAAAATAGCAATCCAATAAAAGGTAATAAATAAAACATCAGGCCGATACCTTCCGATAGCTTTTGTCTAATCTAATAAATGTTTAATAAGAATTGTATAAGTGGCACTCCTATGTGGGGACTCATTACATTAGATAGGGAACTGTAGTCTCAATATTGTTACCAATGCTTGGACATATCGCAATTATAATAAAGTGCATTATGAGCCGGCTTCCCTGATTCAGCTATGTCGTTCGTATGTTTTCAAAAAAATTTTAATATAAAAATTACAGAAAGGAAATGAAAAAATGTATCATTTAATATCTTTAGAATACCATTGCCAATGTTTTCTAACAATGTTCACGTAATTATTTTTTATTTTGGCGAAAGAGAAGTTCCACTCGAAAAAAAAGTATGTGTTTCTTTGTCTTCGCCGAAAAAAAAACATTATCCTACTGTGAACATTAACTATTGTTTGGATGTCTGCCTTCGATAAAGGTTGCTGGTTCAGCAACTGGTTACAAGTGAATCATTACAGTTCGCATAGAACTGGGCGTACCTAAAGTATGTTTGGTTCGAACAAGTATAGAAATGAAATCACATACGACAGGTGACACTGAAGCCGTTCCGAAAACTAGCTGATAATTCAATCGAATCGTACTAGAATTATAAATAACCAATAAGGATTTTAGTATCTTGAAACGAGCGCCAGCAATCTGCATTTATCGACAAAACAATTATATGAGCCAGAAAAACTCGTTCTTCAATTAGATAGATTTAAATCTCGATTGAATTTTAATTGAGTCAACGAGCGAGTGCACTTCAATAACCAAGTAAGTTAATTATAAAAGGCAATTGATTTAAAAGGAGCGGTGTCGCGGCCGCGGTATGAGTAACAGAAAAAGTTTTCAATTTTACTAAAAGGGCCTGGTTTGTCTCAGAAGTCTCGTCTGGTTATCGGCTTGTAATGTATGAAGTTGCTCGCCGCGGCTTTATTTTATAACTCACTTCACGTAATAGGCTCCAAGTTGCTTTAATTCACTTTACCCTCCTGGCGCGACTCCTTTACTAATTTGCCTTAATTCATCGAGTTAAACACATCGGCCGTTTTCATCAGGTAATCTAAGAAGCCATGTTGGTGCAATGTTTCTTATGGCTTGACCAGACGTTGGATACGTTAAGTCTACATTTAATCACAACAATATTATAAATAAATATCTGGAACATTTTTGCACACCCGGTCATCTGACCCCAAACTAAGCACAGCTTGTAATATGGCTGCCAGAGACTGATATACGTACATAGATATTTTTAAATACATACTTATATAGATATTAACACCCAGACATAGAACAAACACAAATATTCATCACATGAATGTTTGTCCTAGATGGGGATCGAACCCATGCCCCCAAACACAGAAGGTAGGTTCACTACCAACTGAGCCACCGGGGCAGTCAGATTGAATACATACAACATTATAATCAATTATGATTATAATGTTGTTATAATGTTATAATGTGTTATTTATTTATTTATTTAGGTTCACCTACACTGTGCACACCAATACAATGTCAAAAATACACACAAATAAAATAGAACTAAATGTCACAATACTTACAGGTGAAGACAGCATGCAATAATAAAGAGCGAGGTACTACAATTATAAATAGAATTAAGTCATTACATAAAAGTAAAAAATTAAAATTTAAAAGTCATAATATGAATTATCATCATTGATCAGATAGTCGGAGACCTCAAAGTCTTCCTAAATATATTAATATGGTCACCAAATATGTCAACATCGGCTGTCTTAGACAGAGTATTATATTATAGGGAATAAAACCGCGATGCGCTGCCGGTACTTACTAAATATTCGTAGGTTTTTTTCATTGGAACTTTGATCTTGGTTGCTAAAATTACATGTCGATAAATTATAAATAAATTACATTACATGTCGAGTCATGTTAATGTGTTTGAGTCGCCTACGGTGACAATAGTGTAATCCTCCTGTAACACAGACAGATATCATAAATTCATCCATAAACATGGTTCATAAATTATGACGACAACGATTTGGAACATTTTACAGCAGCCATCAAAGATTCTTTACGATCAATGGGGATGTGACTGCATCGAGTCTCATAATTAATACGAGACGTTTGTTTTTATAATGTAATAAAACATCAGCAGTATCTGTCGGTAATGTTACATCGTCATCATAACGTTAACGTAACGCGACAGTACACATCACGTGTTTTACTAATCGTAAAACGCTTTCGGTTTTATTAGATCTCGATACGAGCGAGACTCGACCGGCCTTTCCGATACGCGCTCGCTAATAGAATTACACATTAATTTGAAATTATAACTTGGTCAAAGCTATTAAGAGACAACTTTTAATGAATACGTCTATGAATGTTTAAGTAATTGCTTTTCCATTAAGAGGTCGGCTTAAATTAAAACACATTGCCTTAATTAGATATTTTAAAACGCCATCAGATTAGAAAGCGATCCCGTAAGATACGCCATGTTACGAGGAGAAGATCGCTCGCTCACGGATGGAAGTTGTAAAAGAACTTCGATCCAAATTGAGTTGGACGTTTCAAATAGATAAAGCGATATCAACCCGTTATAAAGCAAACTTTATAGTTTTGTTTTTGGCAGTTTTGACACTGCTTCTATCTACTTATTTGTTCCTTTAGCTGCATCTAACCTAGGTGAAACTTTTAACTTCCCGACGTATATTCCATCTGAGTATCACTTACTTCGACTGTTCTCCGGCGTTGTTTATACATCGCTGGGTTTTATATCGTCGGATTATTTGGGACCGGGTTGAAACATTAATTCGTCTAAATCGAGTAAACCTAGTCTGTAACATTTTATGGAGTTGTCATAAGCGAGATAAGGTTGTATTGCGGAGGTATTGTGCTCGAAGGAGCTTCGTTGCGGCGTCGGGTGACAGCAGACACCTGAAAACAATAAGCACGAAATTGCCACAATAATCGGCCCTTATGATCGGCGGAACGACTGTCAGACAATGGGGCAGATTACGTGATAGGGGCTTAACCGAATAGCAGCTAACTCGATTATGCGGCCATCCGTGATTGTGTTTGAGCGTATTAATGTTTGAAATTCGTTATATTATTGCGGTGCGGTGGTGGTAATCCTATATGGGTGGATATTAACTAGACGCGAACCTGCCGGATCGTATATCCGGCTTAAATGTTTGACCTCACTTTCAGCTCGATACACTGTATCGGTAAAAAATATGAAGTTGATATAGATATCTATCCTAGTTTGTTGTGTTTTTAGGAGCCAAAATTGATGAGTGACGGCATAGTTAAAAAGTTACGATGTTAAAAAACGTCAGGTGGGCTTTATAAAAAAAATACTATCTACGCCCCGCGGCTTCACCCGCGTGAACCATTCCTCAGGATTCTCATTTTCAACGTAAATAAAACGTAGCCAATGTCAGTTTCCAACCTTTAAACTATATCCATGCAAAAACTTAGGTTGATCTATTGCTTTGTTTGGAACAAACAAACTAACAAACTTCCACATTTATAGTATTATTAGTAGGGATAGTAGTGATAACTAAATGCTTGACTGGTAGAGGCAGATTTTTCTTCTGGTATAGTGTAGTATTTGGGTGGTATACGATATCAAAAACAGCCTATTTCCTATCAAACTATTTTAAGCATATTATATCTCAAAATAGAAAATATTTGATGTTACTTCCATCTCTAGAGTGAACTAAGCCCTGCGTGGAGTTGGCGGTGGCACACAACCGTGGCGGCGACTATTCTGATAATGTTACTGACATTCCTGTCCATTGCCGTGGTAATTAGCTATCGTCTACTGGCTTCCCATTGTACGCAGCGATCTTTAATTAACATATCTCGAGTGCTGTTATCTGCTTGTTTCTATGTTATTGGTAAAAATGTTTAACGTATGTAGCTTAAGTACCTAGATTTGGCAGTGAAATGTGAATTTCTTTATTTTCTTTGGTATATTTTAGTACGATCTAGTTTAGTTTATTTAGTTCGTTTTTCTATCTATTGGCTGGTTGTAGAGCGATTGTGTCTTAGTCACAAATGTGTGTCTTATTCACGCAATTCTGTCTTGGTCACTATTGCATCCATCTGAAACATAGGCACATGTTTTTTAACACAAATAATATATATGCAGATGCAGTTTCAACTTTTCCCCGTTCGTACTTTTCGTCACGAGTTTTTTTTTTTAATTTTTACTAAAATCTAAAACAAATTTTTACTAACACTAATATTACACATAAAAAAAAAAAAAATTATACTATATTTATAAGAAAAAAAATTGGTCATAATACTTTTCTATACAAAATATTAATTTAAATAAATACTAGGTAAAAAACAGCTTGTTCCTTATTCCAGTTGTACAGGACGCGACGTTGCAGCGGAAATAAAACTACAGATTGGTTATTTTAGACACAGTTCGATAATGAACTTCCGCAAAGTTACGCCTAAAACAATCAACAACCCAAATAGTTTTTTTCAGCTACTTTACTTTATTGACTCTAAACAGCAAAAATCTTCAGATCTATCACAATGAACTGCAGCACTTTAAAACTCATCCCATCTCGTCGACATCAAAAATAAACCAGCACTTGATGCAAGTGCGTGTAATTACGACGTGTTTCTAAAGATCATCGTCGGAAGTGCAGCGACGGACGTACCGTTAGAACAACTTAAAGGAAAGCAATCTGCTAAATAAGGCCCTAGTGTTTCAAACGGGATGGTGCTCTGCTAAGGGACTTTTCTGACCGCCGACGATAAACGAGCAGCGACTGCAGCGAGTAGAGCTATAAACTAGAAACGCGTTAGCGAGCAGCAAGAAGCCAGTGTATAGTTCTGATAGTTTTGTCGCTGGGCTACAGCGAGTGCGGGCGATTACTCGCACTACTCGCTCGAGCGGGCCACTGTAGTAGAGAATATAACCGCTGGGAGTCTCTTGGCGAGTGTTCTGACCGGCAAGCGAGCATCGCTTAGCGAATATTATTTCTAAAATTATGAATAGCTCTTGTCGCTGCGACAAACTAGTGGAGAGAGAGTTCGTGCCGCCGATCTTATGTGTATGTGTATCATATATGTATCTTATCTTATGTTAGTATTAGTCTCTATTATTCGCACGGAATCTTTATCTACTATACGTTTTAAGCGAGAAAATAGTCGTTAGTTCTTCGCTTCCTCGCCGGCGGTGGGACAAGTGCCTTAAGGTGCAAAACAGCGGCAAAGCTTCGATCAACTTCGACCCGCCAAAATTTAAAAAGACCATTTATTAAAATGTTTATTTATTCCGTGACACATTAAAGCTCAGTTGGATTATATTCAAGAAAAAAATGCAAAAATCAACATTGAACATTTTTATTCTATGCTTCTTGACATAATAATATTAAACAATAAATAAATTGAACTTATATAAATAATATAGCAAATTAGTACTAGCTACAAAGTAGGTTTAATCTAACTAATTAAATAACATATTACAGAAAATAAAGAAAACATAATTTAAATAACTTAAGCTAATCTAAAAGACAGCTATTAGTGGGAATTGTTCCCAAAATGCTGGCCACTGCACTGCTGGCTGTACGTTGTATTACCATTTATTTGTTTTATTTTGTTACCATATCTACTTGTTTCACATCTGGATAGGATCTGGACTAAGAAGCTACTCCTAATATATGATGACTGCTATCATGAAAAAATGGAAAATGTTCTCCCGATTCTAGAATAACTGCCTCTACTGCGATAAATGGGTGAACATGCGTTGTCACGTAGCTATATATTTTTATTACGAAAAACGATTGATTTTATAAATACATCAACAAGCTTTTCACGATCGACTCAAAATGTTTTTTAAAACATGTTGCGTATGTGTGATCTATATTAAAATTTTAAATATTATGGTACTTATATTTTTAATACATTACTGTAAAATATAATACGCTTAAAAGCTGTTTAGCACGAAAGTACTCATACAGTCGTTAATGAAATCTAAATGCCGTAAATCACGAGAGTTATAAAAAAATTACGACTCTTTTTGTAATTAACATAAGTTTTAGCCTTGAACTTCGTTAAAAATTTAATGTAACACGTACAAAATGTTTCGAATTTTATATAATAATTTATATAATATAATATAAAACGAAGAGTATGAAATAAACATTTTAAATACACCAACAAACAAATTCAGCGACACGTCGCTCGCCAAATCTGCCAAAACCGTTTAGGCTACAGAAGGTACTTCTTGGGTAGTCGGGTAAAAAATTGCAAATGTGCAAGTGAGTTAGCTATGATGTGATGCTTTTTAATCGGCTAGGTTTTTTAAACGAACGCTGTTTTACAACGATTTTTGAAAATTTACAAAAAAAAAAAACCGCCATACATTTTATCGCAAGATTCATGAACATTTTCTATGGAACAGATATATATTATATATATATATGTTTTTCGTGAATTTTCAAAAGTAATTCGTTATTATCTATACAGCATCCTCACAATTGCTCCCTAATTGATATAAAAGCACCATGTATAACTAAACGAAGTAAAGTTCGTAATTGCAAATGAATTAGACCCCCCACTCTGCATCTGTTAATTAGGTATTAGGCATTTGAGACAATTACGCGTAATTGCAAAACTGAACGCTCTTTAATTAACCACCATTAAGCTAATTAGAATTAAATACCGTTCTATCCGTGTTTTTCTTTGCAGTTATATTCAATAACTAACTCAATGAGGGATAAATATTTCCATATCATTATTTAATTGGATTTGATAAAGTTGGCTATTCGTTCGTTCGACGAAACGGATGTGCTAAAACAATACGAGGGCTTACTCACAATTATAACGACTTACTATATTCGAGGTGAATAATAATATAGGATTCTTAAAATGCGAAAAAGCGTCCCACATATGTTTATTTTTCACACTTAAGTATTTGAATTAAAATTTCGCTGCTTACTTGTTAAAATACAAACATGTGAAATACAAATTAAATTCCCAAAAAATTAAAAATTACTTTCTTTCGCAATACAAATAAAAACAAAATATAAAGTAGAGCAACAGGCAGAGCGTAGTTAGTTGGTTGAATTATTTAGCTTCTCGTCTCGTTACTTTGCCGCCGTTTCCGCAGGTGTGGCGATCACATTGTCTCTCTCACACTCCTGTCTCGCTCTTTCGAGCCTCCCTCATCACGACGCTTATTCTTTAATCTCGCTGATGAATTATGATTAGCGGAGTGCACTCAATCCTATTAGTGCTGTCTTCCTTCATTGCTTTTGATTATTTCAGCGGTTCAGTTTAGTGTAATGCATAGTGGTCACAAGAGATTTGTCAAAGAGTCTAAATTGTAAGGAAAAATTTCAAGATAAACTAATGTTGAACACTTACCTCCTACAAACAAAGCAGTATTCCTTGTATATACATTATCAAATGAAATCGTCACGCATTCGATAAAAATGACATCCGTCAAGAACGCTCGTTTCACATATATTTTGCTACCGAATACACGAAGCGAAAGAAAAAAAATTGAATGAAGAATCGAAAGAAGAAGAATATCGAATATGGAAGTACAACTAGTCATTCAAATTAAAAATTAAGTAAAATTTGATTTTTGTTATGCTAGGGTTACAGGTGAATAAACAAAACTATAAATATTATTTGTTTAAGATGCACAATCCAAGCCAATCAATCCCCAAGCTGCTTGCTAAGCGTGGGGAATAGGCCGGTTCGGCAGTGGACGTTTTCTGGCTGAAGATGACGATTAAAACTCACTAAATTAAAAATAATGCTTAATTTTCATGAATCGATCAAAACATAGAATGCCCACAAAAATGCCCCAAAGTAATACATTATGCACCCGAACAGAAAATGCAACATTAAAACTGGCCAAAAACCTCTATGAGTACGTGGCAGCATAATAGCACGCCGTGGGACCACAAACTCCGATTACCCAAACATAGAGCTCCCGAAACAGCTCTGTGAAATTTTAACGTGTAATTGATTATGAAGTTGGCCACTAATGGGCGAAAATAGTTTCTAATTTGGTAGGTATGTGGCGGCGTATAATTGGGCTCGGACGTCTGCGTTAATGATTAACGCTGGAGCGCCGGATGCGGTCCCCAATGGCCTGCAAGCATCCTTCAATTTAGTCCAACCCGCTGTGGCTCCACGCTGTTTTATCCAGCTTAATAACTGACCAATTAAGCACTGATGTGACGTGAGAATACTGTTGCACAGTTTTATTCTCCCGCTGGGGTTATCAAGCTTTTAGCTCGAGTTACAATTTGAGCATAAATATCCTTTTACTTAGTAAACATTGGAGATTGTCAGTGCACAAATAGACGAGAGATCAAGAGACTCTTTCATTACCCGGAACTAATTAATAACACGATTTTTTCCTGTACATAATTGTAAAACCAACCTCTCATATTAATATAAATAATTAAACAAAGTGTTTATCCGGTACAGACTCAAATTCAGAGTCTATTTCAGATGACGATCGTAAACACGGCATTGAGTCGTCGGCGACGATAATGTATTATGGCTCCAACATAAATGCTTATTCTATATTCCGTACCTCCAGACTGTTAAATTAAATTTAATATTTTATTCTACATCAGCAATCACAATTTCATATGTATGTTATGAATTATGTCCGGGTCCTCCATACTAAGACCCGTTACTTGACTGGGCTAAATAATCTATTTGTCAATTACAGTGACAAGTAACTTTAGTTCAAATGTAGCGCTAACCTTCACATAAACTGATCAAAATTGATGTCACCTGGGGACGTGCGTTTTTTCGCCAACAACCTCTAATCGCCAAGTAGCTAATCATCACTGAGATATTGAAAGAGGCCCTAATGCTTATAGATAAACCATGGCTAACTAAAGGGTAGATATCTGCGGTGAGAGTGGAAGCAAAGGCAAACTACCAGCGTGATAATGAGACTAACTTGGGTACAAGTTGATTCAAACTTTATGGCGGATGAGAAGTGAGCTGCGAACGAGGCTCTGTCCATTCGGCTTCTCCAACACCCACGCTCAACAATTTCTTTGAATTTTGAATTTCTTTGCGCAGCATCTCGCTCTAATTTCACATACGCCATTAAGTTTGAATTCTACTATACGTCGAACAGCAAAGCAAGCAAAGCAGCAATGCGGCTTGAAGAGAACCAGAACCAGAAAGACTGGTGTGAACGAGTGAAGTAAATATCTGGGACAAATATCTGGGACATTTTTGCACACACGGTCACCTGACCCCAAACTAAGCAAAGCTTGTAATATGGCTGCCAGAGACTGATATACGTACATATATATTTTTTAAATACATACTTATATAGATATTAGCGCCCAGACATAGAACAAACACAAATATTCATCATATGAATGTTTGTCCTAGATGGGAATCGAACCCACGCCCCCAAACACAGAAGGTTCACTACCAACTGAGCCACCGTAGCAGTCAAAACCTACCGTCTACGGTCTTACCTACCCAACAGTGGGTGAAGAAGGGCTGAATAGATTAATTATTTTATTTAGCATTTCATTCCAGCTCGCTTCCTCCGATTCAGTTATTTATGGAGTGTCAAAATGCGAGACAAAAATAGATAATAGCAAACATTTTGCCTTTACGCATGATTTATAATTTAGGCTCGCGATCGGCTTTCGTCGGTTTTTTCGCCATCAGTTTTTCATCCAAACAAGTTAATGCACTTTCGCGAGCTGTGGCATTTCGCCACTACCCGCTTTTTGGACGTTTGCTTCAATTCTAATTCATGCGTATTGAATCAGTACTTTGTAGAGAGTATCTGAACACGTAGAGATTATTTCAAGTTTGTTTTCAATCGTATAAAAATAATTATTGTTGCCTATTTGAGTAAATGCAATATAAATGTAGCATGACTTTTTTTGGTGAGGTGAGAAACTTTGGTGGGGCTGGTGTATCTTCTAAAGACACCCAGTTGTATTAGGATGCAGCCGGATTATGTGGAATTATATACACCAAAACCCCTTGGTGTCTGCTTCTGCACCTAATCGAGGGTTACGGGGTCTTTATAGGAAAGCACGGTACATAGCTAACCTGTACATTGACAAAATGATATTAGATGAGAAAAAAAACCGAACACACCAATTTGGTCGTAGTGTCATGGTTATAGTTTGTGGATCTATAAACTATACTTATGGCACCAAGTATTCTAGTTTGGAAGTCAATCTAAATGGCATCTACGCGAATAGCTCCCAAAACGAACAAGCAACTCTCAACGTTTTGATTTAGTGCTGTGTTTGTAGGTCGGTAAATTATATTTTATTCCGCCAATATCGCTATTAAATATAATTTTATAAGTTTTTTTTATAATTATTACTTAAAAATTTAGTTTTTTTTTTAATTCCCACCCTTACTCATTTTACGTTATGTTTTTTCACAGTTCCATTCTATTCAGTAATCTCGCAAGTTTTTTTAATTTTTTGTAAATGTACACGTGCAATAACTTTGGCATTACGACGTAAACATAAATTCTGACTGCATATTTATTATACTTACCTTTTCTACATTGCCCATTTAATTTGTTCTCGGTTAGTTAAAAAGTGCCTACTTAGCCTTCTAATACATAAACATAAAAGGAACAGTTGGATTATCCAGATATAAAAAAAGATATTTATTAAAAAGTAGTATTGTATTTGTTTAATTAGCTTTAAATAAGGCTAGACACAAAACAATTTTTTATTAAAATAAACATTGTTGTAAGGTACTTACTTTAAGTGCAGATTTTGCCCAGATTCTGATGTGATTTGTGTAAAGCCTCTGTACTGTCTCCGAGTTCACCACATTGACGTTTAGAAAGCCACGCTAATGGAAGGCGGGCAAAGCTCACTTTTTTGCTTTACCAGCGACGCCTGCGTCTGATCTCTGGTAGCATTTGCCACGGTCAGTCGAGTGGCGTGGCGTGTTGCTGTCGCCGATCACTAATTATTCACAAACATCTCGGTGGCAAAAAAACTTACCAAATGTACTGCGACGCGTAATGGGTTGTAAATTTGTGAATGATTGAATCTTTGGTCGGTTATAGTTGTTTGGGTAACAAACGTATACTGATTGACGAGCCTCCTGGCTTAGTTGAGCGCGTCTGCGCCTTACAGGCAGGAGGTCCCGGGGTCGATTCCCGGCCGGGCATATGTTTGAGTGATTAATTTAAATATCTGCTCTTGGTCTGTGTGTTTGTATCCGCGTCTCTGTGCGTGTTTCATGGCATCTCCCACGCAGATAATCCTAATGAAGCAGTGTTAAGCATTATTATTATTAGTATACTTAAAATGTATTAAGTGTAAAACGAGTTTATGATTAGATATTAAAAAGCTATCCAAACGCTCAATGACACTAACGTTTTTCACATTAAATAACAATGATAATTATACCTACAGAGCATTGAATAATAAAATAAGGTTTTCGTTTTGTAGGTATTGGGTAGACAGAAGCTGTCCTACATTTCAGCTCACTGAACAGAGATTTCGCACAGCGGCAGCCGCATCCACAATTACCTTCCCAAAATTAAGTTAACGTCGGCGCTTAAATATTATAACTCTTTTAACTGCAAATTAATGGACAGCAATGACGTTCGAAATAAGTTCATTTTCCCACCTGACTTCCATATAAATAGGTAAACTTTAGTACGCCAAATGTAAAAAAAGTGCAATAACTCCGACTTCTGTTCGGGATAATTGGCGTATCTTTTATGTTTCCCATCGGCTTTATTTCTGGAACTTTTAACTGAAGTGGTATTGCAATGATTTATTGTCGTTCATTATGTGTGGGATATGACCACTAATTAGTAGTTTCATGCACGCGGCGCAGTAAAACGCGAGCCTCGATGCAAATGCCTTATTTTCATTAAAACCATGGTGCGCAATAAAATATTGTTATTATAAGTGCAATTAAACGTTTGGTCACAGTTAGTTATGCCATTTACTAATACCTTAATTCTAGTCCCGTAGTTGATTAGCTTCCTCCATTGATTACAAATAGTTTTTGACACCATTTGTCGGTGCATCGTGCATACTTCCGCTCGATATCCGCGCACCATTATTTGGGGACGCCGATCGGACGTATTCTCCAAAACACAAAAATAAGAGCCGCGGCCATTCGTTACGGCCTCACAATACCGGGCATTGTTTCAGGCACGTTGCCTCCTAATTCGGCTCCGCTGTACCAGAAAACTAAATGGTACGCGAGAAAAAACGCCGAAAGGTCGCTTGATCCGCCGCAGAATAGTGCGAGACTCTTGCGAAATTGAATTGTATTTAAAATATTAATTAACCGTGACGACGTTGCTCCGTGCTTGACTTTATTGCTTACAGCTACTTTTTTCGCCGACACGATCTCAATTACCGTGTTTTTTACTTGTTATTTATTCGATATTTTAAGGTCCATAATTTGTTATAGTTCAGAAACTGCGAGTCGTATTTCACGTTCTCATTAATCGCTTGAGTAGTTGTGCTAATTTTTTCGAGAAACATTACTGGCGATAAATTTCATGGTTTTGGATTTAATGCTGTAACATAAAATGCATGGTCCCCGTGAGTTGCACTGTTCGGAGTTGATTGGTGTGACTTATGGATTTAATAATGAGCGGAAATCGATACGGATTGTTTTGCAGACTGTGCATAGACACACACACATAGCTATTTTCACGGAAATATATTATTTGTATCCTAGATAGAGCCACTCAATTAAATTGGTGTAGAAACGTAATGTAAGGCATTATTTTCCACCTAATTAGATTTATTGTTTTATATATGCCGTGAAAACATATTTAAAAATATTGAGGGATTACGCTGTCTTTGTAAGTAGTTTAACGATACGTTTTTTTTTATCTTATGTATGTCATTTCTGGTGTGAACAATAAGAGTTATCTATCTATCTATCGTCATACGATAATCGGATTATTTCAAGTGAAAATCATCTCCATAGATACATTTGCCATTATCGTCGTTATATCTTCTGCTGGCTGTATCCTGATGCACGCGACATTTATTCTGGCCCTGAGCCAGTCTCATCCACTGCTTTCTTCCGTTCTCACGATGTTGTCGGACCAGCTGGTATCCTGTGATAAGTTTAATTTAATTTGTTGTAGTGCGAGAGGCGAACGCCGCAGCAGGCGAGCGGCGGCAGTCCTACGCTGGGCTCGCACCTGCTGGGCATGGAAGTGACAAAGGAGGCTCGTGCCTCGCCGCTGCCGGCGAGCGCGCAGCAAACCACCAACGGGCAGCAACAGCAACCGCCACAACCTCAGGTACGTAGAAACCAGACCATCTTGAGCCCATATCAGTCCAGCGCTGAACATATGCCTATTGAACCTCTAACCGTATTTTTACGCTGCTTAGACCGGTCCTCGATTTTAAGCATCCGGTTATTTTAGAAACTTTACGGCCTAAGCACGGAAATTACTCTTAAAGATAATTAAATATGCCATAAATAAACCTTATCCTAATTAAAATTGAATCCACTAAATAGGGAACTACCTACCAACAATATAAACTAATAACTCTAAATATAGCCTAAAAGTAATTAGAAATCGTTTAAACCACCAAGGCCTTGAAATGTATAGATAGTTTATTTTGTCTATAATTAAAGAAAAATAAAAATAACCCCATCAAATGGGGATCGTAGAAAGGACATTAAAGTAATTATGAAGCTTCTTATGCAGTTGTTCAATTTCATGTTAAAAATTAGATAAAAGCAGGCTGACGATTGACTTTAACTTTGAATGTTAATAATTCGTTTTATGGCAGCATTCTCTTAATTGTACTAAATTCCACAGATCTGTGCCGGCTGTAGTAAAGTTATCACAGAACGATATCTCCTGAAGGCTTTGGATCAGCTGTGGCACGAGGACTGCCTCAAGTGCGGCTGCTGCGACTGCCGGCTTGGAGAAGTCGGCCACACTCTCTATACACGGGCTAATTTAATCTTATGCAAGAGGGATTACTTGAGGTAAGATATAAGTAAGAAAGGATTTATTTATTTAAGTATACATTGCCACATAATGCGTAATGGTAACATTTTTCAGAATGTACTAAATTACACATTATACCCTGATAGGGTGTTGCAAACAGTATTTAAATAAACATCCGCAGACTGATTGATATAGGTTAATCAGTCTGCTGATTGACCTATATCACTAAATGTCTGATGACGAAAAAAATAATTTATAATTAGGTACTAACTGATGCCCGCGACTTCTTACGCAGTGCTGTAAAGTTAAAATAACGTCTACAAGATATGATAACTTTAATGAATAGGCCGAATTACAAACATCTTAACAT
Source organism: Apocheima hispidaria (assembly GCA_947579745.1). NCBI lineage: Eukaryota > Metazoa > Arthropoda > Insecta > Lepidoptera > Geometridae > Apocheima > Apocheima hispidaria. The sequence continues at coordinate 10,722,363 of OX388150.1, read as the reverse complement.
TATATCATATTTATAACACCCAATCAATGCGCTACCTTACATCAACTATCCCCTAATTAACACTCTTAGGGGATGAATTTTCAAAATTAAGAAAGTTCCAGTGGAAAAGTTCATGCTTCTAGACCAATCGGTTTAGGCTATGAGTTGTCTGTCAGTCAGTCGTTAGTGTTTTATCAAATAGAAGAATACAGATAATATCACATTATTGATTTGAGTGAAAATAAACGTTAATTGCTTACAGTCCGGCCCTGATATGTCTTAGTTTCACCGCATATTTCTAGTATAAGATTGTCTTATGTCCGTTCTCATGTTAGGTTCATGCTACCTCTTGCTAAATTTAATTAATATTGGTTTGACTATTTCAAAAGTTCAAAAGTTCATAACAGATGAAGCTATTTAAAACTAGCTGCACTCCGCGGTTTCACCCGCTATTCTACAGAAACCTAATATTTTCGGGATAAAAAGTAGATGTGTTAATCCAGGGTGTAAGCTATCTCCGTACCAAATTTCAATCAATTCCGTTCAGCCGTTACAGAGTTGAACAGGGACAAACGCACTTACATACTTACCCACTTACAAACAAACTTTCGCATTTATAATATTAGAGCGAAAAAATATTTTTTTACGTCAATATAAGTTTAATTTGATATTTCATTCGTTGCGTAGGTAAACCTGCTATTGTTTACTCTAATTATTTTAGGTGTAACTATTACTTCAACCCTTCGGTATTTGTCCAGGTTATTCGGAAACACTGGGTACTGCGCTGCTTGCAACAAGGTGATTCCCGCGTTCGAGATGGTGATGCGAGCGCGCAGCAATGTCTACCATTTAGAATGTTTCGCTTGCCAACAGTGCAATCACAGGTTAGTTACCAATACCAACATGCCCTTGAGGAATAGAGAAACGAAGAAAAGAGCGAGATAGATAAAGGTTATGCTAAGGAAGAGAAGAGTAAGTGACATTTATTAGTAACTCTTGTTGCTCTACTTTATGTTATTTTTACCGGTACGCAGGTTAGGCATGCCATTAAAATTACATTTTTTTTGTGCCGATTTAAAGTGCCTCTTCTAAATTTCTGGCACTCAAATTGCAGTATTGATTTTAGTTCCCAGTCCGTTCCGAATTCTGGTATCAGTTGGCCACCAGCTTCAAAATGGCGGAATCCAAATGTCTTCATTACAGCATCTATCAATAGCCAGTCGAAAGATAGATATCAGTGTTAGTTCCACAACTTTCGTTTGTTTCTGCTTTAGTGCGTTATTTTTGCTTGCTTGTAGCCCTACAACCTAGCGTATTTATTTGTCCAGACGAGAATTAGAGAGCATTTATCCTAGACTAGATAAATAAATACGCATTTTGGCTTGTATCATTTGAGATCTATTCCTGGTTAGGCTGTCGATGATGCTTAGCTAAATTTTCGGCCACAACACCAACTGAAATCATATGAACAGTGATCCTACGCCAAGCGCCTTCTAAAATCTAAATCATAAAAACAAACACCGTATACAGCCCGCGATTTCCGATGTAGACAAAAATCGGTATGCTTGGCGTGTCTTTAGTGATACCGGGGTCTTCAAGCACCAAATTAGAGTGCAGTTAAAGTGGGGCTTTACTGGGGATACCAAAATTACGACAAGGCAGACCCTATAGTCCGCCATTGTAGCTGTGTGTTTGTAACCCATTATTATAAAAAGTTTTTTTCCTCCTTTCTGGTCACCAGAAACGGGTATTCTGTTCTAGATTTTGCGAAAGTATCAGTCATACTAAATTACCAGGGGTTTCTCCATTTATAACTGTAAAAACGATTTTGTAGTTTCCGTCCGGGTTTTAGCCCGAGGAAGGAAATAATAGACTTAAAATATTGATTCATTTTATTACGTTTTATGCAATTTTACGTTTAATTAAGTACCAGGGGCCTTATCCCGTAACTCTGGTGGCAATGGTCATCGCGTGCCGTCCCACTTGCGCCAACTTACTCGCACCATGTGAGCGAGCAGGATAGCAAACGAAGACTATCGCCACCGGAGTTACGGGATAAGGCCTCTGGTCATTTGTTTATTTACAAGATTGCTTTTGTGACCTGAATTAGACACAAATAAAAAGTAAGCTATGGCTTTGATTCGTTAATTTAATTGTTTAGAATTATTGGTATGGTAAAACCGATGGAGCTACTAGAAATATAGATAAGGGAGGCAAACATATTTTTCGATGAATCTGCTATCTCTCTGCTTTATACAGCCTTTTAAACATCCCACTGCTGAGATATCAGCCTACCCTCGAAGGGTGGGCTGGAAAGGTTTTTTATTCAAAACTAAAATAAATTCTAATAATAAAATAAAATTTAACAAAACTCTACGATCTACATAAACTACTAAACTAAATGCGAGTACACACAGTGGACACAACACTAGTTGTGTCCAGGGACTCTGTGCAATTTCGAAATTTCCGAAAATAAACTTTTTAGAGTAGCTTTATAATTTTGGTACTTTTATTTTGGTAATATTTCAATCGTTTCATAGCAATATAGGATATTTCTAATTTTCCTAATATGTAAAAAACAGGTAAAATATAAAGAACTACACGGTTAAAAAAACAGCACTTTGTGAAAACAGCAATTTTCAGGTCTGTGCCCGTTTAAATAATAAAAAGCTAGAGAAGATTGGAGTCGTCCTGAATGGTTTATACGTCGCTTGTGAACCTTTCTGTTAGTATGTCTTGGCGACAATCTCGCCGAATTATATATTCATTAAAGTGCTTGGACTCAACAGTTGGGCTGTGAATGTTTTGAGACCGTTTTGAGGAAATTTTGAGGAAAATTGCATTTTTATCGTCCGATTATGTCGGAACTTTTTGGTGTGACTAAAATGTGGCGTTTATCTGGCGTAATGCATAAGCATGATATTAAGCCTGGTAATGCTGCTAGCATGCTGAGCACGCTGCGGACTGGTCTTGAACCTGTTGATTTGTCTTTAGATTTCCGATGGTTATTTGTTAATCCAACTGTTCGTTTTATGTAGTAGGTTTCTGTATTTTGCTTAGTTAATAAAGCCACTTGCCCGGTGTGAAAAAAATTAGATTATTCTAGCAATCAAATCAACCGCCAAGTTTTGATTTTGTTACATATCAGCGATTGCTTTTGCGTGATGTGAAGGGATGATGTGGTCTACAAAAAAGTAAGATTTGAATCTTATGTATGGGATTTATGATAACCATTTAGAAATCTTATACTATTTGAAAATCTCTACCTTATCTACCTTGTATAATCATAATCTTAGCCCGTTTCCATCCACATGAAATGAGTGTAGCGTCCCAAATAAATATATCTGCGCTCGTAGCAAAATAAACCAATTCAATTATAAGAATAGAATAAAGCTCTTTATTATTATTTTATTATTTGTTTTATTTTATTCTCTTAGGATAACTAACAGCTAGCGCTTAAGTAACAGGTAATAAGTTGGTGAAATAAGTGTGGCCAAGTCATGTTATGCAACTATAAAAACAAATTGAATGAAAAATGTCACAAATTATAAATATACTGGCTGAACCCCACAAGTGCTTAGGGAAAATAAAAATGACGAACTCACATTCAAACTTGCATAAGGGTTAAATAATAAATAAGGGACAGAAATCCCTTCTTAGTGCTCACTACTAAGGAAATCCTTTGCAATGTTTTACGCTTCTGGACCCACCGGCTTAGGCTATGCATTTATGTCATGTAGGATTTTATTAAGTACTTAGATTGATCAATGTTATGTAATGAAAACCTCGAGTATAAATGTAGTATTGTTACTAAATGAATGCACTAAACCTTTAATTTTCGAAATGTTTAACCTTTATCCTGCATCATTAGCTATTCTATATGTTATGTTTACATACTGTATTTACAGTAACTGACTTACCATAAACGTCTGACGTCAAACTCAAAAAACAGAACAAACCAAATAAATAGAAATAAAATAAAAACATCATTGCCTCGGTACATTAGAAATTCGAGTAGCATCTTATTGTATTTGTTAGTTAGTTAGTTGGAACTGTGGGTAGTAGTTAGACTGATTGTATCAAATAGCAATCATCCTCCCACGGATCCGTGAACCAGTTTATATTGAAACTTGTTTAGTTTTTTTTTTATTCCTACTTTGTATTTAAAAACAATATGCGAATAATACAAAATAAATAAAAAAACAAATAAATAGTGGAAACGGCTTGATTAAAGATTTCAAGTTACCGTGAGTATTTACCAACAATACAGCAGGTGGGAAGGGCGACTATTAAATATCACGTTGAAATCAATTTCCACGTGCAGCAGAAATCTGAATCCAATTTGCGGGCTGTCCGATCGCCGCCCGGTCCGGTATCACGGCTGAATATCGCTAAACGGCTAAATTATTTAGCGGCGATCGCAGGGTTGCCTCTCTCTAGAAATGTCGCAGATTAAACAAGGAGCTGTATTGATAACAACATATTATTTGACGTAACCACGTAACATGTAACTTTCATTGTATTCAATGAATAGCCTCTACTTAATTTGCATACTATTGTATAAAAAAGGTTATTATTTTTGACTTGTAGATTAATATTTACCAATAAATAACTTTGTCTTTGACTTTGACCAAAGTCCATGAGTAGGAGCTATGAGTGTGAAGTGCTAATTCTTCATTAATTTAAATTTAGTCATCATCGTCATCATCATCCACCGAAAGACGTCCTGAACATTGGCCTACCTCTTACAGCACCACACCGAACGATAAGCTGCCCCTTGCATCAACCGGTTGCCCGCGAGTTTCACAATGTCCTCGGTCCACCTAGTGGGAGGCTCGCCTACGCTGCGTTTTCCAGCACTCGAGAAAATTTTGTCCCCATCTGTTATCGGTTCTTCGAGTGATGTGGCCTGTCCATTGCCACTTCAGCTGGCAAACTCTGAAAGCTATATCAGTGTACTTGGAATTACTTATAATAATGAATAATACTAATTGTAATAATTATTTTTGAATATTCACAAAAGACGGCGATAATCCTCATTCCGGATTTTATCGCGTAAATTTATTTAGTAGATACTAATAAATAAGCAAAAGAGTTGAAAAAAATGCATTAAAAAAACACCAATTGATAGGAAATTTAATATTTTGATAATTTTCATATCGATATATTTTTTCAAAATATATTCTCATATAGATGTCATTGCTAGCACCCTAATATATTCGGTATAATAGTAAAACATTTTTATCACTGTTAGAAAAAGCACCCCTGATAATCCTAGCTACCGACGAGGCCGACCGCGGAAGTCGCGCCGCACGACAGTCGCGCATCAGTCGCGTTTCTGTCGCCCGCTGGTGTTCGTCTGTCACATCTTCACGGTGCAGTGCAGCCCCGTTATGAAGTTGATTAACATTTTAGACGCGATGTCGCATTCTACCCAGTAGGCAGAATTCAATATGTAAGTTCATGTTACGACACGTGTAATTAATTTTAAAAGTTTATCTAACTATTCAAAGTTTAATTCAAAGGATCTACCTACGATGGTTTAGCAAACCTGAAAACTACGGACAGCAGACCAACTGCAGAAAATAGGAATGAAATATGTTTTTCCCTCTTTTGTTAGAAGCCGGTCAGCCCAAACTAAATCAGCAAGCTTGTAGGTTGACGTTGTGTATCAACTCAACAGAAACTACGGGATTGTTATGGAACCCTAAGAATTTCATAAGAATAAAAAACATTAATTAAAGCAGGTTTTCTGTTCGAATTTTGTGTTAATTTCTCGTATCACTTCGTAATCTGAACAGTAGGCGCGGCTACATTGTCTAACCGCCGCCGAGGGAACACTCAATAGAGCGTCCGCTCCTAAACCGTCAAAGTTGTTGGCGTCAACGGCGCGACACAATGCCGCATCGCACAAAGCTTAACTTGCACCCACTCATTAAAATTTCGTTTTCCATCTTTTCCATTACGCAGCTGCAGACAAAAAATAGCGAAATAAAAAACGACAAGCTCAAAACAAAAGTCGGGGACGAAGAGAACAGGAAATAAAGTTAATTAAGAGCGGCGAAATCGACTGAGTTGCGGTGGAAATTGGCCCCTTAAAAACGAGACATTTGTAGCGAAGCTATTGCGCTTAATTTTTGTGACAAGTGAAACAAAAGAGTTGGTAGACGAGGGGCGGTGAGGGAAGACGCGGGGGGAGAAGTAAGGGGAGATAAAGTCGGTGTTATCAACGCTGGTTCCGGGCGGCCACTGGCGAGTCGAAGGCGATACCTTTTGTTTTGCCACATTGAGGGATGCTCGCTTGCGTGACGTTATCGCGCCTCCTTGCTGGCGATGACCTTTCCACTTTTGATAGTAAATTTAGTTTCTTGGACATTTTACGCCGGCTACTTTTACAGATAGCATCGTATAAAAAAATAGGGGCACGTTGAAATTAGATTTACTTGGAAGCCTTAATAGCACGTAGGTGACGTCGCTCCTCCACGGAATCACTAATTGGATCTCCTGCGTGCCACGCCGCCCACTCAGCGTGTAAATGTATCTGGCATGCACTGCTCGCTCGAGGATTACTCTTTTATTAGTCTTTGACGTTACATGAGTACTAATAGGAATAATCGACCTATTTTTTTTACTGTATAAAATTCAATTTCCGTTAAGTATTAAGTCACGGAATAATAATCGTGCAATTACATAAAGACTTGTTTCAATCGTACCTAGAAATTTAAGGCATCGTCTACATAATAAAAGCACGCAATATGGTCACCGCATAAATTTGTCTGATAAAGATAAATGCTAATTACTAGATTGTTATGTTATATATAAATTGTAAGGCGGTTCTTGTAATATCGAAGTGATTTTAATTCAGTCACTACCGACATTTTCTTGCAAGCTAACTTTCTGCTGCCCTATTCTCAGCTCAAACGGAAAGGTTTTGATTCGAGATCTACACTCTACATCTTCGTCATCTCGCTGTTATGGTGACAGAAAAAGAGAGACTATCAAACCAAAACCTTTCCAAACGTCTTAAGATTACAAGAGTTTTGCAATCTTAAGCTCAAATCAATGCTCTATATCAGGGGTACATAAACAGTTGATCGCAAACGCTTTTCGAAAAGTATAAAATACTTTAATAGTGTCGCAGCGGCGATCACTCATACAAAGCAGTAAAAGTCACATCATAAACATGTTAGTCCTGAAATCGAGAAAAAAGTTGTATCTGTTCCATACATTTTGTCGAATGTCCTTGACATTGTCCTATGGAACAGCTGTTTTTTTCTTCTCAATTTCAGTGTTGGTCCCATAGTAAAAGTTGTTCCTAATGATGTGCACCCTTTTCGGCTCAGCATACCCTTTCCTTGTAAACCTGTATACTAACAATATATTTTAAAATGATATAGGCTTAAGTACTCGTACGTAAACTTAGGATCCAATCATGTCCAAATATTTTACGATTATGGAAAGTTTTAAATATTTGTCAACACGCTACCTTCAAAAGTCTACATCAGGGGTGAATCAATAGCGAGAGCTTTTCGAGTCAATCGCAGGAATACCCAAAAAGCGTAATAACACTTATTCCTTAAACTCTTGCCGCAGCGATATCGCACCAATATCGCTTTTTAGATTTTAGAGCGATATAAGTGCCGCACTAAAATCAGTAAAAGTGATATTATAAATATAAATTATATTATGTTTTTCTTTCAAATTAGTATGTCGGCAGTTTATCCATTACTATCTAAATATTTTTTGCTAGATCGCCAAAACTCAGGTCTTACCACCCCTGCTCCACACACTCTCATTTTTTTTGGAAATAACTGTTATGTATGAGTACTCACACTTATCTGTTCGTTTGTTGACAGATTTTGCGTGGGTGATCGTTTCTACCTGTGTGAGAACAAGATCCTCTGCGAATACGACTATGAAGAGCGTCTGGTGTTCGCGAACATGGCTTACAACCCGCCGCCGCTGGCGCATCTCAAGAGGCAGACCACACATCTGCCTCCTCCACCGGTAAGAATAATCTCATAGCAACTGATGATGAAATCTTAAAGATAGATCGATAACTTTACTGAAAAACCATATAAAGTACTACAAGTAGTACTTGTAAACTACGCTATTAATTTATTACGCGATTTCATCCAAGCTGTCATACCTATATATGATATGGTGCTGTGTATGTATGTATACTATGTCTCTAGAGCTCAACAAGTACAGACGAAATTTTTTCATTAAGGCTTCAAAAGTGTATTCCGCGTAATCTTTGAGCATCTTGAGCATATTTGACAAAAATAAAAAACTGGTTTCAAGAAAGCATAAGCAATTTTGATATTTGGTATGTTTTGATATCAGCTCAAATAGGTCACAGGGTTTTTCAAACCAAATACAATTTTGTGTTTGTGGTAAAAACCTAAATTATAATATTCATTGGCTATAATGTAGAAAAGTTTTAGATGCATGATAAACTGTATGATAAAATAAAATGTTGTTCCAACAGACAAGTAACGCTATGAGCAGCCTGATGAATGGGTCGACCCGCGCTGGTGACTTGAACAACAACATGTCGGGCTCGTCTCCCGCGCCTTTCGTCCCCCCGCCGCACCTCAAGCCCCTAGGCCTGTCCGCGTCCAGCTGAGACTACCGCGCGTGAGACGCGGCCCACCCGTACGCCAAGTATCAAAACTAAATGCGCGAACTATACGGGTTCCCAATTTGACCGCCAATGATGGCTCACGTTAATTGTGTGACGAACAAATCAAATACGTTCGCTCTACTATAAATAAAAGTGGATCGAAATCATTGTGATCAAATTACCATCATCAAAGATTGACTATAAATTCAGTGTTTCAACTGTACTCAAAGCAAAGTGAATGCCAAACCGTAGTTAAAGTAACTGTTTTCTCATATTAGAAGGACTCTCATCATCAACGTATGATATTAGGATAAAATGATATTGTAATGAAGATATTTTGTTTAATCTTAGAATTTGATCTCAGATGTGGCTATTTGCTGACGTAGGATAGACAAATGTTAAAATTAACTGTTTGCTTTATAGCTTTAGTTAAAAATAAGATCTTGTTTTTTTTTCCTTGTATACAAAAAAAAACAAATTCAAATAGATTGTCGCCTTGATTCTTTTAAAAAATTTCTGAATTTCTTATCAAGTCTGGTGAGACCGAGAATCACCTACGAGTTTTCTTTTTCTCGAGACATGTATGCTTGTTCGAAAACACGACGTTGCGCGTTGTCCAGATTTACTGATGTTTTAAATATCAGACTGAAAGACTATTATAACAAAATAATTATCAACATTTTATTAAAATAATAATAATGTTTTCTAAATGTAAATAAAGAAACATTATTTTTGGATCAAGATAATTATTATTTACGTCTTATGCCTGATTCTGAATAGCGGGTTAGTACTTAGGTACTTATCGATCAAAGTAAAGTGACATAGTAAAGGCATAGCCGATTTATAAAATATTTCTTTCCAAGTCCGAGCGATCTTGTTATTTCTTTTTGTACTTATTGTAAAATATAACTGTTAAGTTTCATAAATAATTGTTCCGATGTTTGTATTATTTATGTAAATAAGTAGCTATTTCTGTAAGTAATTATACATTTGTATATCTTTGATTTTATTAATACTTAACCGTGAGTTAAATTTTCAAATACAAATTAGATAAATATGAATACGTGTATTGATTATAAATATAAAGTAAAAATTAGTTAAAATTTAATTCATTTAGCATCACGGAGTAGATATATAATTATTTTCTCCGTGATTAGCATATTTTGAATCACCAGTTTGGGCTAAAAATAAAAAAAGGCAAGAAATTGCAAAATTCTGCTCTAATATTTTGTTTCAAACACATTTTAAATATCATATTATTATATTTTACCGCATTTATGTAGGTATTCGTATTTTGAGTCACCAGCACATTACCAATGAAGGAAAATAAATGTTTGTGGAATTGTGCAATATTGGATGTATGATCAGTTTATGTAGTAAAAATTGAAATTATAATTAAATGTTAGTATATTTATGTCCTTTACATTTCTGAAGCATCCTTTAATCTCCTAGTAACATTGAGGATTCACATTTGAATCAGCATTTTTTTTTCTCGCTGTATATTTTGACTCGTGAGAAGTTGCGGAGTTTTTGGCGGGAAGGCTAGGAAGTCATGCCGCGTCATTTTATCTATTTTTCAAATCTTGTGTTAAAACAGCGATTTTTTTATCCTTGAAGTGTTCATGAACACTATTCACCAACACTCGTGGTGTTAGTTAATTAATATAATGTCATGAAACGTGACTTTGCGTGTTGCTTCCAAAACTCCACAAAAATCTCTAGTAGTCTCTATAATTTTACTAAGTAAGTCACGGTCAAGTCCAAGTCATGCAACTTGGACTTGACCGTGACTTACTTAAACGACTTAGACTATGACTGAGATATATTAAAATTGTCAAATATTTTGGCCTAATACACTAAGTGTTGAGCCAAAATATCAGAGAAAAAAGACTAGCGTGTAGGTACTCACTTATAAACTTCAGTTGTTTCTGTAAATAATTTAAGTACCTATAAACCTATAATATTAATGTTGGTGACTAAAATATTTGGACACATTCCCTGTTAGATTTGTGTATTGATTTTGCACATGCGCAAACTTTGAGAGCCTGTTCTATAATTGTGAAAAAATCAAGCAATTGTTTAATTCTATGTCGGTTTCCATATAACCAATGATATGACCAAAGATGTAGCTCATTAAAGCCTTGTTCCAAACTCACTTGTTTTCTTTACTTACTTACTTTTATCCAATATATAAGTAATAGAATAGATAGATATAGGCAATATTTCATTATTATTTTTTTAATTTTGGTACCTGCTGCTTCCTGCGTTTTATCCGTAATGTTTCATATTCCTGCATTTTTAAGGCACACTATTTCGTTGAAAGGCTCGATCAAAATTGGTCCAAGCGTTTAATTATATTAGATACAGCGTGGTCAAGATGACAGATAGAGTTACTTTAATATTAATAATTGTAGTAAGTATGATATTATCCTCCGAATACTGAAGCGTTTGTTAACTTTGACGACAGATTAAGTTTATTGCTGTTCTTGTCATTTGCTTAATGCCAGACAAAGGCAGTATTAGAATTACTCTGTTGTCAAACTTAACAAACGTTTCAGTATTCGGGGTTTAGTCTGATACTTAAATTGGTAGAGTCAGATCGGTGTCCCTGAAATTAGTGATTTTTCTAAAGTTTCTTAGCAACGAAATAAGTGCTTTGTATCTACTACAAAAACTACACGAACTAGACTCTTATAAAATACAAAATAACATATTCTTGCAGTATTATTTATTTATAGAAAAAGTTAAAACTTGGCTTAATTTAAGGACCATCAAGCACATTCTAACATCAATAAACAAGTCAATGAAGCGCAGGAAAAGGTGAACGGAAATTTGAAAAGACGCTTTCATTGAGCGAAAATGGAGACCAAAGTTCATATCAGGGACATAAAAATATCGTCGGCCGCGGCATTGTCACTTGCCACCTTACAGCGTCTAGGTGAAATTACTGGACAGACAGCAAAATGAAAATGAAAATGAAAAAATGTTTATTTATTGCAAATACCTACATATAGAATAAGCAAATAATAATTAAACAAAATAAATACACAAGAAAATAAAGTCCGATAGTACATAAATTGCAGAGAAGTTTTTCTAAAATTTAGAAGTATATTATCAGTTTCTTCACTAGGCAAAGCCTGTATCGAGGAATCCTGTTTTCAAAAAGTTTTACATATAATGATCCTCTATCGACATAATGATGTTACAAAAAAAAACATAAAAGAGAAGCTAAATAAAATAAATAAATAAATATATATATATCAATAACTTTAAGTGCATATAAAATAAAGATACACAGAGGTTAAACAATTTATAAATATAAAACAAATTAAAGTACTCCGCTACTATAAATTTAATTTTAACATATTACAATTACATACAACAATACATAAACCGGAACAAGTGAAAGATAAGCAATTTCCAAGCTCTGATGGAATATAATGAAACGCAAAAATAGTAGGTCATAGGGACATAGGCTATACTTAAATTAAAAAACTATATCTTCCTGTAAAGAAAATTAAAGTTAATATTTAAATTCCCCGGACCTGTGCAAGTACCTGAAATTGTGACGATTTGATTGTATATTATTTTTAAAAAACAACATAATGCTTTAAACATTTCTGATACTTGCAAATGTAAGTAAGTAGATATTATCCCGGTTCAAATTCTTTACACTCTTATCATCAAGGTAATCATATTTTAATATTGATTTTTGTATAGATAATGGCGTCGATTCCATGTTAACTCAATAAACTAAACTTAAAAAGAGAGCAGTAGGCACTGAAATACATACTATCTGTTTCTTGTGTTTCTATTAGTAAAAGGTAGCAATAGCACTAAGTTTAGTTTAGCGAGTTTACATAGAATCGTCGTCAATAACTTACTACTACAAAATCTTATAACATCTTATCATAAAAATGTAGTAATCAGCTTCGACCAAAGAAAATGAATGGTAAGTAAGAAAATTTTTAAGACTTTAAAGTGAGCGCCGGCGCTTACCTTGCTTCAGTCGCTTTTAGTCTCTGAAAAGTGCGAGACGTATGATCCTCAATACATTCCTTATAAATATCCACAAAAATATGCCTTGTTATTATATATATATATTATGTATTATGTATTATTATATTGTATTAGCTGTCTCTTTTTTGACAAATGTACTACCTAACCCCCGAATACTGAAACGTTTGTTAACTTTGACGACGGATTAAGTCCATTACTGCCTTTGTTATTTGCTTAGTGCCAGACAAAGGCAGTATTAGAATTAATCTGCTGTCAAAGTTAACGAACGTTTCAGTATTCGGGGGTAAGTTCGATTGTTTTGACTCCATTCAATTTACTTTGGTCGAAGGTTTTCAGTCTGAACTATTTTATAGTAACAACTTTTCTGACGGTACTAGTAACGGACGTGAAAAGAGGAGAAATATCACCCCAATTTCCCGGCGTGCGCCCTCATTGTCGGCGGAGAACCCTGATAGAACTGCTATCAATGCCATCTTTAATTTCTCCTCGGCAAACATGCACCCAGTATCTGATACTTACGTCAAGTTACGGGTATGAAGCTGTAGAGCGAATCAATAAACGTGCAACTGCACTTTTATACACAAAACGAAGCTTTCAGGAAAAAATTGTAAGTACTGTATACAATGTCGCCCATCGGCAAATGACCACCCGAAAAGGGCTTATATTACTCATCATTATGAACAAATTTTTCTATGAGACCAACCCAGAAGTCAAAAAAAAAAAAACTACTAAAACTTTTACTATGGGACCAACCATGAATTCGAGAAAAAATAATCAGCTGCTCCATACATTTTGTCGAGTGTTATTGTCATTTTTCTGTGGAATAGCAGTATTTTTTTCTCGATTTCAAGGTTGCTCCAATAGTAAAATTTGTTCATAATGATGAGGACTATGAGCTCTTTTCAGCTTAGCATACCCTTCCTTATAACTCTGTATATGCAAAAATTCAGCTCGATCCGTTTAGCCGTAATAACGCGACAAACACAAGTATTAATCACATGAATGTTTGACCTAGATGGGAATCGAACCCACGCCCCCAAACACAGAAGGTAGGTTCACTACCAACTGAGCCACCGGGTCAGTAATGGTTTTGAAGTGTATCTAGGTATGTAAGCATGTTTGAATGTTCCTCTTGTAACATTGACGAGTGAGATTTCGTTAGATTCATCTATAAGCTTGGATTAACATAGACTACATTTTTCTGTCTTTATTTTTTATTTATTTTAATAATGTATACTCGCTATACACTTACTTGTACAAAATGTCCCATTCGGTGAACGATGATTTTTTTATTGTATATACATATTTAGATATACTTGTGTACTATCTCAAAACTTTAGAAAACCTTACAAACTGTACTCGATTAAAGCCGTATTTTTTTAGAGAGAAAGTATTCAAACCACAAAAAGCACAAAAATAATACAATTGGCTATAAGACAATGACCGAAACGAATCGACCGTATCGCATAAACAACGCATATTCAAATCGGACGCTCGCAAATAGAGGTGCGAGGTGTTTCGGCCAAACAAGCCTTCAGTGCTTGGGAGTCAGTCTCAAAGTAGTAAATTACAGACACCCAACTCCGAAAAAGGTGTGAAAACCGCTGTAGGCTAGCAGATTCGTGTGGGTCCAAATAATTTAAAAAAAATCGGGGATAAAGAATGTAAAGTCTTCGTTCTTTCGCAGCGCAAAACAAAGCAGCGTTTCACTAGCATAGCGGCCGTCAATAAGCGCCATTAGCATGCACCCAACTCAAATAAATTCTAAAATGTATTAAATTTACCATGACTATGAGGGAATTATCAATAAAAAGGCCAATGTGATACGTTTATAACTTCAACCTTAAAGCTAGTTGTATTTTAATAATAACCGCTATTTATTTTTTGTCAATTTGGTATACTGACTATAACGAAAAGTACGCCAACACGTGGATCACGTAATACACGACATGATGTGTTTTTTTTATATTTCAATTATGCGCTTTTAGCCGGGCAATGGTCCAATGGGTGTTGTAATAGAGTCGTTTATTCCGTATAACTTCGTATCAAACAGTTTCAACCTACTTACAGATATCCATTTTTATTTATTACAGCTTATTCACAGGTATAGGTTTCGAAGTTATACATCTGTCCTGTTCTATCTCGTCACAGTACTCGGGAGTCGGCCAGTCTTCGGAGCGTGAACGACACAATGAGGCGCGTGAAAAATGGCACCGACTACCGACGGCCTCACAAATCAAACACGACATGGAAAATAAAAGATACCCAGGCCCCGGGGCAAATGCTAGATACACTTTATTCTACTATTTTAAAAATTGGAGCTTAGTTTTAATTAAGTTGTAATTTTGTATGTCTGAGTAGGTTATAGACAGAACCACAGGAAGTATAAAACAAGTAATATTTTTAGAATAAAACCAAAATACCCGACTGCAAAATATAGCCTATATCACTCCGGACGTAAAGACGAATCCAACAACACCTCACTCGTCAAAATCGGTCAAGCCACACACACGTTTCATAGCGTTTTTGTGTAAAAGAACACATACATACTTAAATTTACCCCAAAAATATTACTATTCTTCTTGGGCAGTCAGATAAAAACAGATACAGTAAGCAGTACTATTGGCTAGGCTTCTAATTGACGCCCTTATCGCATGAAGTGATCTCTTCCAGGCAACCATGTATAGTACGGATTTGATTCGCGCGCACCGCCGACTAACACTCGAGAGAGACCGAAAAGAGAAATAAATTTCCCTCTTAATTTCTTCTCTTTGGTTTCATTCGCTGTTGGTGGGTTACGCTTTTAGAGTTAAAACTGTTGGTATTTGAAAAAGCTCAACGACAATTTGACAGAAACTGCATTGAAAAGGGTCAAAAAGTGCATATTGAAATATCTAACTTTGAAAATTTTCAAGTTCAGCTAGTTTCATCTCTATAATAAACCGTAAATGAATTAAAGCCTGAAAAGCAGTATTAAGCACAGCACTTAATACATCAATAAGTTACAGATAAACAATCTCCGAAATCCGCCACAAAAATAACAGGCTCTTAGGAAGCCCCCACACCACTGATGGCTTCTTGCAATAATTTCCGTTTTCAATGAGCGCGTTTTCTTTTTCTTATCACCGCACGAACTAGGATGGTTGGGAATAAATTGAAATACAAAATTGATTGTTGCTTTTCCCGGCAGCTTTATTACTGTCACAAATAGGAAAAGAGATTGAAAATTGCCTACCAGACGACTGTGAAAACGGATATGATCACTCGGCCTGTTATTCTTTCAACAGTTCCATTCTGTGTGTCGTTTGATTGGAGTTGTTTTTTACATAAAAATTACAGTGCATCACTAATTTTGTGCAGAAATTACAATGAAAATTAACAACAAGCACAATTAGCACAATTATCTTATTACAAAGATAATTGTGCCAATTTTTAACGGAATGTTTGACAGACATAATTTTCGCATTTTATTTATGATTTTAAATGATATTAGATGATAATGTAGTTTGTAAGTTATCGTTTTAATAAAAGAATATACTTCCTTAAGGCGTTCTCCATAGAGGAAGGCAAGCACGTCTGTTAGCCCAGTTTGTCAGCCCACATTTAGTGGAACAAAAATGTAATGCGAGCCGTTTCACAACTTTTAATCTACGGTTTCATTTGTATCTCATAGTGTGTTTCGGTTTTGTTTGTATGTCATACACTATGACTTTTTAAAAATAAAGCGATGCCACTAGGGATAATTTATGGATTTTAACGTTACCACTCGCATCAAAATTGGGCCCGGTGTTCAGCAGTTGTGGTGGACAACAAGATAGTGCTGTATCTTTCGCGCGCAGATGAAAAGAGATAGCTTTAGCGCACGTTAGACAAAAAATTTGATAATTGTTAATTTACAATTAACGAAACCAGGAAATCAATGAAAATTCCGTTCGATGCTATTCTAGACATTATTATTACCGCACTATTTTTGTAATAATTACTTGTATATACACTAGGGAAAAACATATATCTCAAAATAAGTAAATAACTAATGAGGTGCACTGAATATAAAAACCATTTTTTTTTTCTTCAAATTTACTTCTTAAGAAACGAAACCCACATACATACATAAACCCTAAATACATAACACTCCTTTTTAAGGGTAGTAAAATAATAATAAAAAATTTTGACGTCGTTTAAAAGCAACTTACGTAACGATATTCTTAATAGTTTTTATTTTATTTAGTTAGGAAGAGCCACAGAGCAACTTTTCAAAAATTTTAAAAGTAATTTTGTTTTTGACGATATAAGAAACTACAAGAACTGAAAAATAATAATCACAGTTGATTTAATTCTACAAGTAATTTATTTAATTTTCGTAAATGCTAAATTTGGTAGTCGCTTAGAATATATAACATAGGTTGCTGATCATAACACATAAGTATGTAATACTTTTTAGATTTTTTTCTGTGTTACTGTAAAATATCTTTACATATCGTACAGATACGGCAAGCCAAGCCCAGGCCAAGTGAAACAGCTTAAAATAACGATATAGCGGGTGAAGATAACGACGAGCTGTAAGATTTATTACTTGTTAGTTTCAGTTACTTCGCTGTCAGACCTTATCTGAAAAAAACTTTATTATTGTTTTAGTTGCTTTGTACAACCACTTAGTTACTTTAATTTTAGATGTTGGTATCGTCACATTTTTGGTCTCTTATATTATGTGAACTTATGTGTTTGGTGAAGGAAAACATCGTGAGGAAACCTGCATATTTCCGGAGAAGAAATTCGATGGCATGTGTGAATCCGCCAACCCGCACTGGGCCAGCGTGGTGGATATAGCCCAATCATCCTTCGAGGGTAGGCTCATATCTCAGCAGTGGCAAGTTTTAAAAGCTGAAGCAGAGATGTTATGTGTGACCTCATAAATACAATAAATACAGCCAGTGCAGAGGATATTTTTAGAATCTAAAAGGAAGAGGGAATATGGTCTCCTTCGTTAAAAATTGCGATTGAAATGAAATCGGGAATGAGCTCAAAGCGTGAAACGCATCAACCTTCGTCTGATCTAAAAGATGCCTGCATTAAGGACACTCGAAACGCACCACAGATCAGTCTAAATACACTTATAGGAAATTACTCTGATTGGTTGATTGTTAGGCGCGAGTAGGCGTAACCTTGAGATTGCCAATGAGAACGCTTGGTCGCACTCCCCGCGATCCGCGCCTTCCTCAAACTTTGGTGACAATTTTTAGGATCAACGAATCTCGTAATGCGATATCTAGTGTGATCTGTGGGTACTACTATACACTTTTTTCTTTTATGTACTTTTGTTCCTTCCACTATTTTTCTTATACTAGCCGCGGAATTACTTCGGAAAAACACTAGAGGATACGAGTACGTAGGTACTCGTATGTAAGCAGTAAATCCCCCCATCGCCATGAAAATGGGTAAGAAATCTCGGTACAATAGGGAACAGGCTAATGATGATGATGATGATATTTAAATCTGTGACCACAAATGAAATTCGCAGTTGGACGGGTAGAAATCCCCCCCATCGCCATGAAAATGGGCAAGAAATCTCTGTACGCTATCAACAGGCTGATGATGATGATGAATTTTAAATCTATGACCGAAAATTAAAATCGCAGTTGGACGGGTAGAAATCCCCCATCGCCATGAAAATGGGCAAGAAATCTCTGTACGTTATCAACAGCCTGATGATGATGATGATGATGAATTTTAAATCTATGACCGCAAATGAAAATCG
Source organism: Apocheima hispidaria (assembly GCA_947579745.1). Lineage (NCBI taxonomy): Eukaryota > Metazoa > Arthropoda > Insecta > Lepidoptera > Geometridae > Apocheima > Apocheima hispidaria. The sequence goes on along the minus strand of OX388150.1, from coordinate 10,703,983 downwards.
CAGCTGGACGGGTAGAAATCTCCCCATTGCTATGAAAAATGGGTAAGAAATCTCGGTACGATATGGAACAGGCTGATGATGATGATGATGAATTTTAAATCTATGACCGAATCACATGCGAATTCAAAACGGTTACAAGCAAATACGAAATTGAGTACCCGATTTTCGGCGTTCCACCTATCAGATCGACTGGCCGAGCGGTCGAGTGGACGGATTTTCATTATGCTTCGTTTTGTAGTGTGTCAATGAGACGAAGGATCAATCCTCATTTGAAAATTACTGTTTTTGTAGATTTTTGTTCTTTTTGTGCTATTTTTTTACAAAATAAGTTATCAAACAACACAACAAACACCACACACAAAACTAACTAACTAATAGGTAGGTAGGTAGGTAGGTAGGTTGGTATTTTCATATACCTCTATCTACCACCTTACCACCTACCTATATAGGCACCTTTTACAAAAAATCTATTATTTCACTAAGAAGGAAGTTTTTCAGAATTTTTTCAATATTTTTCCCGGGATCAGTGAGCGTGCGCGCAACGAGATCATACATAAAAATGCAAAAACCACATTCATCATCATTATTGAGGTGAATTTTTTCCCCGTAATTTTGCATTATTTTTCCTGGCACTGATGGAGCGCGTACCGAGCCCCATACTCAGAAATGCCGAATTCCAACAAATTTTAGATATGGGGTTATTAGTTAGTCACACCAAAAATAAATATTATAAAGAGGAAAGATTTGATTGTTTGTTTGTTTGCATTGAATAGGCTCCGAAACTACTGAACCGATTTGAAAAATTCTTTCGCTGTTGGGAAGCTTTTTAGCTTTCTTTATATATATATTTTTTTTGTAACTTGACGCAAATAGAAGGGTTTTGTGTGTGTATTATAATTTTTATTTTTTTGTTATATACACGTGCGAAGCCGGTGCGGGCTGTAAAGGATTCAAACAGACAGACGGACAGACAGACAGACAGACGGACATGACAAACTTATAAGGGTTCCTTGTAGTACTACGGAACCCTAAAAATTTATAAATGGTTACCTATGTCAAAGTCCTCAAAATACAAGAATAGGGGTTCATTTTTATACATATAAACTAGTATTTCGCGAGGCTGCACGGGCCGCGTGCGGGCCCGCGGGGCGGTCCTGCAATTGGGTATGGCTGGATCGTTTAGGTCGACTTGTAAAGTTAAAAAAAAAGGAGGAGCATGATGAAAACGGGTAAGCTACCCAACAGCGAAATAATTTTTCAAATCCTTTCAGTAGTTTCGGAGCCTATTCAATGCAAATAAACAAACAAACAAAGAATCAAATCTTTCCTCTTTATAATATTGGTATAGATAGATTATTCTATCATCATCAATAGTTGTCGCAACGCACGCGATGTAAAGGATATTTTAGGTATTTTTTTTTACATCTTGGGTTACATTATTCGAGTTTTAGTAAGGATCCCAAATTTTTTAAAAATATAATATAATATAGTATAGGGATAGTGTAGCTTCCCAACAGTGAAAGAATTTTTCAAATCGGTTCAGTAGTTTCGGAGCCTATTCAATGCAAACAAAAAAACAATCAAATTTTTCCTCTTTATTATATTGGTATAGACTATTCTTTCATCATCAATAGTTTTCGCAGTGCACGCGAAATACATCATCTTGGTTTACATTATTGGAGTTTTAGTAAGGATCTCTAATTTTTTTGAAAATATAATATAACCTATGTCACCCGGGGATAGTGAAGCTTCCCAACAGCGAAAGAATTTTTCAAATCGGTTCAGTAGTTTCGGAGCCTATTCAATGCAAACAAACAAACAATGAAATAAATAAACAATCAAATCTTTCCTCTTTATAATATTGGTATAGATAGATTAGGTAACCAAATCAAACACTGCACTGCACACCGATACCGAATCTCGCAACGTCGCAATTATCGAAGGCCGCGCGCGGACTAAGCCGCGAGGCAAGGATACCTAGTCTCGCTCACACACGCTCCGACAAGCTGGCAACGTCGCGTAAACCGCGTGACGCGCGCGCGGCACAACCAGTGTACACGATTTTTGCAAGACGCACGCACACATCAATATTTCACGCACACCATGATCGCATGATTCGCATGTAAAGAACACACCACTACATTCGTAAAATTTGTCGTAATTATTGGGTTGAAAAATGGTATTTCCTAGCCATGAACATTTTAAATTATCGACTTTGCGATACTTAGAGGCCAAATTAGACCTATGTTAAGTCATGCCCAGTTCAAAATCGTAGTAGGACGCCTAAAAAGGCGTCGATAGTTTTGTATGAAAGTCGATGGACCTTAATGCATTTTTTTTATACTGAATGATGAGACAAGTCTCTCATCTGATAATATGTTAAGCATAACGCTTGCCCATAACAGTTCAGTGCCACCCAGAATGTTGAATTCCAATAGGTCAAACCATGCGCGGCAATGCACTGCACGGACACAGTTCGATGGACCAACAGTTCTACAGAACTAATGGAAGTCAACCAGGTTTTATTAGTTCTATATAACAAATGGGCCAGTTTTCGTTTTAATAATTCTACCATTGAACTACTGGGATAAAAAAGTTTTAACAAGTCTATGACGTCACAGTCCTATAGAACTAATGGGAGTTACTGGCGTACCCAGTAATTTCGCTGGAAATATTGCTCTTCGATCTGGAATACTTTAATATTTGTAAATTACTGTTTGGCGATTGAATAACTGGCAAAGGTGACTTCCCCAGATGGACTAGCAAAAGAGTCTTACTACTACAAAACATTTATTTCGCGATAAATAGCTGCACGCAATTATGTTAACGAGCTATCCCCTGTTTACACTCGTTATTACCGGCCAGGATGAGTTAACGACAGTTGGCACTCTTTCTACCCTCCGGCGGGGATTTATCCTGCGAAGAGGCTTCTACAGAGAAACCAGCCAACCTAGACATCCCGAAAAAAATTAACGCCATTCTAAAGGACAGGTCGGCTTACACTGGTGAGCGATGCCCACGATGCTCCGTTTTTATTCAAGTTTTAATTATTAAAAGTTATGAACTGCTTATTTATTTTTATGAGATCGTTGAATTAATTCCTTTTGTTTGTTAACTCATTTTCAGCATCATCTAATGATAAAAGTTTATGCGTAAAAACGAATAGGCACAATTAATTTTTTGGCATTCACAGAAATTATCTTCTGATAATTAAAGCTCGACTTTGTTTTTTTTTTTTTTTTTGTTTATTCTCATATTTTATTTATCGTAATTGCATAATTAATTTTGTCTCGCGGTACCTCAGTCTGTTGATTACCTTTTTACAGTGAAATGACTAAATAAATTTTGATGTTATTAGACAAAGAAGTAGCGTGTAAAAGCAAATTTAGGATGTTTAGTTTTTGTGCTGGAATATGTAGGAATACATACAATCGTGGGCGAAACCGCAGAGCCTAACTAGTTATACTGGGTGTTTGGTTAGACGATGGAAATATTCTACAATATCATTGGGAACAATATTTACTAACGGACCAACAATGAAATCGTGAAAATCTTCAACTGTTCCTAAGAATAATTTCATACACACTCGCATGTATATAATAACAATTTTATTCGTAAAACTTGTTCATCATGATGATCGATTTCATCATCAAATTAATGTATAGTATACATATAGTATATTAATTTATATAATGTATAGTATGTATAGTATTAACATATCATTACATAATTACATTGCATTGTCAGCCAGAAGTCGTCCACTGCTGACCTTAGGCGTCCCCCTTAGACAGCCACCGGTTGCCTACGACTTTCACAATGTCGTCGCGGGAGGATATCATTATATCCTGAATTTGGTCCGTCGTCCAACCGAACACCTAGTATACATGTAGAGAAGAAAATACACAATGTAGTAGATGCATTGTTGGTAGAAATAGATATGTTTTTTTTCCGTGTACACAGGTAACTACTTAGATACTTACTATAAGCAATTATGCCAAGATACTATCAATTATAAATATATATACATAGTCTGTGGTGGTACTAGCGGGTCCAAAACTAGGCGAAGCCTGTATCTTGGTATGTTTATATTCAATAGACCATACTTGCAATTCCGTCCGCAAGACTGGATTATTATCAAATTTACGTTATCACGTCGGTGGAATACCATAAACCATTTTAAAGTTCCCAAAGCGATATCCTTGAAGTCTTCATTCGCTTTCCCGGGTTCGTTTTAAGTAAATTTAACTTTAAAATATGCATAACAGTTTTCCGAAGCGCACCCCTTTTTGAATTTAAACACATCTAGTCGTATTAAGATACATTTCGATTCAGTGCACTTCGGAAGTTCGAGGTTCTATTCAATTTAAATCGAACTCCTTTAAAAATAGAATATCAATACGAGGTAATAGTTCTTTCGGTAGAACATTAAAATGTTAAGATGCAGTAGTTTGTTATTTCGTGCAATGGTAGGACACGTTTGCAGCCGTTTATTCAACTGCCAAGCAGTAGTGTGCAAACATTACTGCGTTAGATAAAGATACATAAACTCTTTATTGTTCACACCAGATCGTACATAACTAGGAGAGAAAACAAAACATTTTAACTAGTGTAACAAATGGCGGCCTTATCGCTGAAAGCGATCTCTTCCAGGCATTCTTCCGGATTGAAGGGGGAATCCATATTGAAATTACTGGGCATAAAGAGATTTGACATCTAATACCTAAGGATGACGAGCGCAGCGCATTGCCGCGCATCGTTTTAAAAAGTTGAATTCAAACTTCTGGGTGGCACTGAACTGCTAACGGCAAGCGTAACGCACAAAAAAAAAAAACAAGAAAAAATAATATTGAAATCAGGTAAGTGACTTGTTCGTCTTATCGCTCAATATAATAAAAACAATTGTAAACAAGAAAGAATGCTTGGCAAGCGGCTTGGGGATGACAGAATGCTCACCGTTTACTAAGACGCTGCAATATAGGACTAAAAAAAAACTGCAACTCAACTATCATTCTCTAACTAAAAGCAGTGCCGGCATTAGCATATCGGGTGGCAGACATGCCAACTTCTGAAGCTCAAGGGTCTTGTGAGGGTCCTATTTGCATTTTCACAAGTCGCGGTTAAGTACACTTAACTTCCAAGTCTTCAAGCCTACTGTAATTTGTTTCAAAGGCGTGAATCTTGTTAAATATGCTATGAAGATTAGGGACGTTGTATAAAGATTTATTGATGTAGAATAGAGTATACCGCATGTCCATACAAAAAGCGTAGTCTGATATCCACCCCTAAACATTGTCCGATTTCGATGATTTTTTTTATATGTTATCTACACCGATAAAAATATAAAATATTATAAAAAAAATAAAGAATAAAATAAAATAAAAAATATTTAATTAAAATAATAAAAAAATATAAAATAAAATATGCGTGTATATTTGTTTTTTTTTTTTAAATTACGCGATGTCTTTGCACTCAATGTCAATATTTTGCGTCGAAAATATGATGAAGAAAAGTAGTTGTTATTATAATAACATATATTTTTTTTAAATTCAAAACATACCATACCTAGATTTTGGTTTATCCAAGCGATTGACACCAAAAACAAAAGATTTTAGCATATCATACCATATCATTACATTATAACATTAGGTTTTTTTTTAAAGATTTTTGATAACATTACCCCCGAAGCGCTAATTTCATCAAAAAGTTAGAATAAATTCACTCTCTCTATTACACGCACGAGAAACAGAGCGATAGCTATACGATGAAAAATAAAGAATCTAATTTCTCGGGTTTTTTTTCAAAAATCTACCCTTAAGGAGATGAAATATGCTGTTTAAAAGCTAATTTTAACAAAAAAATAACGACTTGAACAAATCCTTTTTTATAATTTTATCTATGCCTATAATATTTGAGTAGTGCCCTCAATTCCTCATGGATACCATTATCAGAACTGGATTAAAAAAATAAGATCAACCTGGAAGTAGGTATATTCTTTCAAATAAAAAAAATATTTTCCAAATCGGTTTCTAAATGACGGAGAACATAAGAAAAAAAAACAATCGAATTAACAACCTCCTTCTTCGGAAGTCGATTAGTAAAAATGAGGTTTTTACATTTTGTTGTTACATTTTATTTTCTTTTACGAGAAGTGTACGTAGGACTACGTACACCTAGTTCGAATATTCGTTCAATACGGTCTGGAAACTTGTTAATGCTATTAGAGCAGCAGGCGTTAAGCTGCAACCTTACTTAGTTCTACTTATTCGGGAAACTTCGCCGCACCGCGTCGCGCCGTCACATCTTTTATAACCAATTTTCCCTTCATTGTTATGGTAGTGTAGAAATTTATGAGAAAAAAAAATTGTCTAGCATAGATTGAGAACATTATTGAGAAGTTTTTGAAGCCCCCCCTGAAATACTAAACTTACCCTTGTGGAGTTCCAGTGGCCTGTGGTCTTCTTCATCAGCTCCACTTCACCAAACTACTACACTTACTTTTACTTTTCACTTACTTTTTTTTTTAACTTTTTGAATACAAATGAGGGTGTTATTGATAAAAATACCATAATAGCTGTACATATGTCTATCATATTTGAGGAGTTTCCTCAATTGCTCTTGGGTCCCGCTATCAAAGCTGTATTAAAAAAAATGGGACCAATCTGGAAGTATATCTTTTCAAATAAATAAAAAAACCCCAATCGGTTTATAAATGATGAAGTTCTGAGGTAACAGACAAAATAAACAGTCCACTTGAGAATCTTCTCCTTTTTTTGAAAGACGGTTAAAAATAACTATGTCAGGGTTAATATGAGAAGCTTCCGGAAAATAATGACCTAAATTTGATAGAATTTTAACAAAATAAAGAAACAAAGATGTTGTTAGCAAAAATAAACTTCTAATAATATTGAAACAACAATTTCTCAAATCACAAACATAACAAGACTATAAAACCAAAGAGAACCGTTTGAGAAACGATCATGTGACTATTCGAAGCACTGAGAGATTTTTTCTCTGCAGGTGCACGCTGAGCTTCAAATTCAGTCTTTCTTTCAACTTCTTCATTATTTATATTCTTACCGCCAGTTAACTTTTCTTTGGGCCAAGTTTTCGCCGTTGGAAACGACATTACTACAGAATCTGATGTTAGCTTGTAGTTTTCATTGTTGTTATTGTTTGTTTTCGCTGTCGATTGTTGCAGTTTCGGCCAAGATGTCGATGTATGTTTTTCTGTAAGCCAATTGCTTGTTTGGTCAAATACTGTTAATTTTTCCGTGGACTCATTGACCGCAGATTCAGACAGAATCATTATATTCGTAGTTGTTTCAGGTCTCGTAAGTTCTGTTTCTTTTATAGTAGTTACATCTGAAAGATTTACAGATGAAGTCTCTTCTGTTACAAATTCACTAAACGTGCCAAAAGCAGCTGTTGTTGTAATAGCTGTTACTGTTGGCGTAGACAGTGATATTGATTCGGCGGTAGTTTTTACTGTTGTGGTTGATGGCACATTTAGAAAGGCAATGATATCTCGTGCCGTATCATGGGTCACTGGCGGAGTAATTGTTTTTTCGATCTTGGGTTGGTCTTTAAAAATGGCGTCACAGATGGTTCCGCAATGCTCTTCTTGGCATTTGTCTTCTATACCACAGGTTATGAAGTTGTCCCAAGGGAAGAAAAGCTGATACAAGTGAGGTTGTTTACAGTTGTTCCCGATGTATGTTTGTAGCCCAACCACCTCATTACTGCAAATGAGAGGTCCACCGCTGTTACCCTGTGAATGCATTTTATTTAATGGATTATATAAAAATTGAAACATTTCTTGTAATAAGCTTTATATCACCTCATAATTCTCTTATCAATGACACAGAGCTAATGACAAATTCTTCACAATAAAAATGCTATTTTCTGTAGTTGTACCACTCTTTTGCAGAGTCCACCTGGAGAAGTACCACAGCTTTGCGTGTTATTCAACCGCCAAGCAGTAGTGTGCAAACATTGCTGTGAGCCGGATTGAAGGGCAATGCTTCCAGCGTAATAACTGAGGTAACAGATTAGCTGTAGAGATTTAGCATCTAATAACTCAGAGTGACGAGCGCACGACAATGAAGGGCATTGATCTATTTCTTCTTTGGCTGTATTTTGATGACATAATATATAAAATAAAAATCTAACTTATCTTTCACCAGCAGATTGAGGCTCACCTGGCAGAACTTTGGATCATACACAGCATCTCTGTTTTCATCGCTGTCGGCAGCGCAAGCCATGGTGCTGGCCGTGAAGTGACTGCCACAGTTGCCTATCGAGGCTGGGAGGAGTTCGACAAATAGCACCATCAGGTTTTTGTCCTCAGTGACATTGCCGTACTTCTTCTGAAATTGTAAACTTGAATTACCAAACATTAACTAGCTCTTGTTGCCAGAGAATGTCTATTATCGAAATTGACAATATTTATTTAGTTATAAATCAGGCCATAGAAAATAGAGGGCATATTATTATTACTGTAAAAAATAAAGACAAGATAGTAAAACAAAATAAGTTTAAAGACTTGAGTTTTGCTTTGTTTGTGACTTTACTTTTATTAATAATTATGTACAAATTTAAAATTAAATTAAAATTTAGGGTTTTTATTGGTTAAAATGTAACTATTCTACCTATCTATTTATCTAAGAATGCGTTAATTTAGGGTTTTATTGGTTTTAGGTCTGTGATTTACCTGATTACATCACTCTTAGATAAATAGATAGATAGAATAGTTACATTATTTAATAACATTTGTTATATGTTGAGTTTGAAGATGCTAAAGCATGACTGTTAAAAGCTTCGACAATAATTTACATACCGCAAAAACAAGAATACTGCAAGTTTTAGGGTCTATGAGCTGAGCTTGTTTGAAGGTCAGTGTTTGGATGCCGACTGCTGACGTCAGTTTGAATGGAAGTAGGGTCTTCATGAGACTAATGTCTGTAGTCCACCACTGCGTCGCACTATGATTGTAAGGTCGCACGATTTGAATGACCTTTAAAAAGTGAAATAATTATATTTAATAATTGATATACATAGCTGCACAAAATTAGTGTTTTCATTAATGGTTAACACGCTAGGTGTTCGACAGCAAACTTTTTGTTAAGTGACGGTGTGACCGAAGAAAGTCAACACAACCAACCTTGAATGGAAACGGGCTCTCAAGTGAGGCTGCCGCAAGTGCTTCGTGACAGATTTTCAACTTGAGTGGCAACTAGCCAGCCGAGTACTAGAAAGTACCCTAACACCATGTCATGGTTAACTCACGGTGTTTTTCTTCACCGGTAGCCCAAGCTCATTGTTGGCTTTTGAAACCACGCCCTGCGGCATGCGATCCAAACGTGCTAACCACTGAGCTATCAACGGTAAAAAGTGGTACCCCCAAATAAGGAAACGTTTGTTAACTTTGACGGCAGATTGAGTCTGTTGCTGCCTTTGTCATTTGCTTAGTGCCAGGCAAGGCAACATTAGAATTAATCTGTTGTCAAAGTTAACAAGCGTTTCTGTTTTCGGGGGCTAGGAGCTTTTATCCATTTTCTTCACTGACCTCCCGTTCTTGTTCATCCTCATCTTCGTTTAGCGTAAAATTAGGATCAATAGTGATGGCGCCAGCTCTCGCTAGCAGAGTTTTCTGCGAGAATCCGTTGGGAGAGTCCATGAGGCTCGGGCCGATGGCGGTAGTGACGAGCCAGTCAGGCCGGATAAGCACAGCTGACCTGATGAAGCGCTGCTTAGAGGTGTCTACTACCGTTGGGTCAGAGTAGTATATGAAGGCCTATAACGTGATTTTTCGTAAGTCAATAATGAAAGATATCACATTAAATTTTTTGCTAATATTTTTACGGAAGTAATACTGAAAAAAAGGGTTTATTTTTTATTAATTTATAGGCTTGCGTTTGACTGCCATCACATCTGATGGTAAACGAGGATGCAGCCTACGATGGGGCACGCTTGCCTAGAAGAAACCGATTCACTCGCGACTTGAAGACACCCAGATTATAATTATCAGGAAAAACCCACTCGGGCAGCGCATTCCACTGCTCAGCAGTTCGAATAAAGAAAGTGGAATCAAACCGTTTCGTACGAGTTTTTTGTATATTAACCATAGAACGGTGTCGCTTTTTCGAGGTCCTGGCTGTGTGTTTTCTATCCTGTGCACCTCATTAGTTACGTAGATTACAAATCTCATGTTGTGATATCTCATTTTTTTTTTTGGTTATATCGCCCTTATAGCTAAGAGGAAAAACATGATTACAAGACATTTTGTCGAGAAAAATAATATTTGAAAAGACGTCAATTTACACTTATTTTTCGAACCCCTAATTCTAATAGTAAGGTAATGATAAATTTAAGCGCGCTGGCACTCTAAGGGACAGGCCTATGTTCAGCAGTAGACGTCTTCTGGCTGATGATGATGAATAAATTCTAGGATAGCATAGCACAGAATTATGTTTGTTTTCCTGATTTATTTGTAATTAGCAATTATCTGATATTTTGACTCGCGCTTGAAAGAAATCTCTTTTCGACTGCACGCGGAAATGTGAAGCGCTATCTTTTCCTGGTCAAAGTTTTCTCACGGAATTTAACTCACCATAAAAGAGTGCATGCCCCTCTTCACATCATGATCGCTAATAGCGGATACTTCTTGGCAACAGTTTAGAGCTGAAACATAATTTTACGAGTTACATTCACAACCAACTTACATAAATTACGACGGTAGTGACGGTTGACAACAAAATCTTACCAAAATACAGCAAAAGAAGAAAATAACATTTCATTTTCATGTTTTTCAAAATTATAAAAACACAATATCGAAAATTCAATGACGTATTGGCGTCAAACGCATTCATCTATCATTTGTTCGTTCAAAAGAAGAATCGTTTTTTTTTTCTTTACCAGAAAGAATCTCGAATCTGTTCGAGCTATAAAAAGGTTTTATGTAAAGTGCCATTACTCTTGTAATTCCCGCAGTAAAATCTTCGTAAAAGGCGAATTAGTCAAGTCACGTCCCTTTATTTTTCTCCGGTATCTTTGACAAAGTTGCTTGAGTTAAAAGCATTAATCAGAATCCCATCTGAGACGTATTATCCTCAATAAAGAGGAAAGAATGACTTCGCAAATTTAAACGCGTGTTTTACAGATAAGGGTAAATCCGGGGAACACCTAATTATTCATGTAAGGGGGCGGCTAAGAGCGCGTATTAACGCCCGCGGCAACTTTTACTTGCAAAAATCGGACGAAAACGCAAAATTACAAGTTTGCACACAGTTTTTTTTTGACATTGTTTTTATTTTGTATTTGAAATTTCTGTGTTACAACACTATAACTTAATTACAACAAAAAAAACACTTCGCTTAAATAACAATGAAGCCAAATATACCAAAAAAAAAAGTAATTTTATTTATAAATATTTATGAACTACTATGATATATTTGATTATTATATGAATGTTTTTAAATACTTACAATATTGCAATTACGGTATTTATTTGCATAAATGTCCCAATGTTTTCTGCAGAAGTGCCAAGGTAAGAAAATAAAAAATGCAGTTTATTTTAAACGCTGGCGGAAACATGGCTTGGGCGGGCGCCGGCGACAAGCGCGCTATACGTCTTTCCTGTTTTAAAACTGAATAAACCATGACCAAATGCAACAATTTTTTTTAGAAAAAAAGACCGACTTTTAATTTCGAAAACGACTTACTTAACTAAGTTTGTTCGGTTTTTCAGTGAGTATGCTGACCTATGTTCAGCAGTAGACGTCTTTGGGCTGGTGATAATAAATGAACTTTAACATACATTAATAGATATTATAGGCGTTGGGTTCTAATACAGAAATATTCTAGAATTTTTACTAAGGGTGTATAACTTTTACCATAAATAAATTATACTAAGAAAAAATACGCTACTTGTTATGAATATTTTTGCATTAATAATATCAGTAAAATTATTAATTTTATGTTTTATTCGCAAAACGCGATAGGTTCTCAAGAGATGGTGTTAAAACATAATTTTTGAAAACATATTTTTTACGTCGTAAATTGCAATCTAATTTCAACTAAACCTTAAATAGCGGACATAAACTAATTCTATGTTTCTATATTAATCATATTTTCATCGGCCTGTATATCGGTTTGGACATTAGCTGATTAAATGTGTAACCGCCATCTAATTTTAATCAGATTTTTCGGGTGTACACTTATGAGATTGTCATTCTTCTCTTGTAGTTTTTCTTGCTTTTACTCTATATATTTAGTACTAACTGTGCTCCGCGGTTTCACCCGCTATTCTACAGAAATTGTGTTATTTGTTATACACCTATGTATTAATCCAGGGTATAAGCTACCTCCATACCAAATTTCATTCAAACCCGTTAGAGTTGAACGGAAACAAACACACATACATACTTACCTACTTAGACACAAACTTTCGCTTTTATAATATATTTACTATTACTATCTATTACTATTTACTATAATATTAATACCACCTTAAAATCTCCTTCAAAGGAATGTTTAGAACAACATTTCTTTTCGCAGTTTGAGGGTTAATCCGATAGTAAAAACACAAAATGAAATAAAAGGAAATATTAGGATATGTTTCTTCGTCTAAACGAACACCCAGTATAAGATTTAGTTTAAAAACCATTTTAAAGTTAGATTTCTACTCTGTAAATGAACAACATATTTTACCCTCGGTTGGTCGCAACTACCGTTGAAAAGCGGTAAGAACACTAACATTGTGATATCTCCACAAATGAGCGTAGATGTCGTACCCGAACCGCTGATGTGGCGACATCAGAACTACTGCTCAGACGGTTATTACACGTCCAGTTAACTAAGACCTCCTCCAATGTCCACAAGTCCATCTTCACAGCAGGCGTTGTTACGAAGCTTGGGTTTGCAAGTGTCTATTTAAATTGGTGCAGTTATAACGATTCCAATGAACGAGGTACGTGTTTTGGCGGCTTCCCTCAATTGCTTTACAAGCTTCTACCAGCCAGTACTCAGACTTCGATGTGTATTGGAGTAACGTTTTAATTCAATTTGTTATTTTATGGTTTTATAAAAGAGGGATAAACCAATATTTATAGGCAATTCGTTACGGAGTTCGCTTTTATTGTTTTGTCGGACATAAAATTTTGGTGTCTGCACGGTACACTAGGTTTCAATAATGCAGTTATGTCGTAGGCAATGTCTGATATATTTCTGGCTATTATGTTAGTGACAGAATATATTTAGTCAAGTAATAAGATTAAAAGAAAAAGAAGAAATTGTAGAACGTAAAGAAGAATCCAACGCCCCCATCAAAATTGGACAAGCCGTTTAGGCTATAGGAGGTAATATTGGAACACACGAAAATATACCCCAAAATTACTTACATATACCCGAAAAACATTACCTTCCTTCTTGGGCAGTATAAAACCAAAAAAAAGGTGTCGTCCTGATAGAACGCAATTCCGCAAACATCACTGATTCGCGAGAACTTTGTTCATACGAACCCACGATCAAACATATTGATGTCCAGTTAGGATTTTAGTCATCGCGTGAACGTCTATAGTCAAAATTCGCGAACTAGCGATGGTCGCGGAATCGCGTTCTGTTAGGACGACGCTTTATGCTTTCTCACAATGCTACTAAGTAAGTAGAATATAACTAGGTACTTCCACAACGGAATCACATCGTATTGAGTCGTTAAATCCTTGATCTAGAATAGACTCAATATGACATTGTGAAGAAGTCGTTTTAATGGCCTTAGTCGCGTCAACAGTTGTCTCGCTCGCGCATTTCCACATTACTGATGACGTGGCTAACGACGTTTTCAGAATTTCATAAAAGTATATCATTGTTGTGTCTCACTAATCTATTTGTGTTATGTTTACAAAAGTTTATAGAAGTTTTAATTTATTACATATTTTATTTTAACGAAGTAGGTCGAAAGAAACATGCATTTTCCTCCATAAAATTAAATGATATCAAAATAAAACTTTAAGATATTTCTAATGTAATGATAGGCAGATAGAACATACAGATAATGAAATTCATAATCAATCTTGAAAGTTCGATATTTAGGAGAGAGCAAAGTTCGTGACACGACTCAAATGTCAGAACTCTAATCTGATTTTTAGCTCTTTCAAGGCTAAATAAAATCTTGAAGTTAATGCCTCAACCGTAGGATTATCCGTTTTGAACAGGCCAAGGCTAACATTTTGTAAGACAAATGAGTTCCACTTTACATGAGTAAGTTTGTACCAGGGCAGCAGAGACGGGGTAGCGATATGCCCCGCGGGACCGATCCGAACGAACGGTATGGCTGCATTGCCATTCAAATTTTATTTTATCTGCTTAATACGAACATTGGCTGGAACCTTCGATGCGGTGTCTTGACTCAGTGTATTTTAATGTCTTTAGGAATAGTAACTTAGACATAAACAAAACTGCACATTGCACAATCTTTGTCAATAAAATAATATAATTGAGTAATAGAGAGTGATGTGTGTTCTTCGAGTGATGTGTCCTGCCCATTGCCACTTTAGCTTGCAAACTCTGAGAACTATATCAGTGACTTTGGTTCGTTGGCGAATATCCTCGTTTTTATTTATTTTTTATTTTATTTATTTAGTCCTTTTGTCATTATGTTTCCTATGTTATCGCACAAAGAATCTCCGAGCATAGCTCTTTCCATTGCCCGCTATGTGATTGAGTTTTTCCACGAAGGAAGCAGTCAAGGACCACGTTTCAGTTACATATGCCATCGCCACTCAAGAACCTCTGTTACTCACCAGTTTATTTATTTATTTATTTCCAAAAAACAAATAGTTATCAGTTATCAGTTCCTCGAGACCCAGACCTCCTGCTCATAAGACAGGAGCGCTACCAACCAACCCATGAGGGTCGTCGAGCAATGCAAGCTGCACATTAGATAAGTAAAATTTCCTAAAGCTTCCAAAATTCGACGCCAAAGTTTCCCCAATCCTACCGAGTGCGCTGCGAGGTGATGTGAATATTAAGCGCTTCAAGAATTACGAGATTTATTCCCCGATTCGGAACTTGGGCGCACTTAAATGAATGTTTAACATTATCTGCGGAGTTTTAGGCAGTTGAGCTTCTTAACAAGTTGCAAAGAAACTTTAATAGAGACTCTCGGACGATTAATTCGACGACGTGCGACGGTGGACGGGAATTCTTAATGTGAAAGCTTCGGGAAAGGGTGGCGACTCTTCTATCGATTTCGTAACTATAGGTATAGTCATAGTCATAGTGTTGTACGCACATTCAATACCTACCTAAGTTGAGCTTTCCTACAAGATTTAGTTTATATGCTGCTTTTCAAAAATATCTAAAGCGATATATGATTAAGATGCTGGCTTCTAAAGGGACGGAACAAATTTGGAATCATTCCTAATGTAGCTCTTAAGGGTGGATTCGACCAACTGAGAGTAAATTTTATTCTTTAAATAAATCGGCGTTATGACATATTTTTTATACAAAATCTGTGAAACCACCATAACTCAGATAACAGTTATCTGAGGTTGGAAAAATCCAGGCTTACAATCGTTAAGTTTAATTTAGTTATGTAAATAATCATTATGTAGAGTTTATTACGAAACTTAGAAAAACATAAAACTAAAATTCTGTCATCAGGGTTAGGCCACTCAACCTATCAAAAAGTACTTTTTAATCAAATTGAATACTGCTAATCTGTTATACAGGGTTATAAGGAAAGGGTATGCTAAGCCGATAAGGGGCTCATAGTAATCATGATTGTGAACAACTTTTACTGTGAGACCAACCCCTTAAATCGCAAAATAAAAGTCAGCTGCTATAAGCATTTTGTCGAGTGTCATTGACTTTGAACAACTTTTAGTGTGGGACCAACACTGAAATCAAAAAAAAAATAAGCTGTACCATAGAAAAATATTATATTTTCCATAGCAAACTGTCAATGACACATCATTAGCATTTTTATATGGAACAGCTTATTTTTTTCTCGGTTTCTGTGTCGCTCCTCTAATAAAAGTTTTTCAATTTAAGTTAACTAACTTAACTTTTTTTGACTCTCGAACTTCCATAGAAAAATGTCAAGACACTTAATTGAATATTTTCTATGGAACAGCTTTTATATCTCGATTTCAGTGTTGTTCCCATACTAAAAATTGTTCATGAGTACTAGAAGCCTTTTTGGTTTAGCATACGCTTTCCTTATAACCCTGTATACATAAAACATAATATATAGTTACACAAAATTAAGTTCAATTAGTGTTACTTTAAGTAAGACTAAGATGGAGGCTTTCAAGGAGTCTCAAAACTCAAATGCAAGGGCTGGCTATTGAACTTATACATATATACATATATATGACAGGAAATCAAACCAATAGTAAGCAGAAGTAAATAGTGTTATTAATATATTCTGATCACAAAATTCTCCTTATTTTGATCTAATTTCATGAGTTGAATATTCTAAGTAGGTAAGTATAGTTCATATGTATAGTTTGTATTTATTTTGTTTAGACAATAAAGGCACTTGCCCGTAAAAAAAATACAAAAATTTTTATTAAAAAAAAAAGTAGGTAAGTATGTGTTGTACCTACAGGTAATTTTGTGAAAGGCTCAAAAACATCAAAAACTTTAGCAAGCACCGCCGCGATCTCTGTCCCACAATTGCTTGCCAATTACGTCAGGCGCCATTGTTTGCGACGTCCGTCGGGCGTCATTTTCCGTTGGCGTCCCGTTCTATTGTGCTGCACTTTATTGAACTTGATTTACGCGCCAATTTTTGTAGGCTTCGGTTTTTATTAACTGACCTCGGCGCCGATGTAAACTTAATTGAATCCGCCTACAAAAGGCATCGAATGAAAAGAGCGTCCAGCGGTGTGCGATGCAGATTATAATAGGTTTTCCCGAATTTGCATGGGCTTTAAGTACTCGATATTCAATATTTGCATGGTGGTGGTTGGACTATTGTTTTCGTACCGTTTCGTCGACTGTACGGAGCCGATTCAATTTATTGTTAGTTCGTTTATTTGGAATTTTGATTTTTATTCGTAGAGCTACAAGTTTCTATAAGTATCACGTATAATAATTATGATGTCTAAATAAATAATTATGATGCTTCTTCTGAGGCTCTAACTCCAGTAGGTAATACTTGTGAGGTACGTAAGATTCTAAAAGACCTCTCACGAGGCTCTAACTCCAGTAGGTAATACTCGTGAGGTACGTAAGATTCTAAAAGACCTCTCACGAGGCTCTAACTCCAGTAGGTAATACTCGTGAGGTACGTAAGATTCTAAAAGACCTCTTCCGAGGCTCTAACTCCAGTATGTAATACTCGTGAGGTACGTAAGATTCTAAAAGACCTCTTACGAGGCTCTAACTCCAGTAGGTAATACTCGTGAGGTACGTAAGATTCTAAAAGACCTCTTCCGAGGCTCTAACTCCAGTATGTAATACTCGTGAGGTACGTAAGATTCTAAAAGACCTCTTCCGAGGCTCTAACTCCAGTAGGTAATACTCGTGAGGTACGTAAGATTCTAAAAAACCTCTTCCGAGGCTCTAACTCCAGTATGTAGTACTCGTGAGGTACGTAAGATTCTAAAAGACCTCTTCCGTGGCTTTAACTCCGGTAGGTAATACTCGTGAGTTACGTAAGATTCTAAAAAACCTCTTCCGAGGGTCTTACTCCAGTAGGTAATACTCGTGAGGAAACGTAATACAGGTTTGCACCTTAGTACGGAGGCTATTTTATATGATATCACGTCAAGAAAGACCTCAATCACTGCCAATACGAGATCTAGATACAAGCTCTTGTAACCTCACCAGACGTTGCTTCCGCAGTGATGCTATTTTTATAACACAAAAAGTATTATGGTTCCGAACATTAACATCAACTGTCCACTGCGGGACATAGGCTTCTACCGTTCTGCGCTATTTTGCCAGATTCTCGGCTTTTATTTCCAATATTAATTTGGTACTAGTGCAAAATACAGAGTAATTAAAGAAAACGACCTTGAGCTTTTTTATCTGGCATTATCCTTCATTACCTAAAAAAAATACGTACAAACTACAACTATAGGTAGTTGTAGCCTACTACATAAAAATAATAGTTGGAATTTGCTATAATTTCCTAGAGCTCACCCATTTTCATATATAGTCACACCATAAGGTCGTATCTTTGCGTACAGCATCTTATGCTACACTTCGCAAAGACCATAATCTGAGTTAATTATCTGAAATTCGGTCGTATTTAACATCATTTCAAACGAGTCACAATCGGAGCCAAGTCAAAAGAGCTTTCTAAAGGAATCGTAAACACAATTAAGGGCAAGTTGTTGTTTGTACAAATTGTCAGGGAAAGAGTGCTTATGACAACACTCGCTTCACGTGTGATACAACTGAATTTTGAGAATTTCTAAGGAGTATGAGATGATGATATAATGCAGATAAAAAATGTCTTATGTTATTATCACAGATCACACTAGATACCGCATAACGAGATTAGTTACGAGATTAGTAGATCACCAAAGTTTGAGGAAGGCGCGGGTCGCGGGGAGTGCGACCGAGCGTTCTCATTGGCTATCTCAAGGTTACGGTTAAGTGTATTTAGACTGATGCGTGGTGCGCTTTGAGCGTCCTGAATGCAGAATCTAGGTTGTGATCTGTGGTTGTTATAAAATCAATACATTTCTTGCCATACTAGAAGGCAACTACTATGTATTCTGCTTCTGGAATTCGGAAGATTTCATACACCTATTTAAAGGTAATATTCCTTCATAAGCTTTGGATATAAGATGAGCTTCGAACTAACTTTATACTAACCTGTATTCGTATAAGCTAAAGAATGTTTGTAAAAAACTATGCACCAACCTAGTTTCTTTGAAAGTATCTATAACTAAATAGTACCATTGTAATGATTACAAAAACTAGCACGATAATGTAATAAGGTTCATATTCATATTCATATTTATTTTAGGTAAATGTGACATGTTGAATTTGTAAATTGTCTTAAGTTTTTTAGTTGAAAAATAAAACTACATATTAAAAAAAACTCTTAACTATGTATAAAAATAAAAATAAACTTTGATTCAATAATATTTTTTTTATCAAAATGCAGTTATGTCGTTGTGACGGTGGTACGCGGCCGCTAAGCTCGTTATAATGATTGCTCTATAGAGAGATAGCGAATCAAATCAGGCGAAACAATGGTGGTGCAATTAAACCACGAGGGGTGTCTTACGGTGGACCGAGAACCGATTGCAAAGAGTTAAGAAGGCTATCTTTTGAATTTAAATACAAATAATAACAGCAACATAAATTGTAAAGCGATAACTATTACCTGACAATGTCTTTAGTCCACGAACGGAATTCTTTCTCTGAGACTAACGGACTCTTTCTCCTACTTCGTCATCACTCCTCTTTTGGCATTTTAAAGTAAAGTGTTGATTAGCTACTTTTCTATAAATGCTAATCCGCGAGTAAAAAAGTCTCAATTAACTTTAGATTTCGTTCGGTTTATGTGACGGTTAGCGCTACTCCGACATTTTGAACTTCGACGAATTTTCCGACATTTGGGACCACAGATGAGATTTTTTTAAACTTATTTCTCTTTACTGTGCTTGGGACTGATGAAAGAGCTCTTGCATTTTTCTTGGCTGTGTCTCTGACTTATGCTGAATTAACTGGAAGTTATATGGATTTCATTTATTCATTCTAAATAACTCTGTCGGACGAATTCCACTCCGTAACCAAATTAAAGTCAAACTCTTTCTCTCATTGTCGAACGCAAATCCTCGAATACGGCGTGTTTACTTCTTAGCCCCTTTGTTTCTCGTAACGAGCAGAAAAAGGACCCATTCAGAGCTCGAACCTAATTACCCGACCCCTGCGTACAAAGGAGGGTTTCTAATTAACGATATTATGTCAAATAATTTGTTAAACTCGACGTCTTTACTCGCTCGCGGATTGGATTGAGTTGGAGTTTGTTTTAAGAACTCAAGCGGAATAATGGTAAACGAATTGGAATGAATGCCGTTTTGTAAATGTTTATTTGGGAGGCATTTCGTGGCTGTATTAAATGATTTAGGCGGACATTGTCCGACTGTAGGATAACACAGGATAAGTAATATTATTACTCGAAGAACAAAATACCCGACGATACAATGGAGTCTATATCACTCCAGGCATAAAAGAAAAATCCAACGACACATTACTCGTCAAACTTAGTTAAGCCTTTTAGATTACAGGAGGTAATTAACACACAACCATACATACTTATATACTTACATACACCCCAAGTATATAACCTTCTTTCGGGGGCAGTCAGATAAAAAGAAGCTCTCATGTCAATATCACAGTTTAAACCACACTGTTGTGAACTTGCAAATGTTACGGCTATATCGGCTGAACGAATCTGGACAATATTTTATCAATACACGTCATTAGAATTTTATATTCTGACAATGCAGAACATGTTAAATTTACGCTCATAGTGTGTGTTTCTCATATTTTTAATAAGAAATACTTTCGGCCACATCATCGCTTTCCATCAGGTGAGTGAGGTCAAACGCTTGCCTAGTTCGTGATGATAAATAAAAAAAACTATAGACTGGCTACTAAATAATTGATTCTAGTTACTGTGTTAGCAATTTAGTGAAGTAATTTAGTTACTAGATTATTTTTATTAGATTAACTTGTTGCTGTTTATAAAAATAAACATTGAAAAAAAATTGAATTGAAAATGATGGAATGATGTAGGACGTCTAGCAGTGGTTGGAAACGAAAAGCCGAAAATGGGGCTTTTCACTGTGCCTTAGGAGAGATTTATGTTTAGCTGAAGACTACGATAGTCTGATTATGATGATGGCATAGCTAGCTACTAAATTACTCGCCTAAAATTATCGCTTAGTGCGAACATTGTTTGAGACTTAATTTAATCTGATGAGTGACGTCACACCCCAGCACTCTGCATCCGACTGTTGTATCAGCTGCGTCAGCCAGTTCTCTTGTAAGCCATCAGTCATTGTTGGTCACTCATTTGTCAGAATCGGCGGACATTAATTAAATCACTGTACGTAATTAGCTAGCCTGCGAGCTGAATGTATTGATCACAAGGTATTGTTACGATTAGTTATACAATTTATATGTATAATTATTTACTTATTTCATTTAAATTCCTAATTTTAGTTTTAACAAACGTAAGTTATCGTAATAATTTAATTTTTGATACTGTTCGTTTGTTGAAATTTTAAAAGCTATAGAGTAAAGTTTTTTTTATTAAATATAAATTTTTATGATAAGTTATCGCTTACAGCAACTTTTGTCTTAAAGTTGCAGGAATACTCCAAATTAAAACATTGAAATCTCGCTGTTGATAATCAAACAAAACAAACAAAATTTTGTACAAACTATTTAAATACACGAATTGTACTATTTGAGCTTTTGTACAGATGGCGATTTTCGACTTAACCAGCAGCGTACAATTTAAATGCAGATCCGCCCCGTCTCACACTAATTGAGTTAATATTTGGTTATCGTCCGGTCGCACGCGCCTCCACTCCGCGACTAATCCGCGGGTATTAATGACGCGTATTTATCATTATTAATGTGATCCAGCCGCCAGCTGATCGGCCCCTGTGGGCTCACGGGGCTCACGAGCTCGTATGTGGATTAATTAAGCACCTGTCATTTTGACAGTTTAGATAGAATGTATCTACATGTAATTGGTAGTTGGTAGTAAAAAAATACAGCGGGTACCTCGGGATTCTGCGACGTTTGTTAACTTTGACAACAGATTAATTCTAATACCGCCTTTGTCTGCTAAAGCAAATGACAAAGACAGCAATAGACTTAATCTGTTGTCAAACGTCAACAAACGTTTCAGAATCCCGACGTTAGACGTCCACTACTGGACGAAGCCTCGGGGGCGGGGAGGTGGTTACCATAATCCCCGAGCTTGGCAGGCGACTTGGAGATCGCAGAATGTTCCAGGTTTACTAAGAAGAAGCTATGCTGCCCGGCCTCCGGTGGTTTACACATTATTATAAGACAAAGAGTTTACTAAATGTTAATTAAAAATCACACAATATAGAAAGTTTAATGTGAAACTTAAACTAAGTTTTAGTTTACTAGTAAATAAGTGAAACTGGGCCTTTAGATTCTAATTTAATTTTCTAAACTGTTTTACAAAGACCAAATTTAAAATATATATTTTACATTTTTGCATCATGGCACAAATTGTTTTATGTCATTTTTTTTTTCAAGATTGGTCCAGCTTTTCATTCGTAAAAAAGCAACACACAAAAAGAGCCACTTTCGCATTTACAATACAAAAATAAAAAAGCTACGTAAATTAAAAGGTAATTCATTTAGACACTGCGTATCAAAATTACGAAAATTTGTAAATTTGTAAAAAGTAAAACAAAATAAATCGTATGGCGTTCGTTCGTCTTTTGTTTTTTTTACTTTTTAATTTTGTAAACGTACTTACAAACCAGCCTGCATAAGTTAAATTATGTAACTATTTATTTATGTATGTATGTATGTAACTTTTGTGTTTGTTCCTGTATCACCTCCTCTTGCCTAAACGGCTTGACCAATTTTTTCGACTGAGGTATCTTTTGATTCCTCTTTACGCCCGGAGTGACATAGATTGGCTATATATACATAGGCAGTCGGTATTTTGACTTTATATATCTTTTAATATGATGACGATAAGGCCGCCAGTTGTTACACTAGTTTTAAGTTTTTTTTTTGTTCATTTGTATGTTATTTCTGGTGTGAACAATAAAGAGTTATCTATCTACCTATCTATGAAATTTATGGCAATTATCTCAAAAACGCGACCAGCACTATGCTGTTGTTCAGCTATTTTCCGTTAAACGCATCGAGCTCTGCACGGGTCAATTGCACCGTCCATTCACCGCGACAGGTTTACGAGCAGCGCGCCGTTACCCGCCGTTTATTCACACGTTCTCCTCTGTTATGGGTTTATGACAATTTTTTACGGCGTTTTTTTTTTTTTCTCATATTTTGGCAGCTTTAAAGCATTAAGAGGTGGAGATTAAAACAGAACAATGGTTCGTTAAATGGGCGGAGTATTGTATCGAAATATCCGGATAGTAGTTATATTTTTTGTAGCGATGATAGCTCACTGGTTAGCGAGTTCGGTTTGCACGGCGCTGGACGTGGGTTCAAAAAGCAAAAGTGTGCTTGAGCTACCGGTGTAGAAAAACAAACTTAGTTGTAGTGGTAGGGCTCTCTTGCAGAGTCCGCCTGGGGAAGTACCACACCTTTGCCAGATATTCAACCGCCAAGCAGTAGTATGCGAGCATTACTCTGTTCCGGATTGAAGGGCATGTCCGGAACACAGTAATGCTTGCACACTACTGCTTGGCGGCTATTGCTCGCTATTGCTTGAAGGGCAATGTTTCCAGCGTAATTACTGGGCATACAGAGATTTACAAACTAACATCTCTTGGTGACGAGCGCAGTTCATTGCCGCGCATAATGTTGAACTGTCGAAGTTCAAAATTCTGGTTGGCATTGAACTGTTTTGGGAAAGCGTGACTCTTGACATTAGGTGAGCGACTTGCTCGTCTCGTCACAGAGTTAAAAAAAAAACATCGCGAGGAAACCATACATGGCGGTGGGGTACTTTCAAGTACTCGGCTAGCTGCACATACACAGGGTAACTTTTTAACTTTTTAAGTCTTTTTCAACAATCTTTAAGTACACAAAATATGCGCACTATATTTTGTGTACTTAAAGATTGTTGAAAAATAAAGAATATGTACGTATTTTTTACTTTTACCACCTTGGTAAAAAATAGCGTAATCGCGTAACAAGCATACAGTCAAATTGAGAAGAACTGCTTTTTTTGAAGTCTGTTAAAAATAAAAAAAAGACTAATTAGTGGCCAAGACTTGAGATGAGCGTACATGACGTACATAGCATAACTAAAATTAATAAGAATTTCCAGGCTAGGCGTGTTACCATCTTCGTTCCACAATCACTTGATATCAAGTCAGTAATGGTCAAACAACTAACTTCAAAATCATTTACAAAAACTATATACCAGACCTATATGAACCGTGTAGCAATGATCACTTGTTTACGCTACGCCGCTCTACGTAGCGATAATTAATCTACGCCGTAGCTCTCGTAGCCGATCAAACACAGCGAGGCAATAGAGCGCAGTGATGAAACTGTCCACCATTTATCGCGGCAACTTGTTTTAACTCGATTAATCTCATAATATTGCTTTACCTACTTATGCAGAGATTTACAATAGATAACCATTATTTCAACCGCAACTAATGTTTCTCTGAAGCCTTAAACCTAATCGCTTTAGTAATCTCCGCGCTATGGGCGTCCATATAATCATCATCGTCACCAACCTGAAGGCCTCCGCTTCTGAACAAAGGCTTCCGTTAGAAAGGCGCGGGCTATGGACGACTCTCTGTACGGTTGATAAGTGTCTTGGGGGTCGTAGAACCCCGTTTATTAAGAGACCCTTCTACGCATCCTCCAGTGGTTCTGGTCATAGTTTTAGGACATATCCGGGTAGGTTATAGGAATAGTGCATAAATAACCTAGAAAAATGTAAATAAGCAAACAAATGCATTCTTTAAGAATCAAGTATACCGCCGTCTTGTCCATACAAAAAGCGTAGTCTGATACCCACCCTTAGATGATATCCGATTTTTTATATGCTATGCTTTTATGAGTGTTTTTATTTGTTTATTTAATCTTCACTGTTATAGGCACTTAGTTACAATTTTTTTGCGTCGAAATTACGAAGCAGGCAAGTAGTTATTATTAGAATACCATAAACATTTTTGTAAAATCAAAACATAGCGGCATAGATGATGGTTTCTCCAATTCATTGACACCAAAAATAAAAGATATTGTTAAGATTTTGGGAGTGATTACAGACTACCCCCGAAACTCTTCATCAAAAAGTTATCATAATCATTATCATTATTATTATCAAACATTATCATTATTATCAAACGCTAACTTCATCAAAAAGTTAGGAAACTTCACTCTCTCTATTGCACGCACGAGAAACAGAGCGACAGCTATACAATTTCAAGTACCAAATGAGCCAAAGCTTGCGGAAGGACTATCCTCTTAAATAAGCACAACCTAAAGTTCTGTTCAAAAACAGCGCAATTGGTGGAGCGATCAATGCGCAATCACAAGGCACTAATCACACGCGAGCAACTGCGACGCAAATGACGAGCCATATCGGGTGACGCGAGTGACGTCACGCTAATGAATTACCATGGACACGGACACTGGACACAACCGGTACATTGTGGAGCTTAACGCTCTTCAGACTAAGCTGTAACATATCGCATCATCCCGAACCATAATATTATATTCCAAGTATATGTCCGGTGAAGGAAAACATCGTGAGGAAACCTGCATATTTCCGGAGAAGTAATTCAATGGCGTATGTGAATCCGCCAACACGCACTGGGCCAGCGTGGTGGATATGGCCTAATCGCCCTTCGAGGATAGGCTGATATCCCAGCAGTGGGATGTTTAAAAGGCTGATATAGATAGATATGTCCCGCACTAAGAAGCTTCAATAGTTCCAGTATTACCAAACCAAAGTCAAGTTACTACAAAATGAAAACACGTCAAATTTAAATTTTATTTCGTGTTTTGTCAATTACAGCTTAATTACTCACCGTGGATTTGCTAAAACCAATTTTGCGCTAGTTTTTAGATTCTAAAATAAGCACAAAAATAAAGCAAACATTTTCGTATAATCAGAAATCAGAAATATTTATTGGCAATAAATAACATTAAATATTACAGGCAAGTCACTATTATAAAAAATACTTAAGTTTAGAATTAAATTAAACTAGGCAAACTAAGTTATTAATTATTTGAATAATTCAATAATATATCATGACAGGTGGGTACTTAGTATGCTGTACTCCGTTTGTTGTTCGTAAAAATGAGGATTCTGAGAAGCCCATTGACATGTATTCACTAACATTGTAGAACGGATTGCTTTCAAAAAAATGCTTAAGAGCCTTATATACAATATTAGTGATAGAACGACGTCGACATTATGGCTGCATATATTATATTCTCGCTCAAAGTTAATGCTTGTTGTCTTCTTCTTTAATTATTGTGGCATGTAGGTCTATTTCATTTGCGTAAACTTTTTGACATATGTATTGGTGTACACATTGTAGGTGAATTTAAATAATTAAAAAAATACATTTTACATGGAATCCTTTATCACTTAGCCTAAGTGATATATTTATATTTTGTTTTGTTTTATTTTATTCTGTTGCCGGATTAGGGCAGAGTCGGATTTGCTATGATGCTATTTGTTGTAGCATAGTACGAGGAGGCCAATAGTCATAGCCAGTGATTTAAATTGGGTTAGAGATTGATTTTGCTTGGGCGGTAGGTTTGTGTTTGTTTACCTTTGTATCTATAAGTACCAAGGCAAGTATAAGTTAATGTATAAGTATAACTAAGTATTATCTATAAGTAATAGTGGTAGATGTAATAGCTAGCTGGTAGCTCAGTGGGAGAAACGCTCGCCTCACGTTCGTGAGGTAGTGGTTTCGAACCCGGGGCGGGCCCGTACCAATGAGTTCTTTGGAACTTACGTACGGATATATACCACTGGCTTTACGGTGAAGGAAAACATCGTGAGGAAATCTGCATATTTCCGGAGAAGAAATTCGATGGCGTATGTGAATCCGCCAACCCGCACTGGGCCAGCGTGGTGGATATGGCCTAATCACCCTTCTAGGGTAGGCTAATATCCCAGCAGTGGGATGTTTAAAGGCTGATATTGTAGTAGTAGTAATAGTGGTAGAACTCTTTTAAAAAGATCACTTGGGAAATACCCGCTCTTGACATTTATTAAAACGTCAAGCAGTAGTATGCATGGATTGCTATATATTTTAAAGGAACGAAATTGTTTTCTGCGAAATTAAAGGTCATAAAGAGATTTTACATGATAATTAAGTAAAGGTACATCACGGCGATGAGCGCTGTGCAGCGCCACACTATCAGCCAGAAGACGTCCACTGCTGAACATAGGCCTCCCCCTTAGACCACCACACCGACCCCCAACGTGCAACTTGCATCTACCAGTTGCTCGTGACTTTCACAATGTCGTCAGTCCACCTAGTGGGAGACCTGCCTACGCTTTGTCTTCCGGTTCCGGTTTAGGTCGTCAGTCCCAGATAATATGGTTTAACGATTGTTATTGTATTAACAAATAATAAAAATCGTAGCAGTACAACTACACTTTTTTTTTTGACAAATTTTTCATGTAATTTTTAGTTTTCGTCGATTCTAAAAGCATTTGATATTTTTCATCGACAAAAACACTCTTATCTCTCACTCACTCTAAATTTCAAATTTGATGATCAATAAAATGCCTTCTCTTGTTTTTTTCATTGTGGCAGGGAAATGGCCTCCGGTATATAGCTCGTTGCCTTGACGACATCTCACGAGGCATCTACCCCCAGTCACAATTCGGTCAGTGCTTGCTACTCCACTCTAGCGGGAGCTCTTTAGCAGCTCATTTGTTATTTTGCTGTGTGGTATTATATTTCAATGAAGCTGGCGCATTTGAGAAGAATCGGGTCTGCACTTGAAAGTGCAAATACGGTTTTTTATCGATCGACATATTAACATTTTTCGTTAACAAAATCAGGTTTATCGAAATAATTTCTTTACTTATAGACTTACTTACTTATTTAGACATAATAATATTATAACAAATACACTTATATGTGAGTAAACCGTTAATGTTACCGGCTGACAAACAATCCATTGCAAGAACTGTGTGCGGCGATCCGTGTGACGACATTAGCTGCCGTCGGGAGATAAACAAATTTAACCATCCTCGCTCGTGTCCTAATCCATCTGTTGTCCCCAAATCTCGAAATAATTAACCTTTTCACTCAGCAGTCATTTTTGCGAGATTGTTTAGTTTTACACAGATGTGTAATAGATATTACACGCCTGCTTAGCCTGCATTCTATAAGGGCCTCTTTCTGGTCGCAGTTCTAAGGCATAACCAGGTCAATGTTTGAAACAAACCGGTTGCGGACATTTAAGTTTTTTTTTAGCGAGTGGAAAGCTTCACAGGATACCACTAAAGTTTAGAGTTAGAGCTCCAACTCTAACCACCCCCGAGCCCAGAGGTCCCCTTTTAGAAGGCTTTTACTACAGGCAGGGGATACCGATGCTAATGCCCCGGTATCAGGGCGAAGTGTCCCGGCATCAGGGCAAACTATTATATAATAACTAATATAGATATATTAAAGAAAAATCCCTAAATGTAGAAACACAGTAAAGATAACTTTTGAAACATTTTATTATTTTATAAATAGTCACATACACAGCCTTTGTACATACCAGGAGTATTCGTGCAGTTATTATCAAATAGGGTTTAATCACATTATGTACACTGTACAGGACGTCACGGCGTGTAATTCTGCCATAATTAACGCACAATTAACCAACTAATTGACGATAACCAGGTGCGGACGCTCTTAGACTATTAGATATCAGATTCGAAATGCAATTTCATGCTTACAAGAAGCACTATATGTATATACGTTTAAACATTACGTTTAAAAATAAGACAAACAATTTTACAAATAACCTATGTTTTTATTTATTTTTAATATTGCTGCAATTTACACTGCACTTGCACTGCTGATAATATTAAGATTTAAATCATCATAATCCATACTGTCCAACTTCGACAAAGAGGTCGCTCGAAGAATCCAACTCGGATGGGCAGCGTTCGGGAAATTGCGTAATATCTTCTCGTCCAAAATCCCGCAGTGCCTGAAGACAAGGGTCTTCAACCAATGTGTGTTGCCAGTGATGACATATGGAACTGAAACGTGGTCCTTGACTACTGGCCTTTTGGAGGAACTCAGAGTCACACAGCGAGCAATGGAGAGAGCTATGCTCGGAGTTTTTTTGCGCGATAAGATCCGAAACGAGGATATTCGCCGAAGAACCAAAGTCACCGATATAGCTCTCAGAGTTTGCAAGCTGAAGTGGCAATGGGCAGGCCACATCACTCGAAGAACCGATAACCGATGGGGAAGAAAGGTTCTTGAGTGGCGACCACGAACCGGAAGACGAAGCGTAGGCAGGCCTCCCACTAGGTGGACCGACGACATTGTGAAAGTCGCGGGCAACCGGTGGATGCAAGTGGCATATTGTCGGTCGGTATGGCGGTCTAAGGGGGAGGCCTATCTTCAGCAGTGGACGTCTTCTGGCTGATAATGTAATGTAATCCATACTGTATCAGCCTTTATACATCCCACTGCTGGGATATTAGCCTACCCTCGAAGGGTGATTGGGCCATATCCACCACGCTGGCCCAGTGCGGGTTGGCGGATTTACATACGCCATCGAATTTCTTCTCCGGAAATATGCAGCCTTCCTCACGATGTTTTCCTTCATCGAAAAGATAAGATACATCATCATCCGTACATAAGTTCCAAAGAACTCTTTGGTCCCGCTCGGGCCCGCTCGGGTTGAACCCACTACCCCGCTAACGTGAGGCGAGCATGCTCTAACTGATTATGACTTTATATCCATACTAACTGATAGCGTTTATCTAGCGCAGCGCAATAACCATTGCAATTCAACATGATATTGCCGCCAACATCCACATTTTTTTTTCCATGTTGATCCCGCCAGCGTGCTGGTTATGCTGCCGACTGGTAGTAGGCTTGAACTTTTAGATTATCTTTAGACGTTCAATGGTTATTATTTCCAATTATTCGTTTTATGTAACTATGTAGTTTTATGGGAGGACTCACTGTATCAGATAGCAATCGTCCTCCCACAGATCCCTGAAGCAGTGCATATGGAAAATTTGTTCTCTATTTTTTAATTTTGTTGTGTATTTTTTTACAAACGCCATTTATACAATTAAAAAAAATACTATGTAGTTAGGGGATGTTGTTTAAAAATAAAATAAAAAGACAATAAATAAACCAAAAACCATAAAATAAAACAATCAACCCATAAATCTAACTCCTAAAACATCAACATCGCCATCTCATTTTATCTATCTCATAAATCAATTAATGAAATTTTATATAGCTTACATGCTTTACCGAGAAAGGATTAAAATAACGCTGCACCTACGTTTTCCCGTCGTACCGATGTCCATCTACGTCACAACAATAAACCAAAAGAGCGGCGCCCGATTTATCACAGCACAGGCTAATCCGATCCGACGCCGAGTCGGCCTCTACGACCTGCGAGCCGATTCTAGAGCATTCGACATTTTTTATACACCCGTTACTATGTCCTTTTCAATGAAGTGAATCACACTAATATTATAAATGCGAAAGTTTGTGTAAATAAGTAAGTAGGTAATTAGGTAAGTATGTAAGTGTGTTTGTTCCCGTTCAGCTCTGTAACGGCTGAACAGTTTTGGATGAAATTTGGTATGGTAGTTTATTCTCTGGATTAACACATAGGCTACTTTTTATCCCGAAAATATTTACCGTTCCTGAAGGATGGCGGGTGAAACCGCGGGGTGGAGCTAGTGTTATATAATTATGGTATAGAATAAGAATAAAGGCTCCAATATTATAGTGTATATATCTATATTTGTATATTTTAGGTGCTGCCACATGGGCCCTAATAGGACTAGATGCGCCATGTGGTTTTGCCTGCTGTCCTGTAGGACCAACATTTTTGTTATGGGAGAAAAGCTATGTACAGCAGGTAAGTTTGTAATAGTATGTAAGGGTTTATGTGTGTGGGTATGTAAAGGATATAAGCTATTTACATACAAATGCCTATTAATATTATATTAGTTTGTTTGTTGGTTAGTTTGTCCCTCTTTCACGCAGCAACAGAGCAACGAATTTACCTTAATTTTTGCTTATAAATATGCGCTGCAGCCCGTTTTATTAAAACAAAACATGTAAAATTTACATGAAAAAAATGAAATATTTTTGTATTTATAATATAACTTATTGTGAATTGTGCATAATTTGATCGAATTAAATATTTTTTTTATCATAATTAACGAGGTTCCTACAATAATATATTTATAACTACATTATTTCCTCCTTATAATATTGGTAGAATATTGAAAAAAATTAAAAAAATACTATATTTAATATAGTATAAAGGTCGGAGAGTGACATAGGCTATTTCCCTTTCGCACGATGTCGGGTTGGTCCATGTATAGCCACTCTAACTGCCGCTTGATGTTTTGTATTTTATTTATTGGAGCACTTTGTATGTTACTATGTTACTTTGTTAGTAGTGATTTAAAAGCGATATTGTTTATACTACTTAAAATATAATAGACCTATAATTGGCTGTTTTATAAAATGTATCTATGTTCTTTAATTTGTATTATTGTGCTGTTGGTCTTAAATAAATAAATTTATCACGAAAAAATGTACTGTTCCTGAGGGATTTTCCACGCTGGTAATACCGCAAGGTGCAGCTAGTTACAAATGAATATAATTATTTAGCAGTTACGGAGTCCATAGTGGAGTAACTTACAAACTAACTTTTTACTCAATACTCAATACTCAATACTCAATACTCAATAATCAATACTCAATACTCAATACTCAATACTCAATAATTAATTGCGACATACATGCAGGTCTTAAATAACATGATTTGGGTTTAGTGACACATATGACCCTATTAGGGTATGGCAGTTGGTGCGGAGCGGTCCATTTGTATATTGTCAAAATTATCCTTAAAAAACTCTTCAATAGTGTAATAGCATTTGGATTCCAGGATGCACTTTAAATTCTTAATATTAAATTCTTAATTATTAATTCTTAATAATATTATATAATTTATTTATTGAAATAAAATGTGCTGAATCCTAAAGAAAAGTCACGTTATGTGTGAAAGTGCTTCTGTTCGGATTCGATCAATAAATATGTACCTAGGCTGTGCCTAAATTAAGTATAATGATGAAGCAGATAGAAAAAATAAAAAACATATAATAAACATAAATAAGAATTCCATTTGTATTAATTTCTTAGTTACTCTTATTTATTTAAATCAACGGCGAGTCCATTCGACTAAAGAAAATGTGGGGATTAATCAATTTGTCATCTCATCCCGCGAATTCAGTTTGAGGCGGGTCCAGTTGACGTAAGAGACAATAATACTGTAGCAAAAAATATAGATTGTTAGCACTTGGTAAATGTTTACAAAGAATTAAAAATGTTTTCATAACAATATTAAACACGTTAAAGATCCAACATATTTAAGCCAATTAGTTTCTATCACAATTAAATTCCTCGTTAAAATAACTCAGTAAAATAATTTAAATAACATCGTCTACATCAAAAGGACACAGCTGTCCCTCTTTTGGTGCTCTCCCTTTACTAGTCTCTATTTTGATTCCTTTGGGTTGTGCCATAACATGAACGAACCCTTTATGTCATTCAATTCATCTTGTTTTTTTTTTCTGTATTTATATTCAACTAATGACAAGCAAAAACACTTGTAAAATACACTATGTGTGGAGTCAAAATATAAAAGAAAAAATAAAATCAATTAAAAATTACAAAATGACATTTTTTTACAGTATTGACTGACGAGACAAGCAAGTCGCTCACCTGATGTTAAGCTTCACGCTTGCCCATAACAGGTCAATTCAACCCAAAAAAAAAACTTCAACAGTTCCAAGCTCTGCGCGGCACCGCACTGCGCTCGCGCGAGTTATTAGATGATAAATCTCTGTATGCCCAACATTGCCCTGCAATTCGGAAAACATTAATGCTTGCACACTACTGCTTGGCAGTTGAATAACTGGCAAAGGACGGTGTCTTGCAGAAGAGTCCTACCACTACAAGTATTATTACCACTTTGATGATTCGAAGTGCCATTTAAATAATTATTATATCAAAGAACAAGCCTTTGACTAGGATTATATATCCAATATTCCTCCAATAAACTACGCCAATTAAACGTTGTTTGTATACAGATTAAAAGAAATAAAGAAAAAGATGTCTCAGTATGTTTTGAAAATCGACGCCTAAAGAGTGTGTTTAAATTAAATATGCGACCGAAGCCGTGTGGCACATGCTAGTGTATCTAAATTTCAATCAACGTACAAAATTGTAAGTAGGTATTCGTGTATAGTGTTGTATATAGTGATGATATATCAAGGCCATCGTGCTATGCAATTTCTCTCACACTTCTAATTCTGTAAGCCAGGCAAAGCAGGAAGATTAGAAGGTTTCAGTAAAGCTATTTCTATAACTTTTTTTTTTATTATTTAATGGCTTGCGTTTGACTGCCATCACGTCTGATGTTAAACGAATATGCAGCCTACGATGGAGCACGCTTGCCTAGAAGAAACCGATTCACTCGCGACTTGAAGACACCTAGATTATAATTATCAGGATAAACCCACTCGGGCAGCGCATTCCACTGTACAGCAGTTCAAATATAGAAAGTAGAATCAAACCGTTTCGTATGAGTTTACGAAACGGTTAGTTACGAGTTACTGGACTGGAATTAATGATAAAGAACAACCGATAACCGATGGGGAAGAAAAGATACTGAGTGGCGGCCACAAACCGGAAAACGCAGCGTAGGCAGGCCTCCCATTAGGTAAACTGAAGACATTGTAAAAGTCGCGGGCAGCCGGTGGATGCCAATGGCCAATTGTCGTCCAGTGTGGCGATCTAAATGGGAGGCCTATATTCAACATTGGACGTCTTACGGCTGATGATGATGAGTGATAGGAAGGATAATTTCCACCTTTATTGTTAGGTAGTTATGGAAGGTGGCCCGTTTATGCCAACGATTTTCTCAAAGACATTCCAGCGATGGAACTCAGTTAACGCTTTGATAACTCTTTAAGATTCATCAAATTCTAATGCCAAATATTCATGGCGGCTGCTTTAATCTCCATTTTGTTATTTTAAAGCTGAGAGTTGGTTTATAATAAAATTTTGAATCAATTATTTAAGGAATGTTAAAACATTTTCTCTTATCTTCCCTTATTACAACTCAGCGCTTAATTTCCAAATAACTTTTATTTTCCAGAAATTAAAAATAAGGGTTCCTTTCTTCCTTTTGAGGTTAGGAACCCTAGTAAAGTAATAAAACACAGTTGTTTAAAACAAATTTGTATGAAAATTAAGTAATTACTTTTATTGTTCTTTTTCGTAAGATTTATTTTAAGTATATCATTGTCATCATCGGCCAGAAGGGGTTGAGAAAAGGGGCTTAACTAATAAACTTCGTAGATATGCCATATGCCATATTCTTTACAGTTCGTTTAATTACACCACGACAAATTCGGTGTGAGCAATAAGACCACTATATAATATACTAGTTCTAACCCGCGACTTCGTTCGCGTGGACATAAAAAAAGTATCCTATGTCCGTCATTGTGATATACAGTAACTTTTTTATAAAAAAAATTCAAGACCCATTCAGCGGCTTAGCCGTGATAACGCAACAAACATCCAGACAAAGAGACAAAGTTACTTCCTATACAACGAACGAAAATATCCTTGTGCAACGTTTTGTATGGACGTAGGGAGTTATGAATCGCGCAAGAGAAGTGTTTTCCTCGAGACGCACTTATTCATTTTTATACCTCGAAGCTTCCTTGGTCTGACACGACTGCGGCTATATTCCTCTGAATTATAATTAGTTAAGGTTAGGATTGTTCTTGTGTTATGTCATTTTGTGGTAACAATAAATTATTTTGTATTGTATACTATAGGCGATCAAAACCATTGCTAATTGAATCCACATCTGTAACCTATCCAAAGCGTCCATCCAGCTATTCAGCCAGACAAATACATTTTAAATTCGTATCGTAGGTAACAAATTACTTGCTAAAGTGTCCTTAACGATGCTTTAGTTTGTGCACCTCCCACCTGTCATGCTGTTCGTTACCGCGGGGCGGAGCCCTCGGTGGGCGGGGCCCCGGTGGGCGTGAGCAGACCACGCCCACGAGCTGACAGCTCAGTCAGTCGCCAGCTGGGCTCGGCGACGGATGACACCTCTCGAGATAATCTTGAGAAACGTTGAGAGGGTTGAGACGCTCATTCACTCTATTTTCTATGGAAATACTGAGGTTCTTGCACAAACTCTTTTTACCCACATAAATAAGTCAGGCGAGTACTTAATTTTAAAATTTTCATAAGTTAAGTTCGTACAAGATTTTATCTAATCTATTTTATTTAGAGTTTGCATGGGTATATCGTTTCAAGGGCGTAAAGAATCGGACCCATTCGAATAAAAAAAGGAAAACAGCAAAGATATAAAATAATATATACATTTATCTACCGACTAAAACATACAGTAATTGATCCACAAATCAATCATAACTAATTAGTGTTCCCCCTAAAAATCTGTTTGGCGTTTACTTTTTATACCATCCACTAAAATAATGTGACAGGACTTAAATTATCTGCACCTTTCTCATTTCAATGTTTAAAAAAAAGTTTTTACAAACATAATTTATAAACAGTCTGTATAGTGTCTTTCCGCTGCAATATCGCATCTACTACAATATAAATAAGGGATCTTTAATTTACGACACTTACAATTATTTTATATAAAAGGTTGAATATACCTAACCCAATACTTCTAACGAAAGCTTAGACAGTATTAACATTTTTCGCCATACCTAGACTGCACTATGCAAAATAAAGCCGGAAGGAATCCACGCCACAGTATAAAATTATTCAAATATTCTAACAAGAAAATACAACGCCAGCTCGCTATCTTTAACGATTATTTCATTACTCTGTGGGACTTGCGAGGCAACTTTTGAACGTAATTTTGAAATCTTTTACGTATTTAAAATGTAGATGAACCTGTGGTGGAGTGCGGGAAGTTTGTTTTCATTTTGTCGTAGCTTTACTGATTTAAATTCTATAAGTACGGTATTCAGTATCCTCCTGTAGCCTAAAGATTTTGACTGATTTTGACGAGTGAGGTGTGTTTGGATTCCTCTTTATCTGCGGAGTGACATAGACTACATTATGCAGACAGGTAAAAAGGCTGTTATTTATATAACAGCCTTATTTTACCGTACCGTAATTTATAATTCTAATCATTAAAAAAAAAACATCAAATTAGTTAAATGCTATGGATAGCTGTAAATAGGTAATAGAAGACACATTGCCAGGCAGAGATTTCAGACGTAGCGGTAAATGAGGCGTCAGTTGCTTCAGATCTTCAGGTTGGTGATAATATAAAAATCGCGGATGAAACCTGGATAAGATTTGGACAAGGCTGGGCACGAGTGACATACAAGAAGACAGGCCTATGCTCAGCAGTAGGCAATTCATCATCATCATCAGCCAGAAGACTTCAACTGCTGACCAAAGGCCTTCCCTTTAGAAAAAAAAGGGAGGGGGGTATAATACCCACTCTTAGCAAGCAACTTGAAGATCGCAAAACACTCACCATTTTCCAAGAAAACGTTGCTACCCGTCCTCCTGTGGTGCTATTGGTTTTTAGATTTACCCGGCCTCAAGTGGTAATTATGGGTTGATGATGATGCACAAATCATTTCTTAATACGGATGTGTAACTAAACTGAGTACGTAGAAGTGTAAATAAAATATGTAAATATTTATTTTTAATTTTACAACGACTACCCACGAAATTAATCCATCATTTATTTAAAAAACAAACCAGCCAGGAACTTAATTTAAATTTCTTTTTAATTCGTTATCTGTGCCCGTATTTCATGTTTAATCTGCAATGATTCATTATCGTCTCAGAAAGGGGCACGCCACAAGAATATACATCATAATATTGTCTTAGACGTTTTATTTGCTTTCAGGGATGAATTTAGAATCACACGATAATACCCGTCATCGTATTTCTGAGTAATATATTATACTTTTACACCTTAAAATAATTGAAAGTCAAAATGTCAATGACTAGGTATACAAATCTATCAGTTATCCACAAATTTTACAAATATGTCTCTTTAGAGACAAATTTGATTTACTTTGGTAAACTATATTATAATCTAAACTTAACCATACAAACTAAAACTAAAATACAAACAAAATTAAAATAAATACTTAAATAAATTAAATCTAAAATATCTTCAAAAATCATTATAAAAATGAAGTAGAATGCTTAATTACAACTTCATAGAGGTTTTTCCAAACAAGCAAAACAACAGTTTAATAACTATAATTGATATTGTTGTTGCGTTCTTTACACAAAATCATGTCAGTGCATTTGTAATCAAAATGCATTAAGAGAAAAAAAAACAAATTCTTAATACGTCCCCAAATGAAAAATTAGCAAAAGTAATTCATTAACCGCGAAGATTGCGCTAAGTCTTTTATTTCAGTGCGGGCTCGAGTATTTTTTAATTCCACCGCATTTGCATTGTCTCGCAGCTTGATTTACGAGCACGACTGTACTGCTTTGCGAATAAACCTGATAATGGGCCTTTTAACACCTTAATTAATGTGTAATGTGCTTAATTGATGGGTCAGTGTTTGTGTTTACTACTTATGCAGTGTTAACGGAAAAATTGCATGGTTTTTTTGAGTTGTTTGCAAGTTTGTTGTTTACCGTTGTTTCAGTGCCGTAAAACCATCGTCTTTACGGTTGCTAAATAAATAACGTTCAGGATCTAGGCAAGTATGGATAAGGAGTAGTTGTTAGGTAAAAAGTTTATCACTAAGAACTATATTTTTGTATGTATGTAAATGTATGTCATGCTCGGATGGTGTTATAGGCAGTCTTAACTAACAGTGAGTCAAGCCAAGGACGATGTTGTCTGTTTTTGGATGGGTGTCCCTGAGTTTCATTATAACTAAGGGCCTTTTGTAACATCTAACTACTTTCCGATAAATGCTGATTGGTGAGTCATAGTTCCAAGTATCTTTAGATTTTGTTCAGTTTAAGTGACGGTTCTGCTCCGACATTTTGAAACTAGTACTACAGTTACTCGAACAGCTTACTTAGAGCTTTACTTGGAGATGATGAAAGTGGCCGTAAGAGTTATTGGTGCATGACAGCTTATATTTTATTTCTCGTTGTTTATTCTCACAGCGATCGGGAAATTGGACCCGTCTATATTCTGAAACTGTGGTCAGAACCACCGGAGGACGGGAAGCGGCGTCCTCTTTAGTCCTCAATAAACGGTTAGCGTTCTGCGATTCTCAAGCCGCGTTCTAAGCGTGGGGATTATGGCAACACCCTCTTCTTTTCTAAGAGAGACCCTTGTTCATCAGTAGACGTCTTCTGGCTGATGAAACTGCGGCATGGCTGCCGCAAAATTGACATTAGAGTTAGCCACTGTCATTAGAGTCGTTTGTACTTTCATGACAAAAAAGTCATTTCCATGCAACATGCTATCTAACCAACTTAAGAAAACACTACATGTTCACAAAAACATCGTGAAGAGTAATGACGCCCTCATGTTCTTACATAACCCAACGAAAGCATCTAAATCGTCGATCGGCACTTCAGAGATAAGAATGAGAGAGGTGGGTCCTGACCGACCCCGTATCGGGCCTATTAACTCACCGAAGACGACGTGCTACGAGAAAGTACTATTTATCGAAAACTGCTTTTAGAAGGTAAGAAACCTATCCTTTTTGAAGTTTTTTTGTTTATAAAACATCAACTACTACATGGTAACTTTTAACGCAAATTTTGTGTTTTGTGTTAAAGATTGTAATCAATTGTATTCAAAAATAAAGGATACCATATAGATATAGAAATAACATCAAATGAAGGTAGCTACAGCAAGTCATGGTCAATAGTATTCGTGATTGTACTACAAACACCTTCGATACGTATTTACGATGTAGGTACCTATATCGCTACTTCTCGCTCGCTATAGCGACATTTCAATGTCAAAAAATTAACAAAAACAAAAAAAAAACAAAAAAATTGGTAAGTAGTCTACATTACACATTCAGCTGGTATAAACAAAATATTTCAAAAGTGGTTTTGATATGAATTATTTTTAAGAATTATTCACGTGTAGTAATTTCGGTGGCAACATTGTCCTGGGACACAGTAATGTTGTCACACACAGCTTGGCGATTGAATATAAGGCAAAAAATGGTACTTTCCCAGGCGATCTCTGCATAAGTCCTACCTAGTTTCTAGACATCACATTGGATGGCTCAAACTTGAGGCTGCGCCATTTTGCAGCATACATGAATCGAAGTTGGTAAGATTATAATCTGAAAAAAATTAAAAATGGTAAATGTTAAGATTAATTAAAAATGGTAAGATTAAATCTTACCAACTTCAAACAGCGCGCGATTCCAGTTACGCAGAACTGGAATAGCTGAGAATTTCGCGACTTTCTCGCATCGGCAGTATAGGCCACATACCCACTGTGCTTTTATCTGACTGACGTTAAATCAATGTGCTGAATGTAGTCAGGTCGCCACTATTGACAGAACTCTGCAGATCTGCAACAATCATTATCGTACTAATTTGGCTGCACTCAATTAGCCCTCAAATATTGCGAAAGCCGTACCTTCAATTACTGAATATGCTGGCAATAATTAGCAACCTCATTAATGTGCTTACATAAAGCAGAGTTTAAATATTACTTTGCAAAATAATAAGAACGTTAGTATATTGGTTAACGAACAATGAATCGATCATGATATCCTAGAATGCGTCCGTTGTCTAACCGAAAACCTAATATATTAAAAATTATACTTATTTTTTTTCTTTTCCCCATAAATAACTCATTCTACCCCTTACCTTGTGGAAGGGTTTTTGTCTTTTATTCTCGTTGTAATTTCCATCACGATCGAATGAGATACTAACGTTATCGATATGGGAGTAAATTTGCTTCCTATTAGTACTGTTAAGAAACAATATTTTTTTGGTTTCACGAAACGTTTGAACTCAAATCCAATACTCGAACCTTTAATTAGCAATAGCTTTGCCCACCAGGACGTGACGTCAAACCAACAAACCCAGCCCATCTTCAATACGAGTCACATTCCCGCCGAGCTAATTGCCCCCGAGTGCTTTCAGGCCCCTACACGCACAGTTGGCGAGCACGTGAGCCGCTCTCCACGCTTTGCAATAAACTGCATCCTAATTATCCCGCATTCAAAGTGGCTCGATTTACCGCCCGTTACCGCCACGAAAGCACTGCAAAAACTTCTAATTAAGGCAAATAATGTTTATAATTAAAATAACACTCGTCTAGCCTCAGATTCTCGGAATCAAAGTGAGATTTCGAATACTTGACGCGTGTAATGTGCACTTCACTTTTGAATGAGGGTTTTTTGTAGCTTTCGTATCTTTTTCATTTAAGATGAGGAAAGCTAGGTTAATTTCGTGACCTAAGAATTATAGGTAGAGTTACATCATTTGGAAATAAAACCCCTAACAGGCTGCAATAGTTATTGGGTCGGTCCATCCCACTCGCAATTATCGACTATTTATAGATAATGTGTAAATTTAAAAATACTGTGTGTTGTACGTCGTGTATCATTTTAAAGACAAGATACGTTTCGAAATAGTTTTTTTTTTCTTTTTCTTTTGTTATCTTTTAATTTGAAGAAGAGAGTGAAAAATATCAAATTTTACGCTGTTTTTCGATGTCCTCCGTCAAATTGAAAGATATAAAAAAGAAAGTTTCTTTTAAAAAAAAAAAATTGGCAATTTGAATCACACGACCTTTTAATTAGAAACGAGGTAAGTATACATAGATCGACTGACGTTGATTGAAATTCCCGGCACAGAGCTCAGTCCGACTGTAGTACCCACGCATGCTTGCTCAGCTCAGGTATGCTGATCAAATCGGGGATGCTACTCAAACCGTGATAGTTTAGTTATGTATGTCACTGTTATCTGGTCTTGATTAGAATTGAGTGTTCAATCATGCAATTGAACAATTTGTATCTTACTTGATTGAATCCGGGTTTAGTTTCATTCTTAATCTTCATTCTCGGCCGTGCGCTCGGAGAGTCAACACGTCCTGATGATGCCTCGTGTAGAGGTGAAACACGAGTCAACACTGTATTCTAGGGATACAATTTCATCTTTAATAGACGCTGTATTGCAGCAGAAAAACACTAGAGATTTGTTGAAGATACAGTTTGAATTTGTATATTCATCTACTCAATAAAATTCTAACTGGCTGAGAGACAACGTAAGTCATCAGTGAGTCTAGAAGAAAGAATATTTGCACAATAGTATGTTGTAAGCACTAGATGAAGTTTTTTTTTTTAATTTTACCCTGATTTAAATACGGTTAGAAAGTTTGATTCGTTATTTCTCTTAAGTATTCGTGAGACCAAAGACCGAACGTTGCTCTCGAGCCTAAGGTCGCGAGCATCAACTAGTAACGAAAGAAATACAATTTAGACCTGTTGAGAATTGTCACAAAATAGATAGATTTAAATAATAAAACAAGAAATAAATTAAATTCTAAATACAATTTAAGATTCTGAGGCTTCAAATTTAGGAAACCGCACGTGTCTAAAATACTGGTCTGTGAGTATGCCTCATATGGAGCAACATGCATTATGGGTACTTTATTGGATTACGATGATATCATTTCTCCATAGTTATAGTACGTCAAACATAAAGTTGGTAGTGGTACAAACCAAGTGTTCCATTCTCAGCTTCAAGCACCACAGAACGAGTAATTTAAACCATCCTCTGATTTACGGCGGCCACAATTTATTCCTTTAAATCTGTCCAGGCCTCTAATATATCTTTATTCAGTACCGAAAGAAATTAGCGAATTTGTTCACTGTGACTCCGCTTCCCTCCTTTCCGTTGTTTGGCTAAAGGGTTGCCAGATAATAATTTTGATTGTAATTTATGGTGAAATGTTTTTAAAGAATTTATTTTAATGTTCATTTCAAGAAATTATACATTAAACTTTATCTTTTGCGGAACAAAAATTTTCTCACATTTATAATACTTATGTTAGGTAAATTTTATAGGTTAAAGTACGAACATTAGCGCTAAGCTTCGCTTGATTAACTCTTAGCTTTAACGCTCGGGCTGGGCTTCTTTTCAAACCTTAAAATTGTTTATTTTTAAATTTCTATTGTCTAGTAAAACTAATTTAGCAAGCGTTAAGTGTTAATTTCGCATAATGAAAAACAGCTCAGTAATTCACGTGAAACGGAAACACGAAAGCATACAAAACAACCCGAATAATTATGAATAGCGCTTTCCACAAATGGCATTCGCATTCAAAACCTAGGCATAGTTCGCCGCGCGGAATCCCGCCGCTATAAATCTAACTGGCGATTTATTAAATTTTTCATGAAGCCGGCCGT
The DNA here is from genome assembly GCA_947579745.1 of Apocheima hispidaria. Taxonomy (NCBI): domain Eukaryota; kingdom Metazoa; phylum Arthropoda; class Insecta; order Lepidoptera; family Geometridae; genus Apocheima; species Apocheima hispidaria. The sequence continues at coordinate 10,661,670 of OX388150.1, read as the reverse complement.
GTTTAGAGCTTCGATAAGGCGATTAATAATTCACAAGTTTACGGCGGTTAGTGCGGCGGTGTTGCATGGTAGTGCTATCGGAGGATCTAGGTGAAATGCCACCGTCAATGAATCCGTGGCGCGAATTGTTAGATTGAACTAGAAGCGCTTACCTATAGATATTCAAAAGTTTTCGACAAAAAATCTATAGTAGATAATAGCGCCCTGAGTTTAAAAATGACTTGAATATAATGGTAGGCAATAAATTTCAAAGTTACTTTGTGCGCTAATTTTATTTTTACATTGTAGCTTCTTCCATACAAAAAAAAAAACCTTTTGTCCATTACTAATTGAAATTAACAAGTTTAAAGACTAGTTATATTTTGGTGTTCATGTTGCCTATTTAAGAAGTTATGCAGAGCTCGAATAGCGCGTTGTTTGAATGTGGCAAGGTTATATAATCTAATAAAATTCAAGCTTCGGGCTTCGAGCTTTGCATAAGATTGGCGTGATCTTCTTCAAACGTAATACTTCTAATTGTTTAAAGCCTTAAAATGTATTATTGCCTTAATCGTTTTGGACAAACAGGTACCTCAAATAAATCAATGTGCCTATCGATATTCAGACTATTCTGAAAGCTAAAGTTAGCTTAAGATAACGAGAGTGTAGGAAAATTTAAAGTAGCGATTTTCCTATCGCTACTTTAAATTTTCCTACAAGAGTTATACTGAGGCTGGGTTGCACCATATTCCCAGTTAAAGTTACTGTTATAGTTAATTTACTATAACTTTAACCTTAACCGAGAAGCTTAGCCAGCATGTGTTATCCGTCATTTTGACCATAGTTAAAATGGTGCAACACATTTTTCTGCTTAACGGGAGTTTAAAGTTAACCCAAATGGCGCAACCCGGCCTTAGTATTCCACATTTTTTTTTTAAAACGTCGGCCTTTCATTTTATGGTTGTTGTTATTGCAATGATCTCTTTCTATCCAAGGTCTATATATTGATACATACATATTTTTATTCATTCGAGACCTTTCCCCCTTTTTTTCAAGTAAACTCTTTACCTATTTGAACTCCCTAATTTTAGGTTTGCGTTATCCTAACTTATCCTAACAAATATTATGAATGCCAAAGTGACTCTATCGGTCTATTTGTCTTTCTGTGTCTCTGTCTATCTGTCTTTCTGCCTGGGTGTTTATCGCGTTATCACAGCTAAACGGCTGAACGGATCGAGCTGAATTTTTGCATATAGCTTAAGGATCGGAGACGGAAATAGGCTACTTTTTTTGTTGGTCCATGCGAACGAAGTCACGGGTAGCAGCTAGTTATTAATACAGGTATAAAATGTAATGATAAAAGCAGTTAACTCTTTACAGCCCATAACCTTAACGCGAAACCGATACTGCGGGGAATTTGAACGATACGTTTTGATCGTAACCTATCTGTTTTGCCATTGATACAAAATCTTACACGCAGCGAAGACCAGCACTTTGTGACACTCGTTTTACACAAAACATGTTACATATTTTTACGTATACATATTTTGTACCAAGTTTTAAAAACTTGTCGTCCAAATGTATGTTTTATGTATGTGGCACATGCGTCAACTCGTGAACGGGTGCTGCTTGCGGGAGCTGGACTGCTCGGAGTATATACGCAAATCTATAATAGCACTTAGCTCTTTATTAGCATATTCGTTGGTATATTCCTTTTGTAAAGTCTTTAGTTTTTATATTCATTTATTAGTTGATAAAATATTTGTAAAATTTGATAAATGGCACGGACCCCGGAGTCCGTGGCGCAATATTGTAAAATAAAAAAATAAAATAAGTTTTCAGTTTCTAGCTTATCAGGAAATTAGTTTGAAATCGATTTCAAAATGTCTTACTTTAGCTTGTCCCTGACTTAAAAATTGCATATTGCTGAATATCTGCAATTCTGCATATTGGAGGAGAAAAGGGCGAACCGTCACACGACGCCGCCGCAAGAAGAAGCTTTTTAGTGAGCGTGATGCTCTGGGTATACACGCAAAAATTGCTGACACCTTGATTTTCTTATATTCTTTTTGCTATTATATAACTCTTTCTTAAACCCTACCTTAACTCTGTACCTTTTCCATAGCAGAGTGTATCGTTGGTTCAACTAAGGTTGCCGCGGGTCCGCCATGACATCTAATATCAGTTTGACACGCGAGACCGCGGTCGCTTTTCCGTGTTTAATGACTAGGCGGAACCCGTTCGCACGTGCTGATTTGCCGTCGATATTACGATTTGATCGAAGCGATTACTTAAAATAATAATAAATAAATAAATATTGGTGGACTACTGGTGGTAACAGCTAGTGTTGTCATAAAATATCCATTGATTGCAATTGTCATGTAAAATCGCTTCACAAATGTTCAATTAGTTTACAGCGGGTGACAATCTGGAAGTTGTTAATTCCGCCCTGACCAGGGTGGGCGCTGCAGGACACGGCGTTTCATTAAATGCCGCAATGACGGTGCTCCAGCACACGCGTGTTTGCCGGCAAATATCGACTATCAACTAGTGATGTGTCCTTACGGTTTTTTTCAAATAACGCAACGAAACCGTTGCTCTTGGCCAATAACTTTTAGAAAACGATCTATTTTTGGCAACAGTCTATTTCCAATTTTTTTAATGTGATACACTGTAACGGTTTATCTAAACACATTTTCCAACTGCTTATTATAGTTTACATAGGTAGCTTACGACGAAATTATCTTTGTACTTTATCAGGCTTAGGAGTTATTGTATGACACGGTGTCATACTATTTATACCTACTATTAATAATGTATTGCATTTGCAAAGTAATTATTAGTGCAAATCGTTGTAGTAAATAACTGCTAATTAAATTAATGTCACATCAAGCCACGTGACAACTTCGTAGAATGTAATCATTCTAAGTTCATGAAGAATGTCTCATTTTTGAAATCTATAAATTCTCAAACATCAGACCAAAAAGCATAAGCTATCCTACTCGCACGCATGTTAACGCTCTAACTGTCTTATTCGCTTCAACCAGCTACGTCGTTAACTTCAAGTTCGTGATAGTTTGCGCGAATTTACAGCGTTGTGAAAACATCTTTGGTTACGTTTCGTACATAACAAGCGATGGTTGTGAAACATATCGTTTTGTAAAAAGATAGTTTTGCTTTGCTTAAACAACGAGTGATCGTTGTGTAGTGCGATAGATGGTTTTATAACTATTTACGTTGGACAACGCACGTCACTACTACTACAACTACTACTACTATCAATGTATGTGGGTGTATAAACACTATAGTTCGTAATAACTTGACTGACAAAGCTTTTGCATTAGCTTAAGTAGCGTTTGCATTAACAAAAATTAAAAATAACCACATGAAGCCAACAATTATAAGTCATGGTAGATTGCTCAGTTAAAGGGTATATAGTCGTGTCAAATTATTCGCACATTTACAGTTTTTTGTATATAGATATTAGAAATGTCCAAAAACTGTGTGTTGTATAAGACTATCATATCTTCGAAGTATTTTAAAGCAATGTTCGTTTTAATATATTTTAATTTGTAGGAAGAGATAGATTTTAGATTTTTAAAAAAAATTGCCTTTTTCTTCAGATTTAATGATATGAAAACCTTAGAGCATCGCGGGCTCCGGTCCTTTGGCCCGGTATCCGCCATGACTTAGAATTTTTCGAAAATCAACCTCAAAAGCTGACTGTAGCCTACGCGAGCGAAGCAGTGCAGGCACGCTTTTTTTTCTTATGAAATATATATTTAGTGATTTTACATCTTTTATTATGTGAAAATGCTCAAGCGAGATAACTATAGATGGTCTTAATTTGTACATTATATTTTTATGAAAAATTAGTCGATGTTAAAAAGGAGTGACGTAAGTAACTGCTTTTAAACTCATTCGGCCAACAGCGGCCCATTAATAATTATTTGCATTCTTAATGTCCCTTCTGTTAATTTCCCCACGAATTTCATTTCCACAGCTGGCCCGTGATTTAAAAATTGAAGCCGAACGCTCAAAAGCGCATATATTCAGGTTTTATACAATTTGTTATATTTTTCAGCAAATGAGTTCATGTTTTTGGTATTTTGGCATTTGCAATTAATGTGGTTTGTGAGACGATAATGCGACGTAATTAGTAGTTACTAAGAGTAACCGTATATTTCTTCGAGATGACAAGCCTATGTCCGAAGTTAGTCCATGGTATAAGCTACCTCCGTACCAAATTTCAACCAAATCCAATCAGCCGTTACGGCGCTGACTCTAGAGAACAAACACACTTATGTACTTACAACCTTTCGCATATTTAGAAATTTATAATATTAGTGCGATTTTATGTTTTTTTTTTCATGTTTTTTTTTTTGAGCAAATTTTTATGGTATTGTTGTACAACACCACAATACCATAAAATTTGCTCGTCTGATGTTAAGTGTCACGCTTGCCCATGGACTGCGCTCGTCTCCCTTAGAAAATAATAGACGTTATATAAATTGAAATAATGAATTATTTTGTAATAACAAACAGTTACTGAAAAAAACACCAATACTACGATTTAATTGCAATAAATAGTTGTTCGGATTTTTGCAGTTGAAACGGTTCATAACAAACAGTTCAGGATAAAAAATGTGTACGAATAACAGTATCTCACTCTTCAAAATCTATTCAAGAGTGGGACTAAAAGCCCGGAATGTGACATATCATTCGAGTGCTGTCCGCGAAATTGGTCAAAGCGTCGGTCCTGCCGCTTGTTGTCCACCTACGTATATGTGAATTCCTACTTCATTGGCAATATCGTTTCAGTATTCGTTTAAAGCCTATTTATTACATTAGAGTGATGGTAGACGAACGGTAGCATGTTTTTTTTTAAAATTTTGATTCTAAGTGACGAGGCGAGCTATTCGCTCACCTGATGTATGATGCTGACGAAGCGCCACGCTAGCCCATGACAGTTCAGTGCCGCCCTGAATTTTGAACATTAACAGTTCAAAACCATGCGCGGCAATGCACTGCGCTCGTCACCCTGAGATATTAGATGTTAAATCTTTTTGTGCCTAGTCATTTCGCTGGAAACATTGCCCTTCAGACCAGAAAACAGTAATGCTTGCACACTACTGCTTGGCGGTTGAATAACAAAGGTGTGGTACTTCCCCAGGCGGACTCTACAAAAAAGTCCTACCACTACGCGCGCTTTTCAACATAATGGCACCAATGACTTATTTAGTACTTCAATAAATTATATGCAGTTTTCGATGCCGTCGCTCGTAAGGGTAAAGGAAAATATCGTGAGGAAAACGGTATGTCCAAACCCCGAATACTAAAAGGTTTGTTAGCTTTGAACAGATTAATTCTATTGCTGCCTTTGTCTGGCACTAAGCAACTGACAAAGACAGCAATAGACTTAATCTGTCATCAAAGTTAACAAACGTTTCAGTATTCCGGGGCAAGAAACTCAAAAGTTCAAACATATGCCATTCACCAACATGCATTGGCCCTGCATGGTAGATTAGGGCCCAACCTCTCTCCGAGAATGCCGGAGTCCCAGCTGCGAGAATATTATAAGCTGATAATGATAATGAAGAAATTACATTTTTTGCTAACCAATTGAAAAAATTGTAAAAACGTACACAGATACAAAAAGAAAAAAAAAACGCAATTAAGTAAATGTTTAGTTCAATTATATTTTGTAGTTAACATGAGAAAGAGTTTATGTAAAAAATACGAAAACTTTAGTTAGAAACTCCTAACCGCTTGTAACCTCTTGTTCCTTTTTTCGGATAAAAATTAGCTTAGCTTCACGCATAAGTTAATCCAGACCATAAACCCATATCACATTTCATCAAAATCTCATCAACTAACAAATTTACTTACAATGTGATTAGTATGATAAACTGAGTTTACCGGTTATGTCCTAAAACTGCTTCCAGAGCCACTGGAGGACGGGCACCAGTATACTCTTAGTGAACGGTGAGCGTTATGCGATCCTTAAGCCGCCTGCCAAGCGTGTGGGGATTATGACGAACCCCCTCCTTCTTATAACTTCTGGCTGATGACGTGACTTAGTGTATTGTAATAGGGATTATTGATCGAGTCAGCGAAGTCTCTGCTTTATCTGACAAAATTTGCTTTGCTTGCTTGATTGCTTTCGTCTATAGGTCGTTTTTTTCAACTCATCATCATCAACAGCCTGAAGACATCCACTGCTGAACAAAGGCCCTTAGAGCGCCACACTGAACTACAATTTGCAACTTACGGTCCGGTACAATTCGTCCGGTTACCCGCGACCTTCAAAATGTCGTCAATCCACCTCCTACGCTGCGTCTTCCAGCCCGTGGTTGCCACTCAAGAATCTTTCTTACTCAACGGCTATCGGTTCTTCGAGCGATGTGGCCTGCCTATTGCCACTTAATCTTGCAAACCCTGATTGCTATGTCGGCGACTTTGGTTCTTCGGCGAAAATTCTCGTCCCGGATCCTATCGCGCAAAGAATCTCCGTGCGTAGCTGTCTCCATTGCCCGCTGTGCGACTCTGAGCTGTGCTGTGTGACTCTTTTTTCAACTAATCTTGGTATACAGGTTATACAATTTAATAGTTTTTTTTGGCGTTAGTGATTAGTGTTACCTACATAACTATTAAGTCACAGAAAATACACTTTGAATGCGTCTGTAAATATGAAATAATTAAAAACCCCTTTGACTGGTCATGTAAAGCACGTCTCGTTTTAAATGGCGAGTAAATATTAAACGATCGTCCATGTAACGCTTTTTTCGCTCCACATTTTTTGACGCGGGCTGTAATTGATAAAGGCACTGCGGCCTCGCCCATGACATGTTGTATTTATGCGAATTTAAAAGCTTCCGACTGGGCGCTTAAATCGGAATTAATCTGACGTTTTTTTGAATACGCTGTCGAAAATTTAATGGTCGTTATTTAATAATTAGTAGGTTTTTTGGCTGGCTGACGAAACAATAATACAATAACTAATATATATAATGACTATTTTATAAAAACTTAGATTTAAAAAACTGTTTTTATGAGTGTTTTTTTAACTGAATGGGGTTTTGAAAACCCATAAGATAAAATTATTGGTTGGCATGTAACCAAATAAATTTTCAGGTCAACAAAGATGTATTTTAAATAAAAATCACAATATCTTATATTCTTTGATATTCGGATAGTTTTAGTGTCCGCGTTTTTACACAAGCCTTTTTTTTAATTTTTTAATTAAAATTAATTTTACATGCGCCCTTGTGATGCTCACAATCCACGTCCGAAATTTCATAATAATTCATAATAAACAAAAAAAAAACCATAGAGAAACGCTCATGTCATCGATTGCTCATTTGCTAACAATTTTTGACTAAGGTTTATTTACGACACGATAACTAGCTTAGCCGAAGAAACAGAGTTTTTTTCTTGCGCATCTTTTGATTTTTTTCTTTCAAAATATAACGTATAGTACTAAGCCTCAATGATACGAATAATAATTAAACCAAAGAGCGTCGAGAGCTAAGTCCCAGCGTATGAATTTATGTATTGTATGCAAATGCTTTGAAACTCGAATCTTATCTCGAGTTAACTGTTCCGAGGTAATCCGCGCCCTGGGGTGGAGTGCAACTTGAATGGTAGAGAAGTCTGTTTTGTAGCAGGTAAAATGAAGAGCAGTGATAGTAATCAAAAGTTGAAAAGGTTTTTTTTCAATATTTTATTATTCGCATATTTTTTTAAATTTCCAACATTATTCAAAAATAGAGAACAGAAGTTTCTATAAATATGCACTGGTTTACGGATCCAGATACAATCAGTCTTCCCACAGTGCCAAAGTTAAAAGGGTTACTTGTACTTTGGGTACTGCATATTCTCAAGATACCAAGGAGGTTTATTTTAGAGAAGACGATCTCTATTACATGATTTTACAGAACCCTATATTAAAGCAATTTTGTGTTAGTATTTTCTATTTTGACGAAGAAGAAAAAAAAAATTAGTTTTATTTTTCTCCATAGCCAAAAAAATTAAAATATAAACTTGAAAATTGCTATAAAAATATAGGATAACGGACAGTTTTATTTTAAATAACCACTGAGTGATTTTTTATATTTAAAAAACGATGGAAAAATGCGAACGAGCTACTACTAGTGTAGCGAGCTCATAAAAATTAATACAAAGTAAAATAACCTCAATCAAAAGAAACTTCAATCTACTTTTTAATCAACGTGTTAGGAACTATTCATACCCTTTCTTAGTGCTTAATCGTATAGTTATCTTAGGAAACTTTGTAAAGCGCTCCTCGAATCCCGGTTCTATTATCCATCTTCAGTTGAAGAAACCGCAGATAAGGCCCTATTCACATTTGTCAGCCGTGCGCAATCTCGCCAAGTCATCACACGCTGCTAACTCTAAACACCTTAATAATCATGACAACTTGTTTCAACGTGGGCACAATGCTAACTAGTCCTACGAAACTTTAATACCCAGCACAAACTTAACCATACCCTTCAACTCGTTATTTGCACGATATTCTCGCCTTTATCACTTGAGCGGTACGAGTGTAGCTCAATTAATAGGGGTGTAGTTAAACTTTGCATACGTGTACAAACTTAGGCTAACTTGGAGCTGTCAAATTTGTTTAGCGGTAGAGGAGGGCCGCTTAAGTTGCGAGGCAGGGCGCCGCCGGCGTATAACTAAGTGCTTACTTACATACTACTAAATTGTTACATTTGAGTTGTAAAATTAATGCCACGATTTATGTTGAGTAGTTACGGTTATTGGCTACGTACACATGCCCTTAAGTTGTTAAAGTAATCAATGGTTTGTTGGGAAACCTGTCAGGATCGCACAGTCTGCTTTGTAGGTACGCTTGGAACGATCGTGTTACACAATAGGCATTGCAATGGATTCCTTGGTCAAAGTTTAAGAGAAGCCATGGTATGGGGATAATTAAGAAAAAAAAGCACCTTTTTAACTTTGTTGAAGTAAGAATGAACTTTATTTAAATTTTAACAATGGAGACTTTTGTAGGTTTCAAGAGATTTTTTTACGAAAGTCAAAAGTATATTTATGGCTGAGTTGGGCAACGCTGAAAGAAGCCAGAAAACGATAATGGAAATATAGGTACAGGGATATTTTTCATTTACCAAAATCTTCCGGATGTATAGGATAGGTAAAACAAATATTCCGTTTGTTTCCCGTGGTACTACCAGTACTACTACCAATAGTACCATGGGTAAAAAAACTCGTGGTACTCTACTGGATCGCTTGGTAGTTCAACGGGAAGATTTTTACCCGTGGTACTACTGATAGTACCATAAACGAAACGAAATATGCAAAATTTGTATGTTTTTTTTAAATTATTTTTTGATTACGGTGCAAATGTATAGTGCAAATGTCACCATTAGGCTTCATCCGACCTCCTCGTTCCTTCTCATTAGCAATAGCAGTGGCATGGTCGAATATCCACAAAAACGCATATTTTTTTTTAAAAGCCAGAGTCATACAGCGAGTAATGCTCATAGTTTCGTTGCTCGATAAATCCAGGACGCTGATTTGCGCCGAAGAACCAAAGTAACCGATACAGCTTTCAGGATTTTCAAGCTGATATGGCAGCGGGCTGGTCACATCACTCGAAGAACCGATAACCGATGGGGAAGAAAGTTTCTTGAGTGGCGATCACAACCCGGAAGATGCTCTAGGTGGACGGACGACATTTTGAAAGTCGCCGGCTAACGGTGGATGTAAACAGAACGTCGTTCTTAGGAGGCGGAGGCCTTCGTTCAGCTTTTTTTTTTTTTTTTTTACTCGGTTACGAGACGAGCAAATCGCTCACCTGATGTTAAGCGTCACGCTTGACCATAATTGTTCAGTGCCACACTTAGAACTTCAACAGTTCAAAACTACGCCCGGCAGTGCACTGCGCTCGTCACGGTGAGATGTTAGATGTTAAATCTCTGTATGCCCAGTAATTACGCTGGAAACATTGCCCTTCAATCCGGAACACAGTAATGCTTCCACACTACTGCTTGGCGGTTCAATAACTGGCAAAGGTGTGGTACTTCCCAGGCGGACTCTGCAAGAGCCCCACCACTACAAATAAAACGACGTCTGATGTCTGAATAATAGACTGTGGACGTCTTCTGGACGATGAAGATGATGATGATGACATAAATCTAACAATTTGTACCTACTTACTATCAGAATTATTTATATGATTTAAAAAAAAACTTTGCCGGTTTGACACTAACCCATAAAATCAATTATTCTCTCATTAAACTTAAATTGCACATTTTTTATTTCAACCCATAAAATTGTTCCGAAAAAGTCCACCGTGTGAGAACATAAAACAAAATCAGCAAGGCGATAAGGGCCGTTTCACACTGCGTCATATTTTACAAAGTGCCCTAAGTTAGGCCGTTAACTGGCACGGTTATGATGCTGTTAACACGTGTTCGCTTTATATATTGTGTGCGAAACACTATAGCAAGGGGTTTGTGAAAAAATGGCCGAAGAAAGTGTGCGAGAGTCAATAAATGTTGAAAGATATGGGCAAAGGGTGAAAAAAATAATGTTATGTCATCTAAGTAAACATAGTAAACAAAGTTTACTTTGTCCTTCTTTACCATAGTATTCCTACCCGATATATTGTTTAAACGTGTGTTTTAAAAAGTAGCAGTTCACGCCGAACTGAGGCATCGTGACCCTTATCACTACAAAAACCCTAGACAGATTCTGCTCATATTTAAAAATAATTGTATTCAAATGAACTACTTGCCTACAAAATTTCATAAAGTTACAATAATAATTAACAGTTTGCAAGTTATCGTCGGACAAATATGCATACGTACAAATGCCGACTTGTTTTTTCCTTAAGAGACTCTGGGACTTGGTAAGATTTTAAAATAAGTTTATACTTATGTAATTAGAATAAATCGCGTTACGAGCACGACCAAAACATTGCGCAGACTGTCGTCAAATACTTGAAATGTTAAATTAGAGGTTGGTAATAACCTGAAATCAAGGAGAATTCTGTACCTGAAACATATACTTGATTCATCAAAAATATAAATATAACTACTTGATTCATCAAACTCTTAAATTACCAAATCAAATTGTCAAATTATCAATTGGTCAATTACGCTTTGATAAAATCAAGAAGAATTGAAAACCGTTAGGGTTAGGAAAAAAGCTAGCTAGTCAATGCAATAACCCTTCGAGGGTAGGCTGATATCCTAGCAGTGGGATGTTTAAAGGCTGATACAGGGGAATCAATGCAATAAAGCGCTTTGTGAAATAACGATAGAACGTCACGTAGTCCTATCGGTTGATTCTAGATGAGATCGCTTACGTTACGATACTTCCACTAAAAAAGTAGTTACACTTCCTTCCCAAAAAGGTACTACAACCATATGATAGTAAATAGCAGAAGTCTACAACAAAGCACATACTCGTAGCTACACTTAAAATATAAAGGCCATGTTACAAAGGATAAATACGTATCTTTGTAGTTCTCGACAAAATTTTCATAAAGAGCGAATAGACCCCGTCGCTCCGGGTGACGGCGACCTCACTCGGGATCACTTTGTAGCATTAAACGGGCCTTTATCGAAACCAGGGACTTCATACTGGACAAGAAATGGACGTAGAGCGTAACTATCGCGATAATAAATTATTGGATATCAAATTAGAGATCGTCTAATTGTACCTTGTACCTTTTGTAGTGGTAAATCTATTTTGCAGAATCCGCCTGGGGAAGTACCACACCTCGCCAGTTATTCAACTGCCAAGCAGTAGTGTGAAAACATTACTGTTTTCCTGTTTGAAGAGCAATATTTCTACTGAAATTACCGTAGAAAGTAGTACTGTAGAATCGAAAGGTGGTAATATAATATAACTATAGCTAATTAATGTTAAGTGTCACAAAAATGGCCTTTACTCAGCATAATACTGGTTAACAAACAGCGTCAAATAACACCTAATAGTCAGGTTGATAAGCGTGTTGCAATGCCACGCGGCATAATGAACTTTTGAATTTAAAAATTCTGGTTGGCGCTGTGTTTTGTTCCATAGCATCCCGAACACAAGCGAACCTAAAAAAATACAGTTTTTTTTTCTACAATCCATTGAAAAATCGTCAACTCAAGATCCGTTACCGTTACCTACTATATTCAAACGCTTAGCTTATCATGAAATAAGCTTATACTGACATAAGAATTTTAACGTTTATTCGCGTAAAACATTTGATATTAAAAATAATTTGATTATAGCGTATCCAGTTACGTCATACAACCCGGAGCCGTGGAGTTCCAGCGAAGATGTCGCCATGAATAAGCGCAGTGGAGCGGAAGCGAGCGACAGTATCATATCTGGAGGTGGACACCAAATGAAACTTTATTGGACGTTTTTCATTTATCTGGAAACCCTCACGCTAAATTCATTCTAACAGTGAATGGTTAGGCAAAAGTTCTGGCAAATTTTGTACAATATTGTACAAGTTTTTCATGCTTTTAAAGACCCAAAATTTTCCCGTGAAAACAAACGTGTTTTTTTTCAGGAGGTTGAAATTCTTGAAATTTTAGATCATATTTTTTGTTTTGTAATTTTGTATAATGACCAAAATAAATGGGAAAAGTAAAAAATAAAAGCTTATAATCATTATGAAAAAATATCAAATTCAAAACTTGTTCTAAATATTTTGGAATATTAAGCTCGTCCAACTAATGAAGCGAATTTTTCAAAAATACTCGTAATAATTTTATATATTAAAACATAAAATGTGCGAGCGAGATAGCAGTGCCTCGTATTCTGTGCTTTAAGTAAAACAATCACAACCTGTTTATACAACAACTTGTCAAACACACAAACAGCCAGCGTTCCATTCTGATACAGTTGTGAGTCATGTCTGCAATACTTACAAAGGAAAACGCGGAAGGCCGCGTGCAGGACATTCGGGAAATGTGTTTACAATGAGGACCGAGTGGATGACGACATATTTCATCATTGCCAAGAAATGCCTCCGACTCTGTAAAAATAGGATGTCGCAAAACTGTACATTCACATACACAGACATTATTCAATTTATTTTTTGTACTAGGCAACTGCAAGTTTTATGCACTAACCAAGACACATAGTGACGCACCTTACTTATAAGCGTTGCTTTAATCAATGCTTAAAATGCTCTGTCAACCTTTCGCTGACGTGAAATGTCATGCGCGAAAATGAGACGGACCATTTTAAACATTATATAAGTAAGAACCATAGAAACTAAATCCAACTATATAAACTAGTAGTTCTACGAACAATAGTAGACCTCGTAGACCAATCTCAATTTCTCTCGTAACGAAAGTCCTCCCAACAGGGGCGTAGCTACCGCCGTATAAGCCGTATCAATGATACGGGGCCCCGGGCTATAGGGCTCCGAACGTTGTTTCTTTGAAAAATCTTTACCCTTCATTTGGGTCCCCCAACAAATTTTGATACAGAACCAGTATAAGGCAAGCTACACTACTGCCTAACCCTGTATAATCTTACATCATGACAACCTCTTGACCGATTTTGCTCATATTTGAAATTCTTGTTTAGAATTGAGTACCAAATGTTTCTGCCATGCCTGCTATTCAGTGAACTATTAGATTGATATTTCCCCATATTTCCCTCTTTCTAAAAATGTACCTAATCTAATTAAAAAAAAAAAACTAATGAAATAAAATAAAATAATGTAATCTGAAATATTAATCTAATTTAAAATCGCCGACGACTTAAAATACTATGAAATTGTACCTTTATGCAAGTACCAGCATACGGACAGATGAAAGCAAATTTTGCCAGTTGATGCAGAAACTTACACTCGCTTCGCATGCTTTGTTCACTACGTTGCCTTCTTATTAAATCAAAATTTACCTCGTTGTGTAAATATTTAAAAAGGATCTTATAGGAAGAAGTCTGGTGAATTAAGAAGTCACCCAAGGTCCTTCAACGTGGTCTTAATGTATGCCTTGTAAAATGTTTATTTTATGGTATAATTTAGGACATGAAAAAAATACGTCCTTCATGATGTAATTACAATTAATTTTGGCTAACTAATCAGTTAATTTAAAAAAACAAGTCTTCAATTATAACTATAAAATATCTGTCTTCTACTACAAAAAAAAAAAAAAAACCTAAAACTTCTGTGTGGAACAGTACCAACTGCCGCTTGAGCCGTCCCCTGCTTCCGGTCACTATATAATAAAGTTATTCTCGTTCTTTCGATAAACTTCAGTTTCCCCTGCGATAAATTACCGGGTCACTCGCGGAAACTGACCTTCCCGGCAAATATTGGCTTAACTTGAGGAACGGCCAGACCTTGTTCCGGGATTTGATAGTAATAGCAAACGGACAAATAAATAAAACTAAACATACGTTATGGATAATGTTTTTTAGCCTTTCCGCTGCAAATATTGTTACTTACAAAAACTGACAAACAAAAACCAACTGTATATAATATTTTTTTGCGGAACTTTGTGACGAGAAGAGTAGGTGGCTCACCTGATGTTAAGCTTCGCGCCTGCCATAACAATTTAGTGCCACCCAGAATTTTGAGCTTCAACAGTTCAAAACCACGAACGGCAATGCACTGCGCTCGTCAACATAAATAAATATTGGTGGACGTTTTTCACACACAGCGCCATCTAGCCCAAACTAAGCAAGCTTGTACTATGGGAACCAGATAACTGATGGAATACATAAATACTTTTTTTTTCTGTAAATACATATTTATAATACATAGAAACACCCAGACAAAGAACAAACATTCATGTTCATCACACGAAATGTTTGTCCTGGGTGGGAATTGAAACCACAACCTACAGCTCAAAAGGCGGAAATCCTCCCACTGAGCCACAAGGCTAGTCAAGTCACTACATGAGATATTCGGCCTTAAATCCCTTTATGCCCAGTAATTTCCGGCACACAGTAATGATTGTACACTACTGCTTGGCGGTTGAATAACTGGCAAAGGTGTGGTACTTCCTCAGGCGGACTCTGCAGAAGAGCACTACCACTACTAATCCAATTATAAAGACTTCACGATTTATGAGTATTCTCGAGTTTACGCAATCTATGAAGTTAGTACTATGAAGGTGGTTCTATTTATTTATGCTTTATCAATTTCATCTAAGGGGCGTGGTCGGCCCGGCATAGCCTCGTCACGATTACGCGGTGGCAGGCTCCAGGCGTAAAAAAATAAATAAATATATATATATATATATAAATCTAAATCTCCCCAAATAAAAAAAGAATAAAAAATTAACAAAATGTATGCTTCACAGCCTACACATCTAGACGATGTCTAAAAATTTTTTTTTAATGTAGTCATTTGGTGGTGTAGTCAATGGTCACAACTCCATGGTGGTGTTAGCTTTATTTATTGTTCTGAGGGTGTTTCAAGAATTGTAAACACACTCACAGTCGCATTCAGAGAGGTTTCATGATTACTTTTTATTATTTAATGACAGCTTAAGTTAACGCCATTTATCCCCGAATACTGAAACGTTTGTTAACTTTGACGACAGATTAAATCTATTGCTGCCTTTGTCATTTGCTTAGTGCCAGACAAAGGCAGTATTAGAATTAATTTGTTGTCAAAGTTAACGAACGTTTCAGTATTCGGGGGTAAGTTAGGTGCTTGGCGACAGATTTTCAATTTTAGGTTGTTAGTTAGCGAGCCGAGTTCTAAAAATTCCCTACCACGGCGGTGCGTTTTCTGCACGATGTTTTGTTGGGATTTGAACCCACGCCCTGCGGCGTGCGGTCCAAACGTGCTAACCACTGAGCAATTATTGATACTGTATAGTTCTTTCCTCTAATTTTAAGGACCTATAATTAGTACAACGCAAGATTTCAGGTCCATTGACCGTCGATATTATATTATATTTATAATTCAAAGATTCGTATGGTCTTATTAAACTAAATATTAACCGCAGTATTTCTCAAAATCTACGGATTGCTAAATATTAAAAGAATGCTAAATCCTAACCGGAAGGCGAAATATTTGTCAAAGAGTTTATTTTCTTTGTTGTGGGCCTCGGTTGAATTGTTCGAGGGCGGTTGCGTAGCTGTCGTAGAATCTGCTACGCTGCTACGTCGTAGTGTCACGTAGCGCTACGATTAGAGAAACATAATTATATATTGTACTTTATTTCTGTTGTTTTTTTTTGCTACACAAATAATCTAAAACAAAATTCCTAAACGAAACAACAAAAATTGAACAAAAACATTACCTTTCTTCTTGGGAAGTCGAGTATAGAGAATAAGAATAATAAGAATAAGAATACAGGGTTATCAGGAAAGGATATGCTAAGCCGAAAAGGGCTCATAGTACTCATCATTACGAACAACTTTTAGTATGGAGACAAACCTAAAATCGAGAGAAAAAAATCAGCTGTTCCATAGAAAAATGTCAATGACACTCGACAAAGTGTATGGAACAGCTGTTTTTTTTTCTCGATTTCAGGGTCAGTCCCATAGTAAAAGTTGTTCACAATCATGAATGCTATGAGCCCCTTTCGGCTTAGCATCCCCTAACTTATAACCCTATATATTTATTGCCAAAAACAAAACAAAAAAATGGATACGTCAGTTTGGTAATAGGGGTACGCCCAGCACCGTGCTGCGCATTTTGGTAAAAAAAAAAAAGTATACTTACCATACAGCCAGCGCCACCAAAGTAGCGTTACGACGTGGGCCGTTAAAATCAGTTTGTATCATCTACACAGGTGATAGTATATTCTATTGTTGACGCATTTTTCCAATATTGAAGCCCCGCTGTGTGCAGATATCACTGCGTGTGATGGTGCGGCACTAATGTCGTATGAATGAAATTTACTGTCAATACCGCGCCCGCAGCGGCTTTGTGACGCAGAACTGTCCTTTTATATCTGCCATTATTTTTCCTTTTATACTATTCGTGGTTCTGTTTTGCATTTTTGCTGTTTGGTTTTGTTTATGGATTTAGAAGCGTTTTTTTATTGTTATAGTATTATACTATGAGTACGGTTTAAAATGCGCTCACAGTGCAAACACCACATACACTGCTAACGATCGGTTTAAATTGTTAGTACGCTCACAGCGCGCCAACAAATTAAACCGATCATTAGCGTGCTTATGTCAGATAGTTTCATTTTTCAGGTTATTTGTCTCAGCGTCTCATAATTTGATGGTACTGTTTCATTTCAGTCTGCACAGAAGACTTTGGCCTGCCTTAAATCCATTTTTTTCTAGAAAAAAACAGATAATAACGGAATTCACAGATGACAATTTGATTTTGACATTAGCGCACACAGTGCACTACCTCATTGTTGTGAGCACCGTGAGCACGCTATAATGACGTCACTCATGTCGTCATGTGGCTGACAGGAGCCTATAAATGCGCATCTTAAACCGACTGTTTGCACGCTGACAGTGCAAATGGTAACTATGTGCACATTTTAAACCGCACTCTATGAAAACTGACGTGTTTTTGATACATTTTGTTTTAATAAAACGGGAATACTCACGTTAAATTGAGTCGGCTATTCCGACTATAGTTTCGATCACATTCGGTGACCTTTATCAAGGAATGCTCAGTGAGACACGCGCGCGACCTCGTCTTGCCTTGTCTTGTCTTGCCGACTTGGAGACCTTGTCTTCATGGAACTCACGAGAGTGCCGGCGAGACTAGTTGTTACGTAGTGAGCTCTGTGTGCTGGAGTGTTCCCGATATCACGCCTGGGGACTGCAGTGAGGACGAGCTCCAGTGTGCGCCGACGCAGCACAATACTCTACCCGCCCCCGCCCCCGCACCTGCAGTGCAGCCGTTGACGTCACGCGCGCGACGCGCCGCAGCCCGCAGTGCAAGGCAAGACGAGGTCGCGCGCGTGTCTCACTGAGCATTCCTTGATAAAGGTCACCGAATGTGATAGAAACTATAGTCGGAATAACCGACTCAATTTAACGTGAGTATTCCCGTTTTATTAAAACAAAGTTATAGTATTAGCTTATATTATGGGGTATTTCGACCTCGTGACGTTTTAAATAAATATTGGTATACGTTTTTCACACACAGCGCTATCTAGCCCCAAACTAAGTGAACTATGGGAACCAGATAACTGATACAATACATTAACACTTTTTGTTGTTGTAATTACATACATAGAATACATAGAAAATAAACATATATTTTGACCACAAAAATGTTTGTCCTGGGTGGGAATCGTACCCACAACCTACAGCTCAAAGGGGGAAATCCTCCCACTGAGCCACAAAGCTAGCCTAAGGTTTAAACTCATTGTGACATATTTTACGCTTTGTGTGGTCGGTTCGTTATGTGATTGCCATCAAGTGCATATTTGCTTATAAAATTCGTTACATACACAAACAAACACTATTTAGTATTACTTGTTCATGTTTACCCTAATACTTAAAAGAAAAATTAAAAACGCGTAAGATTGAAATAACAGAGACAATTTCTACAAGAAAATCCTTCTTAACATTAATGTCAAAGATATGTAACAAAATCTTTCCACATGACAAAAACCTCGAGCATCGCAAAGCCTTACCTCAACTGACTGTTAAATAATGATCACAACCCCGCAGTAATAAGCACCCCTATAATTTGTCCGGGATTATCGCGAGACGGCGGCGAATCCCGGCGATTAGTCACAAGTATCCCGGAGAAATATCCCGCGAGCCGAGCGATCCCGGGATTCGGGGATATGGGACACTGAGAAGGCAGTGGAGAATGTTCACGCAAACAACTGGTATACAATGATACAATAACTGGTATACAATGATACCAATTATTCTTTGTCGTAATTCTTAGATGAGTAAAGTTACGAGTGAATTAGGTCATTGGTAAATATTAATAACTGAAGATAAAGTTAAGTGCTTGCTTTTGAGTTATGCTTAAACTGCTTATACTTACGCCTGAACTGATAAACAACATTTACAATACAATGTACAATTTATATTTATGGATGCGAAATTAAATGTCAATCTTGTGAAATTTGTCCGAGTAGTTTTCTATATCCGGATGGATATAGAAAACGGTATAACAGAAATATCGCGGGTGAATCCGCAGAACCAGCTAGTTTTTTTATTTAAGTGCTCGCTATCCTATTCAGTTATCTCGTATGCACTTTTTCAACATTTTTAATATAAAAAAATACTGATTACTGAGAGGAATTTATAAAAATAGATCGTCTTATATCTTTAGATTACCATTGCCAATGTCTAATAGCAATTTATAATTTATTGTTTTTTTTTGGTAAAGGACTGAAAAAACATATTTTTTGACCCTTTTCCCATTCTCGTTCGCCAAAAAAAAAATTTAATTGAAGAAGTAGAGAAAAAAATATTATTATATAAGGGGGAACGAGATAGCTGAATAATGGGAGAGAGTCCAAAATTGGCCAAAATAAAAACATTTTACTATTTTTTGTTTATTCAACTTGTGAAATTTTGAGACATATCATTAGTAGCCTACTGGCTATCAGTACACTGTGTCTCTGGCTTATCATTTTAGCTCGTGCCGAAGAACTCCTTCTGAATACTGATTACCTTCCTATTAAGTATTCAGGTAAAGGTGTAGAATTATCAAGATTGTCTATTTAATATCTCTATGAGGATTATGGATTTCGTATTCAGACGGCTTGCCTTAACAAAAGACATGAACGATTTGTTATTATGGGGGCATTACAGCGCTTGCTAAGAGCATGCGTATTTTACTTAAAAGTCAGTCAGTATATAAAAGACTAGTTGTTTCCACGACTTCGTTCACATGGACATAAAAAAGTATCCTATGTGAGTACTAAGTAAATTTTATCAAGATCCGTTCAGCCGTTTAGCCCTGATAACGCGACAAATATCCAAAAAGAAAGACAAAGCTACTTCCTATAGTTCGCTAGATGGCGTTGTGCATTTTTTGACGTTTTGTTTTGTTGATGGACTGACGGTTGTAATGGGAGTTCTGAATCGCGCAAGCGAAGTTGTTTTCCTCGAGACAGACGTATTCATTTGTTTACCTCGAAGCTTTATTGGTCTTGATACGATTGCGGCTATGTTCCTCTGAATTATAATATTAGTTAGGACGTACGTCTTATGGATTTGCGGTCTTTACAGGTAACTCCATTGAGAAACTCGGTACCGGCCCAAACGGCCCAGAGGCCGGAGGCCTATGTTGCTCTAAGGATAACTCAATCAATTTTAAAAATTAAAGGGTTAAAGGTAAGGGTAACCATTGTGTGTAACTGTAGATGCGTATTTGAACTGATTGATTATACGTATTAAGCCCATATGTATGTAGTATGGTCTGAAACTGCGATAGGTCAATAAAGTGTTATTGTATTGCATTGTAAGTTGTCAACCTCGATGATTGGTTTAAAAAAAAGTAAGAAGGCTGCAACAGAAGAATAAAACTGTCTTAGTCCTGACACTAGACTAGCTCACTAACCTACAAGATAACTACGCAGCAACAATTGTAAATGTTATTGTAACGCCAATAAACGTAGTGAAAACCATACACATCACATATTTTAGAAATTCTTAACTGCTTTAACCCACATTCCGTTTGAATAGCACGTGCGAGCAATTATGGTTGTTCCTTCCTTCGGCACTGTACCGAGAAATGCCAAGAATTCTTGCACATAAGTTACGAGTATGGCAATCTATGATGTCACAAATTTTAGTATGAGTTTACATACATAAGTACAAGCTGCTATACGTTATATGTATAGAAAGTTATCCTAATATTATAAATGCGAAAGTTTCTCTGTCCCTCTGTGTATCTGTCTCTCTGTCTCTCTGTCTGGGTGTTTGTCGCTTTATCAGGCTAAATGGCTGAACGGATTGAGCTGAATTTTTGCATGGATAGAAGACGGAGAGCATCATTAGCCAGAAGACGTCCACTGCTGAACATAGTTCTCCCCCTTAGAGCGCCACACCGACCGACAACGTGCCACTTGCATCCATCGGTTGCCCGCGACTTTGACAATGTCGTGGTCCACCTTTTGGAAGGCCTGCCTGCGCTGAGTCTTCCATTTTGTGGTCGCCACTCAAGAACCTTTCTTCCCCATCGGTTATCGGTTCTTCGAGTGATGTGGAATGCCCATTGACACTTCAGCTAAATGATAATAATAATTAAAACGAAATAACAAACAATAATTGTAATTTTGACATTTGAAATATGTCTTAAATATAACAATTATGACTGAATTATTAACAATATAAATAAGTGGCAATCTAACTATAATACTAGATCGTATGACAAGTGAGCAAAATAATATTTTGAGGCGAGGGCGCTATTGTGAATCCAGAACGTAGCAAAGAATTCTAACGTAAAATAATTTTATGGCAAAAATAATTTTGCGACCGAGTGATACACAAGTGAGTGGTAAAAAATTGGTAAAAGAGTAAAACGTATACATTTATTAAAAACACAAAATACCTAAGTGCGGCGAAAAATGGAACTAATGTTAAATAATGCAAAAAGTTTGATGTAAAACTTGGTGCGAACTTATTTTGCATTTACTCTTATAATATACCTAGACAAATCTCTTTGCTTGAGGACGTCAAGGTATATTCTAAGAAGTATCTATGCCAATTTCAAAACTCTTTTATTCACACTGATTAAAAGATCTACTTTGCTCGCACTTATTGACGAGAAAATACACACTTTTCCAATATATCTGATTGAATAAAAAATACTGGAATGTAGTAGCTGTTTCAAACGGAATTAATTGTGTTCAAAAACCGCAAATTTCATTACACGTAGCCTATCCCGCGATAGGAAAACAGTGTTGCAATAATTACGGGTCGCCTCAGTCACCGCCGCAATTAATTCCTGGCCGCGCCGCGCCGTGCGGTGGCGCTGTCGGGCCCAATGCCAGGAGTGGGCACTCCTGGCACTTGATTGACTTCGATCATGGCGTTCAATTCGAAATGTGGATGTTGCGATGTATTAATACTCATGCAGAGTCCGCCTGGGAAAGTACCTTTGCCATTTGTTCAACAACCAAGCCGTGGGAGCACGCTCGCCTTACATTCGTGGGGTCGTTGGTTCGAACCCGGACGGGCCCGTAACAATGACTTCTTTGCAACTTACGTACGAATATACCACTTGCTTTACGCTGAAGGAAAAAATACTGAGAAAACCTGCATATTTCTGGAGAAGAAATTCGATGACGTATGTGAATCCGCCAACCCGTACTGGGCCAGCGTGGTGGATATAGTCTAAGTAGGTAGGCTGATACCCCAGCAGTGGGATGTTTGAAAAGGCTATTATAGGTGTGTGTATTTATATGTTATGGTGATGATGAAGGCTGGTGTCACCTGATGGTGTATTTTATCATGCCATGCTCAATAGGTACTTAAAAGTGATTTGGAAAGATAAATAGAAGAAAGAACTTTAAGAAAACGTGAAGCCGTACCTTCTTCACCCTTCAAGGGTAGACCGATATCTCAGCAGTAGGATGTTTAAAGGCTGGTGCAGTTTTTTTTTTTACATAAACTAGAAGAAAAGTGTCATCAGCATCATCATCAGCCGGAAGACGTCCGCTGCTGAACAAAGGCCTCTCCTTTTATTGAATTTCCATAATACCCACGCTTGGCAGGTGGCTTGGATATGGCAGAACGCTCACCTTTTACTAAGAGGTCGTCCTCAGGTGGTTCTGATCGCAGTTTTAGAACATCTCGGTTTCTGCATATTACGGTCAACTGTGTAAAAAAAAAATAGCTTCGGTACCACTTTAGATAGACGGCGACGACCATGGATCTTGTATCTTCGTCTAAGGCGACGACGCTAAATTATGACAGATGACAATTAAGCCCAAAACTTAGACTGTATTCTTTGGTTTGGGAATTGAAGCTTCCTTAATGGCAGTGAAACGTAATGGCACTAACCGTTTCCAATCCACCTTCCTAATAAGAACAGCAGAGGTGTGGAACTCATTAGCTGCGTCTGTCTTTCCGAACAGATACAATCCGGGGCTGTTCAAGAAAAAAGTGAATAGGTATCTCTTAGGCAAGCGTGCTACATCTTCGGCCACATCGTCGCTTTCCATCAAGTGAGATTGTGGTCAAAAACTTGACTAGTTCTTTGTAAAGTGAAGTGCACAAAAAATGCCCTAAATTATTGGCACAGGTTAATGCTTATTATTGTTGTCTGTCTTATCATAATCGAAATCTAACCAAAGTACGAGTCACCTCAAACCTCATAGTACCTCAAACAACAGTCCTCTATAACATTCTACCTTCCAATCCCAAAATGTGCACAAAATATCAATTAACCCTCGAGAAATATAGTTCTAATGAATTCGTAATCTCGGTAATCTGTTCAATGAGAAATGGCGCTTTGCAAATAGCGCCGCCGGCAAACAAATTAAACCTTCCCAAAAATGAATTTATCACGTACAGACCAACTACTGTATCTCTTGATTTGACCAAATAATAGAACTAAGGAGTGTCTGTGGATGGTTGTCATTTCAGTTCCGAAAGTACGACGATGGCTCCCCCATCCAACTCTACAATAAGTTGGTGTCACTATACTGGGGAGAATATGGCGCACTATTTGTATTGCCGCTGATTACTTGAATGGCCATTTATAGTAGACTAGCTGTTACGCGCGATTTCATACGCGTGGATCTACAAAAAAAAGTAGCCTATGTCCATCTCCGAGCCTATATCTTTGCAAAAACTCAGCCCGATCCGTTCAGCCGTTTAGCCGTGATACCGCGACAAACACCCAGACAGATAGACAGAGTTACATTCGCATTTATGTGTATATGTTAGAATATACCTGCTTACCTGTTAAAGATAAATCTCAATTTCTTTTTAAAACGCATGTTTTTCATTTGTTTTGGTTAGTAATCAATTAGGGCATTACTTGTAAACCCCTCTCAAAGTTAAGTCAGATTGTGCCTTCATTTTTGTATTGCGTATGTCATTTATCAAATGTAATAAGTAAAGCAATGATTTAGGATGTATTTAGTAAGTAGGCTTGCGGCTCTTAGTAAAAAAATAACGTGACAATTTTGATGATTTTTAGTACTCCAATATTGACAAAATTCGTTGCTAAAATGTTGTTACGAAAAATATGAACATGCGAACTTTGAAGATATTTATAAAAAATCTGGCACTGACAGATCTAAAAATCTTTTGCATCAGCCTTTAAGCATCCCACTGCTGGGATATCGGCCTGCCCTCGAATGGTGAAAAATACTATACAAATATTTGGTAAAAATACATACCTTATTTTAAATATAGTCCATTCAAGCTAGGGTATAGAAACCTACAATTTAAAAAAAATGAATTTAATTTCAGTAATCAGGAGCGTCACTTTTAAATTTGTGAATATTCTTCTCAGTTTATGTGAGGAATCAAAAAGTTTGCTTTACTAAGAAATTATGTAAAAGTTTCTTCGGCTTCAAATAACACATACGAAAAATTCAAAAATTTAATTATTTTAAACCTTTTAAATGTGAGTTAATAATAACGTTTCAGGCAAGCCAAGGAAGCGGCTATTATCAGCAAGTGTTGTCGAGGACAGTCCCAAATGTTTTAATTTAAGCGAAGTCCGGTCCGCGCGACAGATGGCGCCAGTGATTAATATGCGCCGGACAATGCCGGACTCTTGCTCGTTTTCCTGTAGACTACAGATTGGATGAGATTCTCGTGTTGATTTTTGTCAACTTATTTTTTTATGTTACCAGCAGATGTAGTCGTAGTAGATGGTTGAGGTGGTAGGGATCTCTTGCAGAGTCCGCCTGGGGAACTACCACACCTTTGCCAGTTATTCAACCGCAAAGCAGTAGTGTGCAAGCATTACTGTGTCCTGGATTGAAGGGCAATGTTTCCAGCGTAAATACTGGGCATACAGAGATTTAACATCTAACATCTCAGACTGAGCGCAGTGCATCCGCGCATAGTTTTGAACTGTTGAAGTTTAAAATTCTGGGTGGCACTGAACTGCTATGGGCAAACATGACGCTTAGCATCAGGTGAGCGACTTGCTCGTCTCGTTACCGAGTAACATAAAAAAAAACGGTTTAATATAAACGGTTTATTTTACAGCCATTTCGCTGTTTGTGGAACGATTTGGGCAGTTTTGGAAGCTATTTTTCTTTGAACATCTATTTGGTTATTTTTTTTTCAGAATTAGGCTTAAAAAAATGAAAAATTTTATGTCGAGTATGTCGTTTTGTCATATCATCATCAGCCAGAAGAGGTCTACTACTGAGGTCTACCTTCCCGTTTTTTTTCATAATATAACAGTTTTTTTTTGTTCAAAATATTTTTCACACTATCTGATGCTAAGCGATGTTGTGGCCTAGGTCGCAGCAAACTTACCAAGTTACGTTTTTTTTTATTTTTATTTTTTTTTATAGGCTTACGTTTGACTGCCATCACGCCTGATGGTAAACGAGGATGCAGCCTACGATGGAGCACGCTTGCTTAGAAGAAACCGATTCACTCAAGATTTCAAGATTTAACCCATATTGTAGTTTGGCTATGAAGGTATTCTTCAAAATATGGCCCTTGTTGTACGCCACCAAAAGTCTAGAGTCTGGAGTATTGAGATGATATTTTCTAGCTAATAGGTACATAAATATAGAGTAACTGGAATTATCTGCCGTCTCTCAAATTAGCAATGAAAAAACAAATTAAACAGCATAAGAAACAGCCGCGACTTATTTCGTCGGTTATCTGTTGATGCATTATGGAGTAAAATGTGAGTTAGAACTCGAGTTTGCACAATAAATAATTGTTTCCGAGTCGTAATTGCCGTAATTTCATGAATAATTACCGCCACAGGGCAATTAAATAAATTACAGAAGGAATAACGACCTCCTTCGGGCTTTAGTTTAAAGTTGGGGCGCCGGCTGTTGCAGTTTACGCAACATAACTCTTTGTTTTTCATAAGTTGGGCAGATCTCGAATTACACAAACATTTTTCTTTCATTTATCTACAGACTCTATAGGTCCTTAAACAACAACCAGAACTCCTGGAACGGGCAGCAGCGTCCTTTTAGTGATTGGTGATCAGTCTGCGAACCTAAACCTAAAGCCGTCCGACATTTTCGGCGTCGGGGTGCATAATCCCCATGCTTGGCAGGCGGCTTGGGGATCCTAGAACGCTCACAGCTTACTAAGACGACGGTGTTGCCTGTCGTCCGGTTGTTCTATTCCCAGTTTTGGGACATACCCGGAGTGTCGGTATAAATAAAGTATTTTATTTAGTTTGACAAACTGTATATTTTCTGCTATTAACCGTATATAAAAACGGTACGTAAGTAAAACGAGTACGGACAGTGCCAAATTGCCAAAGAAATCGGGCATGAAACAAAAATGAACCAAATCGCCGCGTGACAAATTTGCGGCGACGTACAATCTAAACACGTAACCGCAAATCGCGGCACAAAACGCGGTCGACTGAAAATTTCAAAAAGAGAACCGCAACTGTCATACGCGCGATATGGCTCGCTTCCAAACAGGGCGGGCGGGGGTGAGGGAGGCAGGGTGGGAAGCGAGGGAGGCTGTACGTCCCCACATGGCCAGTTAGTTACGCCGCGAATTATAGGGGCCATTACGATTCATTAAGGCCAGTTAGGCTTAAACCGGTGTTTACCCACGCACACACGCACATGTGCCCACATCGCAACAGTTGGTATTGTTTTAAACGTGTGCAAGAGAGATAGTAGCGTGTGAGAGGGTTGCAATTTGAAATTTTAAGCTACGGAATTGTGGGTGTAATTAGTGGTGGTCGTAACGAGCTTAGGGTCTAGGGTACTGAAGTGTGAATTTTTGATTTGACTGGGTTGCGTAGCAAGTTCGTAGGCTTTCGTAGCCTCGTAGCTTTTATCGTAGAAGTCTCTACATCTTGTATAGCTTCCTTGAAAATCACTTCAACTTATTTACTCTATTTTTTGGGTATATGGAAGTATCTATGTAAGTTTGTAATTATGTATGTATGTTTAACATACACATAATTACAAGCCTACAGACAGTAAACATTTTATCTGACTGCCCAAAAAGGAGGGTCATGTTTTTGGGGTGTTTGTGAGTATGTTTGTGTAATCCTATATAACCTCCTGCAGCCTAAGCGACTTGACAGATTTTGACGAGTGAGGTGTCATTGGAATATTCTTCATGCCCGGAGGTCATATTTTGCTTTCTGTTTTTTTTTTTTTAATTATTGTTACATAACCAACAACGCGTAAGCTAAGTATCCTCGAAACTTGATTGTCATTTACAAAACTTAGTAACCATCTCCAACATAGGCATCCAAATAGCAATTTGTGTTTTTGAACACTTTCTTACGGCATAAACCGAACGCTATATTATTCAAAGCCGGCCAAGTATCAAGTGGATTCACATGCAAATATCCGATAGTTCATAGCTGGAGGGTTGCCAGTATTGACACTGCGCTATCGCATCGGCTAGCTAAACTACACTGCAAATATCTAGACGCTTTGCACCACTGTAGCTAACTTATACTTTGCACGAGGAATGAATAAAACTATTATGTAAGTTTTTTTTTTTTTTACTCGATGACGAGACGAGCAAGTCACTCACCTGATGTTAAGCGTCACCCACCAGAAAAACCTACCCAGAATTTTGAACTTTAAGACTATGGGCAATGCACTGCGCTCGTAACCCTGAGATGTTAGATGTTAAATCTCTGTATGCCCAGTAATTACGCTGGAAACATTGCCCTTCAATCCGGAACACAGTAATGCTTGCACACTACTGCTTGGCGGTTGAATAATTGGCAAAGGTGCGGTACTTCCCCAGGCGGACTCTGCAAGAGAGCCCTACCACTAGAACGAACTATGTTGTCTGTGATTTAAAAAAAATGTTAGCGCTCATGGCGTATCTTAACTAGGTGTTCCTAAACGATTATTGATGTTAAGGTGCAAGTTTCGCTCACCGCACGAAATTCAAATTTACTTGCGTTTTTTGTCAATTATAGCTTAATTATTCGTGGATTTATTGACACCAATTTTGCGTCAAAATAAGTTATATGAAAAAATACGGGTAAAATGATCACCTAGATAACATTGGTTAAGCTACAAATCTCAATAAGCTGATTTTCATCTTGGTTTTTAGTTTAGTGACAAATGTACTTATACTTAACTTACTACTTACTTAACTTATACTAACTTTCCACTTAAACTTTTGGTTGGTGTAATTTCTTGAAACAATCTATTTATCATCGCAAAATTAGTTTTCATGAACATACGATGAGTAATTAAGCTGTAATTGACATAAAACGTAAGAAAATTTGAATTTCGCGCGCTGAGCGGAACTTTGCACCTTAAGCAACAGACGACACGGTCAGTCTTCGGATGGGTAGCCGCAAGCTTCCGATGTTCCGTGGTTTGGATTATACTTTAAATAGAAGGTTCCGGTTGTTATTTCTATTAAAACGACGGATAAGGAAAGACAGATGCAATCAAGTGACTTAAAAATTCTGCCTATATGAAATTCATACTTTGAAATGTCCAGTCAAAAATGTTTTTTTTTTTTTTTTTTTTTTTTTTTCTTGTTTCATTTTTCTCTTGCGGTATTCAGAAAAGATTTACAATACGAAGGGTTTTATTTCAGATCTGGGTACACTATAGGGCACCAAAAAGGGGAAAACAATATGGGTTAATTTATGTAAACGTGTTTGAAACACCGACTCTATTGATGTCCCATCAAGCACATTTTTACACAAAATCAAATCAATGAAACGAACTAAAATGAACTTTATCTATATCCTCTTAGAGTTTAGTTGTAAACATCGGCCAATGTTGTACGTCACAGGTAAATAACTGACGTGCACTGTCGATTTCTGATCCTTTTGACAGTGAGTTGAGCAAATGGCGGTACCGGATTTTTTGACATGCTTTTTATTGGTACAGAATAATGGTCATTTTTACCTACTGATATCTATAATACTAGTACGCTATCATTATATTATAGTAAAATACAAATCAGTATTTTTACCCGACTGCCCAGGAAGAGGATTGTGTTTTGCGGGTGTTTCTTGGTGGTTTCGAAAATTTGGTGTATTTTATTCTGACCTGCTGCTATTATCCAATAGGAATAACGATATTTAGATAATAATTATATTTTATTTTTATTTTATGTCAACGCAGTTGATTGATTCAGGCGGTACATTGCGGAAGTTCAGTTTTAAACAGTGTCTAAAAAAACCAATATGTAGTGTCTTTCCGCTGCAACGTCGCGTACAGTACAATAGGAATAAGGAACAGTTGTTTGTTTTTACCTTTAAATTTATTTAAAAAAAGTTTATGTCAACGCGTCGACTTTCATCGTCGGGGCATCCTTTCGACAATGCGCCCGCTCACACGGAGGCTCTAGCGTCAAAAAAAAAACACGTAGTGTCTAAACAGTCCATTGTTCTAACAATGTGCTGTTTAGACACTGTTCTAATAATGGACTGTTTAGACACTACGTGTGTCCAATTACTACCCCATCTACGATCCACCTTACAGCCCAACCTTACTGGTTCCCTGCGATATTTTTTGTCGTTTCTCTATAATAAAAATGCTCTGTGGAAGATAATTTAATATTTCTGAGGCCTTAGTTTTTGACCTTCGGCAAGATTTTTTTAATTGTTTTGAAAGCTATTTTCGTCTAATGAATAGTTTAGAGGCTGGTGGAGAATTTAAAAAATGTAAAATTTTCTCGAAGTTACTTAATTTATTATTTTTGGTTTTACTATCATCAACTACTGGAAAATTGCTTGTATGTAAGAAGTTTTAACAATTAAAAATAATTATATACAAACTAAAACAATCTAATAAAATTTTATATATATGTATAATAAATAACAGTTTGTATGTTTCTATGTGACCTAATTTATTATACCTAAGACCCTAAATAAAAGCATAGAAAAAATGACTTTACAGATTTTTATAATCCAGGTTAATTTAAAGTCGTAGGCTAGCACAAACCAAATTTTAAAAAAAAAACTGAACCAAAAGGACTTCCTATTAATCATAAATGATTATAAGGAAAAGGTGAGAATGTTTTCACCATACATATGCCTTCATAACAAACACACTAATATCCAACAAGTACCGTAACTAGTCTGACCTATTAATCACATCGATGGGAACGAGCGAGTGTTGGCGAGATTTATGCGAGCGTTCGATCGGTAGTTGCGCCGCGCGTGCAAACGGCGTCTAATGACTGCGAGCACGGATACAAATGGACCGTGCGTCTAATCTATTCTGTTTACCTATCATAGATACTGACGTCGATTCTGATGTGCCATGTAACCTAAACTTATCTGAAAGGGCCTTTGCTTGCGTTTCGTTTAATTTTAATGTATAAAGGAAAGGTTTTTTTTGTTGACTTAATATTGATTTACCATATTATAATATGGCGCAATCAATATTACAATCTAGTATTGAGACTAATAAGTCACTTAACTTTAAATTTAAACTGCTTAAATTTATGTAGAGTAAAATCTAAGAACGTCTCCACTTGCACTTTTCTTATTGTTCACTTTTTACGTTATCATAAATTACAGTAATCTGCTATCACATTTATATTAAAATTGGTTCAGCCATTGCTATAACGCACAAAATTTCGCGTCCTATTTTCAAGATTGCAGGCTGTGTTTCCAGTGATATTACTGGGCATAATTAAATCCTAAATAATATAATTAATAATTATTAAAAGAGAAAGTAAATCTGTCTCGCTGTTTGGATGTTTGTCGCGTTATCACGGCTGAACGTAGTTACTGTATATCACAAAGATGGACAATGGACATATGATACAATTTTTGTGTCCATGCGAACGAAGTCGCATAGTCGGTTCAGCCGTTTAGGCGTGATAACGCGACAAATATCCCGACAAAAAGACAAAGTTACTTCCTATAAGTTCGCAAAATTTCTAATGTAGGGAGTTCTGAATCGCGCAAGCAGTTTTTTTCTCTAGACGATCGCATTCATTTTTATACCTCAAAGCTTTATTGGTCCTGATACGACAGCGCGTATATTCCTCTGAATTATAATACTAATTAAGATTATATAGATAGATAGAAACTCTTTATTGTGTACACCAAAAATAAAAAGAACACACGTACAAAACTATCTTATACTTAAGCTAGTGCCACAAGTGGCGGCCTTATCGCTAAAAGCGATCTCTTCCAGGCAACCATTGGCAGGTATAGGTACAATACAAAATGTTCAGATATTCATGTGCTAGTAAAAACCCTTCTCACCCGCACCATGCTATGAGAAATGGAGTATATAAGTGAATTGCTCATGACTTCACTCAGTTGCACAAAGAAACACATTACTAAACAATATTGGATCACATAGTCCTATGCGTTCCGGTGGACAGCTCACTGCGTAATGAACGATCCACATCGACATTATCGCCAAACCGACACCTATAAATAAATATGGCGGCAAAAATGGCCGCACTTTATCAGCGGCCGGAAGTGGACGCTGGGGACCGGAAGCCGAGTAATAAATGTTATTAGATAGCCCCTGGGCTTAGTTCAGCCCTGGATTATGCGATTTTTTTGGAGTTTTCCGCCGGTTTTTGTTAATGCGTCTGGGTTGGAGAATAAATTGCTCGGACGCTTGAAATGAGAGCCGGATTGAGTTTTTTTGTTTTGTGGAGGTGAGTTTAATTAAGTATTATGCATCCTAACTAATATTATAAATGCGAAAGTAGCTCTGTCTCTCTGCCTATCGGTCTTTTGTCTCTTTCTATTTGGGTGTTTGTCGCGTTTTCACAACTAAACGGATCCACCTGATTTTTTGCATATAAATAGTTTAAAGATCGGAGACGGTACATAGACTACTTTTTTGTAAGTCAACTCGAACGAAGTCGCTGGTAACAGCTAGTAACAATATAATAATAGTTATTATTTATTCTTACTTATTATAAAAGTCGTGGTAGCTCAGTGGGAGAAACGCTCGCCTCACGTTCGTGAGGTAGCGGGTTCGAACCCGGGCGGGCCCGTACCAGGAGTTCTTTGGAACTTACGTACGGATATATACCACTGGCTTTACGGTGAAGGAAAACATCGTGAGGAAACCTGCATATTTCCGGAGAAGAAATTCGATGGCGTATGTGAATCCGCCAAACCGCACTGGGCCAGCGTGGTGGATATGGCCTAATCACCCTTCGAGGGTAGGCTGATATCCCAGCAGTGGGATGTTTAAAGGCTGATATAGTAGTAGTAGTATACGTACATCATCATCATTGGCCAAAAGTTGCTGAACATAGGCCCCCCTTAGAGCGCCACACCGACCGACAACGTGCCACTTGCATCCACTGGTTGCCCGCGACTTTCACAATGTAAGCCACCTAGTGGAATATAGTCCCTTATAGGTACAAACGCTACTTAACTCAGTAAGTAAATAAAAATATTAAGTCGCTGATTATTCGGCTTGCGGTAGCAAATACATGGTCCACAGAACCTGCGCTAAGCGAAGCTTGTATTGTAGGTTACTGTATACCTTCAGGGTAAGACATTGCGTTCTTGTACAAGTGGCGCATTGGTGAAAGTACTTGCGTAAGGGAAATGACCTAAGCTCTTACAGTGCAGAAAAGAATTCCCAGAATCATATAAGTAATATAACACCAACATCAAATGTTATTAAATGTTTTCTCTAT
The DNA here is from genome assembly GCA_947579745.1 of Apocheima hispidaria. NCBI lineage: Eukaryota > Metazoa > Arthropoda > Insecta > Lepidoptera > Geometridae > Apocheima > Apocheima hispidaria. The sequence goes on along the minus strand of OX388150.1, from coordinate 10,629,021 downwards.
AAACAGGCTGTACTAAAATTCCATATATTTTTGGAAATTCACGTCCAGAAAAACGTCCACGTTTTTTTTCGTTTCTGAGCAACACTTATGCATAATTCAAAATCTAAAAATTAAACAAGTAATATTATTAAATAAAAACAAAATACCCGACTGAAATATGTATATAATGTAGCATATGTCACTAAGGACTTAAAGAGGAATCCAAGGACGCCTCACTTATCAAAATCGGTCAAGCCTTTTAGGCTACAGGAGTCAAAATAGGTATACACAAACATACATACTTACATACACCCCATAACCATTATTTCCATCCTTCTTGGGCAGTCAGGTAAAAATATTGAATCAAATAAAAAACAAAACATGATTTAATATAAGTTTTTTTTTTAATCTATCTCAAACTTGTTTAATGTTTAGATTTTGAATTATGCGTATTATAATCTACGGTTGTTATAATTGTTTTCTATTTGAAAATGTCAGTCTGTTCACAAAGAGCAAGATAATCCCGTGGACGTACCCATTTGTCTTGAGACATCATGATTTGTGAGCGGTCCTCGGGCGGTCTGGACTCGGAGATTTATGCCGGGATTTCGTTGTCTAGTTTACAAACATTGGGTTAAATTAGTAGTAGCTTCAGGTTAGCAGACGTAATTTTTTGTAGAAACTAAGAAATCATATCGGAAAAGCTATGGTTGTCATAATTTCAATAATAGCCCTTTATCAATTCAGATTTTTATCATACTTTTTTAACTTTACCGCGAGTATGGTAGTGAATTAACAAAATTAACATCTAGAATCTAAATATTAGAGTTTCTTTTTGGCCCAAACATGACGTTAACTAATTAAAAAAAAAAAAAACCCGACTGCAAAATGTATTCTATGTCACTCCGGACGTAAAGAAAATCCAACGACACCTCACTCGTCAAAATCAGTCGAGGCGTCTAAGCTACAGGAGATATAAGGAACACACAAAATTAAAAACACACCCCAAAATTATTACCCTCCTTCCTGACCCGACTGTCCACAGTCGGGTAAAAACTAATTTCGTCAAAAAATAAAATAAGGTGTACAATACACTTATTATTTCCACTTGATATTTTGATTCCAACGTGAACCTTTTTCTGATCCGGGTGAACATAGTAGAATTAAGACTCGTATAGTTGATAGCGCAACGAAAGATTCAAAATTACTTTTCAGGCGTTTACACAACATGAAAGGTCGGAAAAAAGTTAAAAAGATTAACTTCTCTGTTGTCGTGAAACCCAGTATAAACTACGTAACTAGGTAATCGCTCAAAGGTTCAGTCCCACTTCGGAAGTATTGAAGATTTACAACTATTCAGGTGGTTAACTCTCTAAGGGCTCATTGTCGTCCTCTGAAGGACCATTTCGCCCTCGGCCCTCGCATTAACCAGCCCTTGTCTTTGCTGCTTTGATTTGTGGACGAGAGATCAATCGCTTACGGGCAGACCTTTGAGATATTTGTCTCGGAAATTAAATTGAATTTTTCTTTTTGTGATTTGTTTAGGTGAAATTGTGTTTGGATTATTGAGGTAATTTTTAGGATTCCGCAGTACAAAAAGGATTTTAAAATGAAGGAAAGGTTGGATACAACAGTTTTTCTCCGATGTATGTTTGTGACACGGTTTCCCCTACTTTGTTATTTTTAAACCATTCCACATAAAAACTAGTAACTTTCTACGTCTTCGTTACTAGATTATAGTAACTGGATGATGATGATGACGAAATCAGAGTCAAAAATGTCATATAAAATCATTTCGAGAATAGTGGGGTTGAAACTTTTGTGTTATTTAGAGAAAACTACGACTGTGTACATAGAGCTAATGGACCACAGAAAAAGAAATCTTTAAAAACTATGTTCCTATTGTAGTTTTATATTTTAAGATAAAATGTAGGCAATTGTGTCTGTTGTACCACTCACTATACTAAACTGATCTGATAGGACTAAAAATGATCCGAGTCCATTATTATTTCATTATATGAGATAAGGATGACAACAATTTTAAAAGTGTCAAATTTAGTTTCGATTACAAAACGTAACAACAGAATCATGTTTTAGCGGGAACGTGAAGAAATCATGTCGCGTCATTTTATTATTTTCCAAACTTGTGTTATTTCGAGTGTTAATGTGTAAAAACGGTGAACTTTTACCCGTTAAGTGTTCTTGAACATGCACGCGTGTTGGTGAATGGTATAATGTCGTGAAACGTGAATTTTCATGTTGTTTCCAAAACTCCATAGAAGCCTCTAGTAAAGTTTTCACCACTTTACTGGGGCATGACTTGGACTTGACCGTGACATGATTTGCTCGCTTTTGACTCGACTCGTTCGACTGTGATTATGACTTGTATGATAATATTTAACAAAACTTGAATATATATAACCATACTTGACACTGGCAAATGCATAAGACGTGCGACGCCAAAATCCTCTTACGAGGAACAACAGAATCGGGGTCATTATGTTATGATGACAACTATCTAAAACTCGGCTGTGTCTCGAGTTCGGGTACATGTCTACGGAATTCTATCATACGCTTGTATCGACTCGCTCTTGTTTCTTTGTTGGATTTAACATTTTGTAATAATTAATTAGCTTGTTTGGATAATTAGATACAAAACAGTATCTAAAAAGCGGGTAGTAGCCTCGCGGCTGAGTATTTAATTTCCGTGTTTATTTTATTTTAACGGGTGTACCTACTACAGTACGTGTGTCGTACATGTGTGTGGTCTTTAAAAAATAGTATAACCGCAAGCCACTGCTATTACCTAATATTATAAACGCGAAAGTTTGTGTCAGTATGTAAGTAGGACAGTAGGTACGCATGTAAGTTGGTAAGTATGTAAGTATGTAAGTGTGTTTGTTCCCGTTCAACTCTGTAACAACTGAACGGATTTGGATGAAATTTGGTATGGAGGTAGCTTATACACATACGCCCGAATACTGAAACTCCAATCAAATATAAGATCACGTCAAACATTTGAGACCCTGTCATCTTTGAGAATTGTATACAGAAAAGCTAATTAAATCATCACTTAAAATTAAAAACGCCTCTGAATTTGTTCGTTAGGCTACTTTTTATCCCGAAAAATTTAACGGTTCCTGTAGGTACGCGGGTGAAACCGCGGGGCACAGCTAGTTTAGATATAAATCATTTTTTTAATGACACTTTAGCTCCTCAAACTGTTTTTTAAGTATTGTTTTGTATGCATCGGATAGAATGGATGTAAATATACCAAAAATAGATATAAAAATCGAGTAAGTCACTAGCCTGATAGTAAGCATCACGCTTGCTCATAACAGTTCAGTGCCACCCAGAACCTACTAAACTACAATCGATCAAAACCCAGTCTAAAAATGCACTGCGTTTGTCCAAGATATTGGATGTTAAATCACTTTTATGCTCGGTAATTTCACTGGAAAAATTGCCCTTCAATCCGGAACACAGTAATGATTGCACAATACTACTTTGCGGCTTAACAACTGGCACATATTTGTGGTATCAGATTGCGAAAGAGTCCTACCACTACAAAACAATATTTTTATAACATGCTATATGCTGCTACATGCTACATGCTACATGCTACATGCTATATATATATATATCATTATCATCATCGTCATTATCGTCAGCCAGGTGGCTCGGATATATATATATTTCTTTCTCCGAGCCACCTGGCTGACGATAGCTAGATAGATAGAAACTCTTTATTGTGTACACCAAAAATAAAAAGAACACATGTACAGAACTATCTTATACTTAAGCTAGTGCCACAAGTGGCGGCCTAATCGCTAAAAGCGATCTCTTCCAGGCAACCATTAATGCGATAATGACGACATGAACGTTATATGAGTAAATGCACAGTAAAACACATTTCAAAGCCGGTGCCAGATAAGCTTAGCGCTGTCCTTTTCAATTTACAAACGTCAAAGCTCCAGCTGTTGTGGAGCGGCGGATTCATAATTAATGATAATATCCGGCAGATTTTTCAACCGACGAGAAAAAACGCGGCCGTCGGCGGAAAAATAATCTCGAAAGTCCTAAGTCATTTATGATGTTGGACACAACACTGTGGATATGACGTTTACAGGCAAAATTAAACATTTGACACACAGTTACATATTTCGAGGAAGCGTTGAACTGGCAATAAAATCTAGACCGGAAATGAATAAGTATAATCCTTCTACTAATATTATAAATCCGAATGTATCTCTGTCTCTCTGGCGATCTGTCTTCTGTCTGTCTGTCTCTCTGTCTGGGTGTTTGTCGCCTTATCACGGCTAAACAGCTGAACGGATCGAGCTGAATTTTCGCATAGATTGCAAAATAGCCACATAGCTCAAGGTTCGGAGACGGACATAGGCTACTATTTGTAGGTCCATGCGAACGAAGTCGCGGGTAACAGCTAGTATCAGTATAATCATGTAAATTAATATTTTTTTTTCTTTTGAGTTTTCCGAAACTTGTGTTTTTTCGAGTGTTATTGTATAAAAGCGGTGGATTCTTTTCCATTAAGCGTTCGTAAACGTGAGGACGTGAACATTTTGTCGTGAAACGTGACTATCTGCGTTATTTCCAAAACGAAACTTTAGTAAAGTCTCCACCACTTTGTTTGGGCATGACTTGGACTTGACCGTGACTTACTTTGCTCGACTTAGACTATGACTGAGACTTGTTTTAATAGTAAAATATTTTACGTCACTTTAATATTAAATAACTCAAAACTGGCTAAATATACAGTATGTGTTTTTGGATGATTGTTACAAGAATATTAAAAAAAAAAATGGTTTATTTCTCAAATCATTCTGAACGATTTATTGGTTTTTATTGGCATTAAACTCGGCTAAGCAATCCTGTTTTAGGGTTTGGTATGGGCAAGAGCAAACAAGGTTGAGATAGAAGTTTCGCGACCTTGATTTCGACAAAAATAATGTTTTAAATTGTGTTCAATATATCGCCACGCCAGTCGCCAGCCATAGCTCCTGTTTTGTCCTAAACCGGAAATACAACCCTTGAAAAAACGGCGCGCTCGCAACCGGAAGTGACGGGCAGGAAGACGCCGACGACATCGCCGCGCTACCAGCCAGTCGAATTAAAAATTAAACGAGAATCCGTTTCCGGATAACGTGACGCTTTGCTGAATAGAATTTTATAGGTTTTTCTGTTTGTTGTTGTTTATCCTCCCATTTATTTGTAAAAATCGATCAACCGAGAATATTTTGTTGTATTACTCACTAATCTGACAGAACAAAAATTCGATAATTTTAGTTCTGTCAGATTAGTGATTATCTATTTTCATTAAAAAGTCTGAGTCAAAGAAAACAATTAGTGGATTTGATGTTGTCAAGTTTATTTTGGTTCAGAAATGGTACAACAGAATCGACACAAGTGTATTTGAAATTATTTTTAAGTTATCAATGATTAGGGCCGTTATTCTGTAAATTCAACGCGGCCGCGTTAAGTTTAGTCCGTGGAATTCGCATGGAATGGTATTATTTATGGTTTGATTTCATAAACAACATTTTTCGTAATGATGAATCCTATTTCGATAGCTCTTGTCTCAGAATACTACTTAGCTCCTTTACTAAAGTTATCAAAATCGTTTATAACAAAAAAATATGAACAGAGACGTTGTGAGTTATTTAAAACTAGAGTGAGCACTCCCTTGAGCTTTGTGAAGACTATATGTGAAACTGGGACGAAAAATGTATTTATTTCTGTGAATTAAGTTTTATTATTTTTTATTATTTCGTTTTCAGAAAAAAATTGACATTTCAACTGAGTTTCACACAGCATCGGTGGATTCTTGTACTTATTCGTATGTTTGAGTACAAAAGTAAATAACGCTTTACACCCACAGCTCCCTACTAGTATTCGTTATATCAAAGATGGAGTACATACAACGACGCAGATAGTTAAATCCCATATTTAAATTCATCTCTCAAATATTCGCCCGGCCGGGAATTTGCTCCGGATCCTGCTCATACATGTATAGCAGATGCGCTTCTAACTAAGCCAGGCGGGTCACCACGGAATAGTGTTATCAATAGATATATTCTAAGTAGGTACAAGTAGGTATAATTACACAGAGCTATATGAAACTCGAATTAAATACCACGAGCTTATATTGATCGTACCCCAGACACTCTTATCTCTCGACCTTACATAGAGTAGATAGTTAAAATACATAGCTTTTCATGTGTGAGTTAATCGTTCACGTACATGAGTTTATATAAGAGCAGAAACTAATTTTAGAACTTTTTGTATGTGTGAGTTTGCTTTCCTTTGTGTTCCGAGTGAAATTGTTTCACACATAGATATCTGAGTTTGTATTCTAGGTACGATTCGTTCGCTCACAAAATCATTTATATTATACGGAGTTGAAGAAATGTCTCACTCCAGAGAGGATCTTTGTGGGCGTTCCTCTCTGAGGGCGGAGCTAAAGACGGACACTCCTTGATATCCTCTTTTTTACCTCATCGCGTTACTAGGTACGCGACGTCCAGAATACGTAGAGCTTTGACACTTCCTAAACTTAGAGAGAAATATTACGATTGGAGAGGTCGAGGATAAATGGCCATGTTTATGTAAGTGGAGAAACAAAGCTCAGAACAACTTTAGTCGTTATCGCGTTTATAAAGTTCCCGAGACCATTCCATTTTATGGGGTGTTTTGCTTGAGATAAATTTTTATTTCTTTTGTCTAGATGCTTTTTGTTTTGAGTAGATAAATATTTCGCACAATAGCTGTTAAAATGTAGGCACCTACTTGGGATTTTACTGTGTCCTGTTAAAAACGCTTTTATTGTTTTGTTTTAATCACCGGCCTCACTTTTTTCGGTAATTAAACTGACGTTTGCTTGTTTCCTGAGAGATATAATCTAGGGTTTTTCAAGGCCGGAGTGAATAGGTATCTTCTAATTCTGCTTGTTTCATCTTCGACCACATCGTTGCTTACCAACAGGCGAGTGGGTTGGCAAACGTTACATATTCGAGTTAAAAAAAAAGAATTGAATAAGGTTCAAACAACTTACATATTTGCGTTTCTGCATTTTTTAGGTTGAGTTTCGGAGTCACCATCAAAAGGAAATTATACAAAAAAAAAATCAGCTATGGTAAGTTAGTAATTTAAAACAAAAATATCAAAATTCGTCGTTACGATGAATGTGAACACTGTTAATATAACGACTAATCACACTAATAATATAAGTGCGTAAGTATGTAAGTGAACTTGTTCCCGTTTAACTCTGTAACGGCTAAACGGATTTGGTTTAAATTTGTTCCGGAGGTAGCTTATTCCCTGGATTAATACATAGGCTACGTTTTATCCCGAAAAATTAACCGTTACTGTAGAATAGCGGGTGAACCCGTGGGACGCAGCTAGTGTCTAATAAACTACTTATGTTTGCTAGATCGAACTTCCTGAGATAGATTTATGATGCCCATGTAATATATATATATATATCTAATGTTTATGTAAGTGGAGAAACAAAGCTCAGAACAACTTTAGTCGTTATCGCGTTATTTAGGCATCATAAATCAAATCTAGTCTACAAGATCAGTAGTAGAACTAGCTAGTACTTTAGAATAAACTATAGGAACACGTGAGTTTTTTTTTCTTGAATAATTTCTTTCATATTATACAGGTTGTACTATAAGTCAACCCCAGTCAGCAACACTCGGAACATCATGCAAATGGATTGGAAGAGTTGAAGAAAATCTGTGTCTTATATATATTTTTTCCTCTTTTATCTATTTTCGAGATTTAGGCATTTTTTTAAAGGGTGAAAATTGCTACCTTGTGTAATCCATTCTGCTTCTACCACTTCGAAATTTGTATGTTTTTGTGTTTGAATCCGTTTTGTGATCTTTAATAATTATCTTATTAGCCACCATTCTAAAATCACAATTCCCACAATTATGTCATTTATTTATTAGCCACAATTCAAAATAAAACCAGTGGGTGCATGGTTTTTCAAAACCATATAGCTTACATGCACACACATAATATCTCATTAATGTATCCATAACACGGTAAAAACACCAAATCCCCTCAATCATTACACATCGGAGCAGTTCATTTCTTCATGAAAGATACTAAACAGTATTTATGCTGCTCTATCAATCTTTTCGACGCCAGCTTTATGAAGGATGGCCATCATTTACGAGAGATAACGGGAAAACACGAACAAAGTTTCCTTTCATACTCACGAGAAAAGATCAGTGAAGCCGTGAATAGCGATACGGTTCGACAACTTTTTCATGGATAAAATATAATGAAGTAGATCAGATATGGTTTGTAGGAATGATATAATAATAATCATTAAGATTAAGGTGACGATCTGAACCTGTATTGGTTACTCTGTACCTCAAGTTACAAAATGACGAATGTATAAACGTAATTATTAATTTTTATCTTAGTAATTAGCAATTTTATTTTATTTTTATTAATTTGTTACTTTTTTGTAATTATTTTATTTTTATTATTGAAATTTCTGTAATATGACATGTAAATTATTTTGTTATCAATAACAATCTGAATCTGAATGATGTGTTACAAAAAAATGATCTTTTATTTTTGGAGGATATTTTATTTTTTTAATGTTACTCGGTGACGAGACGAGCAAGTCGCTCACCTGATGCTAAGGGTCACGCTTGCCCATAACAGTTCAGTGCCCCCCAGAATTTTGAACTTCAACAGTTCAAAACTATGCGCGGCAATGCACTGCGCTCGTCACCCGAGATGTTTGATGTTTAATCTCTGTATGCCCAGTAATTACGCTGGAAACATTGCCCTTCAATCCGGAACACAGTAATGCTTGCACACTACTGCTTGGTTGAATAGCTGGCAAAGGTGTGGTACTTCCCCAGGCAGATAGTTGGTTTAATCGCAGAAACAAGAGTTTATAAATGTGTTGCAACCATACTCATGTAGCGGATTTTAATTTACTTGTACACTAATTATATTTAATTCTAATTTCAACTAAGTAACTGTAATATCATTTTATGTGCACAGCTAAAACTCAAAACTGAATTGTCGATTTTATATAAATATCTCTATAAAAATATGTTACCATTCCTTGCCCAATAGTGTGCAAACGGTTTCAATCGCTACCACCAACAACACAGAAAACGGCGCTCTGCACCAATGAAGAAGCATTCGCAAAATCTTTATAGAAAGTCAAGAGACAACTCTAACTTTGTTCATGGCCATTGAATGATGTTATTTAACAATTTATCGATTTACTGGCAAGTTTTGTAGTTTCACTGGGCACGCAACTGGATAAATAAATAATAATAAATCCTTTCTTTTTTTAATATTAAAAGAGCGGCGAACTAGCAGACTAACGGTCCGCGTGATGGTAACCACTGTCTATAGCCACCTGCAAATCTAATGGTGTAAAAGGCATAAATGCCAAAAAAGGCGTACATTTTACCTCGTGAAGAGTTATTGTTAGGTTCAGCTGCCAACGCTGCTCGACTGTGAATTCCGGTCGCGCCGGTCGGTCGGTGGCTGAACCTAATAATCATGGCCATAAGCACATCACAGTACGGGTCGTGAACTCTATAGGACTTTCGTGAATGCTTAATAATCTCACTAATATTATAAATGCGAAAGTCTATAAGTAAATAAGTAGGTAAGTATGTAAGTGTGTTTGTTCCCGTTCAACTCAGTAACGGATGAACGGATTTGAATGAAATGGTTTGGATGGTTGGTTATACGGTATGGAGGTAGCTTATACCCTGGATTAACACATGGGCTACTTTTTATCCCGTAAAAATATTCCGTTTCTGTAGAATAGCGGGTAAAACCGCGGGGCGCAGCTAGTTAAACATAATAAGTATTTACAATACGCGTAACTTATTGACTGCGTCTGATATTGTCATCAATTTCCTTTTAACATTTTCGTTATTATCTTGTAGGTCATGTCAACCCTCGAGCGTTACACATTCAATTTGGCACTTACACTCCATTATAACAAATTATAGGTGTCACCTACATTACATTGTGCAGTCAACCCTAGCGGCTGGCCGTGTGTGAGCCTGTCGGGATGGGCGTGTGCATGTGTGCGTTATCAGTAAGATTCCGCTTCATTTCCCGCGACCCGCTCATCATGTGACATACATAAATGTATGCATGTAGTAGGTATAGCACACTAATGTAAGTAGGGGCACAAAACAACTCATAACGACAAGCACCTTGTGCAGTTTAGTAATAATAATAGGAACACACAAACATACATACATATGAAAACTGACGTGATTTTGATACATTTTGGTCAACGAATGTGATCGAAACTATAGTCGGAATAACTGACACAATTTAAAGTGAATATTCGTTTTATTAAAAGAAAACATACATACATACTGACATACTCACATACGCCCAAAACATTATCCTCCTTTTTGGGCAGTCGCGTAAAAAAATGACATCCAGAGCAGGTCCAAAACGATGCTCGTTTAGGAAATAGCCGTCAGCAGTTTTATCTAAATGGTCGCATGGGGAGTAAATATGACGTTAAATAATGAAATAAAATGGCATTTGCGCTCACGGTGAAAGTACCTTTGAAATAGAATAATAAATAACGTTACATTTAAACTTATACAATGAAAACAGAAACTTAACTGTAGAAAAGGTGACTAAAATAAAAAAGTGTCAATTGTTTGGTATTTAGATATTTTATAATAACTTTAAAACTTTCGTGATTTGAACACATAATTTAATGTTTCTTATCAGGACCACCACCACCATAGGCCACGCTTAAACTATTTCATCATTTTTTATTATAACATTAAATTCGGTATTTTATATACTGGGTATTGGGTTCGACACCCACATGATGTTCTATAACGAGCGTCACGCTTGCAATTCATTGCCATCCAGAATTTTGAATACAACGAGACATAGTGTAGTGTAGTCAAGTTATCAATCATACAGTATTTAGTCTAGGGTTGCTTTTAATTTAAAGCATACATTCTCATTGTAAAATAAACAATAAGTTAATTCGTATAGGCCGAGTTGCTAGCCCTGATGTCAGAGTTTTAAGGCTGCCTGAAGGCTAAATTGACTGAGGTACTTATAATTGCTGGCAAGTTTCTTATCGAGGTATAACTAAATTACCGTTGCAATTCAATGTTTGGCCCAACAATGACAAACAAACAACCACACCATAAAACCAACAAAAACACAATTAGTTTTCCTCATCAGGAAAGAAAAGAAAAACCTTAAACGTTACATATAGAAATAGCAAACGGCATAAAGGGCTCGGTACGTAATGAAGCCGTATCTTTAATGGGAGCGATAAGGCCGCGGAATGTTTGCGCGCACGCCAAATAATAAGCGGCCGATCATTTGCGAGGGGAGGCTGCCGAGAAAAAAGAACAACCCTCTGATGGTGGTCGCTTATCGATGAGTGTGATACGGGAATTGAATTAGCTATGTTGTTAAAAATGGTGTTCTTACCTATTCTACAAGCTTTCACTCAACTTCCAATGTTTGTATGTAATTACATTCAAAATCTTTAATTGCAAGATTATAGTACCTAAGTACCTAAGCAACAAAGTAATAATTTTTTTTAAACGTAAAACCCAACCAGTTTTAATTTAAAAAAGGTTAAACTATAATTATGTTACTTTATACATGCTAGTATAAATATGATAGTGTACGTGATCATTATTATAATTTGCAATTAACAAGTAGTAAGCTTTGCGAAGCAGTCCTCAGTAAGATGATTCGTGTCGAGAAATAACGCTTTCATAGATATCTCGTTTGTAAAGGATTGTCTCAAGTTTGAACGGTTCCCGATATCTACTCGTCGGCAAGCCATCCTGATTGGTAGTTAACTTCGACAGATAAAGCCTACGCAGATGGGGACTGCCACCAATATCGCCTATCATTCGACAAACTTCCCTTTACGGTTATGTCCCTATAAAAACAACTCAAAGTAAAAACAACTTTACAACCGTTTTACGCGATCTTTTTATGTTACGCGGTTATTTTTACTACTATTACGGATCATCATAAGTGCCGTAATTATTTTATTGGCCATCTTAATTTATTAAACGTCGCTTGTTATGGTACTTATGTAATACGCAGTGACTATGCTCAGACTTAAATTGTTGAAGAAGGCTGAAGTTGTGGTACTGGCAATCATACGTTTAAGGTTTTCATTATTGTGTTTATTGTCACCACGACTTATTTAAAGGCCGGTTCCCCTTTATTTTTAACCGACTTCCCAAAAAAGGAGGAGGTTCTCAAGACGGCTGTTTTTTTATTTAAATTATGTACTATTTAATTTTTTTTGGCAACGGAGAAGGAATAAAGTTGAAAAATTGATTGTTCCTTCTTTTTTAAGAAAATAAAATATAATACCATACCAATTGCAATAAAACATTGGCAACATTTCCAAAGCGTTACATGCTAATTTTTCTGCATCAGCCTTTGTGTCAGCCTATGTAACTTTGTAGAATTTGCATTTAAGCTATGTTTTGTAAATCTCGTTCATTATAATCAAGAAGAAGATTGCGTAGCCGCCATTATTCACACATAAAATATAAAATAGGTTTGAGTAAACCAATTTAAGCCCCCAGCAATTATTAATCCGTCACCCGCCGTTTATGGCGGTGGTGTGTCATCAAAACTAAATTCTACGAGAGACGCAATCCCACATCAAATAATAGGAGAAATGGCGTACAGAACAAACTTTATACAACTCAACTGTAGTTTGAGACACATTGCCCATTTTCGTGGCCAAAGTTTTTTTAAAAGCGGTATCAAAACTTAGCAATGTAATAAATAGCCTGTATTTTTTAAGTTTTAGATCCGTAGCAAAAGACCAAAGAAGCAGGGGAAGACCTCGCACAACTTGGCTATAGACAATTCATGGAGTTTTTAAGACATTAGGAGCTACCGAAGAGAATTCATGTGATCGGATACCGTGGCGCCGCAGATTTTTGTTTTTTATATTTAATATCTAAGTTAAAAGTTTTGTCAGTCTGTATTAAATTCAACATTAGACTCATCGATATAGGATATCAATTTTTGACTAAGCAAAGCAAATGACTCTGAGAGGAGTCTGAAGGAAGAGGTCGGTGTTAGTGTGTGTGTGTTTTATGGCATTTTTGGTCATCGGTGACTGTTGATCTGGTTGTTGTTCATTATTAAATTTTGTACGCATACAAGAAAAAAAATTACAAACGAAAATTTTTCAAAATATTAGACAACAACTTTCAACAACAAATGAAATATTACATTATGACAAAATTAAAATTAATAAAAATAAAAATCCAATTCAATTTTTAAATTTGAATACCTTGGTGCAAAAAGGCTCCAGGAATTATAAAGATCGTGAGGTCTCAGTTTGGTGCGACCTACTGTTATTTTCTATCGTTTGTTAGACAATAAACTCTCGGAATAGGAAACAAAATAGAAACATTTTCTCCGAGACGAATATGAGAATTGTTTAGTTAAAGACAATCTCGAGTACTGGCTGACACTTTCAAGTTAGTACTTGTATGGTGGCCAAGCTTCACTATATGACAAGTATTTTTTACCTAGAACAAAAATAAGTTAAGATGTTCAGATTAGAGACAAAATTATAACTAAAGTAATATTTTGTTATGAATATGGCGGGTCGACAGAAAAAAATCTGGACCAAAGAGGAAAATTTTCGCCATCGCACAAGCAAGCTTGCCACTCTAGCTCAACATTGTGAGAGTCCGTGTGTCAGAAAAGTAAATCGCCAGATGAATATTGTTTCAAACGGAATTAAGCACGCTCCGGAGCGTAGGGATCACTTATAATTGTTATTTTATTCATAGAAACAACAGTCCTGCGGGACGGTGGATAGGTGAACAAATATTTTAACTTGCCGAGCACCTTTTAGTGATGTGAGTGTAAGTGAAGGGCTGATACATTAGAGAAGGATGGATCTACGCATTGGCATGTTTTATTCGGCCAAGAATTTATAAGCAAAGAATACCTCGATCAATTCTTGATATCTTAATTTATTTTATTGATTCTTAGATTGATCAGTGATTGTTTGTGCTCCAAATCAAAAGGATAATCTAGGTAAATAATCGAACTTTAGAACCTTGTGGGAAGACCTTGTGTTTATTCTCTTTTGGTACTGTTTTCATCTCGCGGCAGCTATTCAACTGCCAAGTAGTAGTGTCCAAATATCACTGTGTTCCGAAGGGCAGTGTTTCCAACGAAATTCCTGGGCACAAAGAGATTCAACATCTAATAACTCCGGGTGACGAGAGCAGTGCACTGCCGCGCATAGTTTTGAACTGTTGACGTTCAAAATTGTGGGTGGCACTGAACTATTATAGGCAAGCGTGATGCTTAACATCAAGTGAGTGACTTGCTCGTCTCGTTACATGAACAATAAGGTCACTTTAAAAGCAAAACGGCCTACTAGTAAGCATCTTAAATGTCGAATCAACGTGATTAATATGTCTGCAAACATTGAATAAAAAAACGTCTGATTTGTCTTTTTGTGATAATGTACAATTACAAAACATTTTTGCGTATTCTGGCTACACTCAATGTATGTATAATGTTGAATCAAACAGGTTTTTTTTTTAATTTTAATTTATTCGCATTTTTTTTAATTTTTTTTAGTACACTGCAAGATTAAAAATTGTAAAATAGATGTTTCAATATACAATGGTTCACGGATCTGTGGGAGGACGATTGCTATTTGATACAATCAGTCCTCCCACAGATCCAACTAACTAACTATCTAAATCGAAATACAATAATATGCTACTCGAATTTTTAATGTACCGAAGCAATGAAGTTTATGTTCCATTAAATTGCTTCAGCACACTAAAAATTGGTCAAGTGCAGAGATAATATCTCTAGCATTTTAAGAGCAATCAAAAACTTGCCAACTCAGGCCTTAAGCAGCAGAATAATCACAAATCCAGCAAGTGTAACTCGGAGATAAACCCTAAACCGACCGAGAGCCTTAATCTGCAGCTACGTCGAGCGCAATCATCCCGCAAATCCTGTATCATTAAGTATCGCTAAGAAAGCGATTCGCAGACCATTTCCATGTTAATAGCGAGGGTAGAGGTGATTAATCAACTTGACGTCTGCCAACCTGTGGGGACTTCGCTGGCAATTTATGCATTGGACGCGGGTCGAGGTTTGAGCTTGAGGTTTACAAAATTAAGATATGCAATGTACTAGTAGTAATGTTGATGTTAGAGCAAATTTTCTGCCAATGGATTTTACTTAGGTATATCTTTCATTTGTTACATTTACCGAGATAGACATGGAAGAGATGGGAACGATCTCGATTGCTCTGCTAGGAATGTTTTGAGCTACGAGTGCGCTTATACACAAATTTTTAGGACTATTGCAAACGAAACAAGTAATATCGGTCAAATTATTAATATTTTCACTTCATTTATACATTAAACATTCTGATTACGATACATTAATTATTACAAAATATTAATTGACATTGCTTGCAATATTTAAGCAGTCGAAAATTTAAAATCAATTTTAATAACGATATAAAATTATGTTTCATTAAACATTAAGCACGCAAAATAGTGAGGTTTCGACGCCATTACTCGTTTAATTAATGCCGATGTAAAAAGCGTGCTATTTGAGACGAAACCATAACAATACCGGAAATTATTATTGCACTCATTTTAATTACAAAACCTCGGTACTGCAGACATGTATGATTTAATGTGGATAAGCCTGGGTGCCCGAGGCGACGGTCAAAAAGCTGATATTTCTCCTTTTAATCCGTGTCAGATTATTTAAATTCCCACCTGCGAGCAGAGCTCCTGTCGTATCCGGCCGCGTTTTTTATTTAACAAAAATAAAATATAAAATATTCTCGTATTTGTTTTGGCCGGCGGAATCCTTTAATTTTCGGCACCGCTATGCGTGACGGCCGCTCGCCCCCGCTGTCCGCTTGCAGTTTTTAGGGCGCTTTGAGAAAAATGTTTTCATATTTTATGTTTATGTCATACTGGAATGTTTGTCTGGTTATTTTATTTAATTTTCATGCCCCATTGTTTTTCGTTTCAGTTGTATTTGATTATGAGATATTCCTTTGAGCGTCAACCTTTTTGTTTTAATATTTTTTAGCGTAAGGCAGATCTGATTTTAGAGTTGTATGTAAGTATTTAGGGCCCAGCCACAAGACGCAGCGGTTTTTTAATTTAAGCCGGCCGCAAGCCTATTGCTGAATGACAACTTTTTCCTTAAAAAAATGCAGTATTTCCGGAGTGCATCTGGCTCTGCTTGAATGAAATTAAAGGATAGCAATGATGTCTGCGCCGTCACATTGCATCACGTGTTCGAGTCCTATAATAGTGGACTCGCTTACTTTGATTAAGGCAGACCACTTGACCATATTATATAAACTGTAAACTATAATCCATTGAAACAGTAAATAATTACACTCATTATCCCATTACTTCTTACTCTATTTCCTAACAAAGCGTGCACTTAATGGTTTTTTAAATATCGCCAAGAGCTGGCTCCACACGTCGCCGAACAATAGCACGGAAAAGGGGAAAAGTATAATTTATTTTCGAGTTAAATCTTTTGTGGAAATAATATGACGTTTCTTTTCGAAGTTGCCTGTGATTTATCGGCTCGCTTGTTGTGGGAACCGGCGGAATCGGAGGTGTCGTTCGCAATCGGCGAGATGCTTTTGAGTTAGATTGATGACATTTTTGTTTCGAAAAAACTCAATTTATCGGCACATATTTATTCCAGCTAATTTCATTGTGGTTTTACGGCTGCATAATTAGGAAATTGGACGTAATAGACAAAAACTTTTAGTGACTTTTTTTTAAATATATTGAAATAAATAATTGAAAATACTTATCATAATACGCATAAAAAAGTATTTTTCATACACTTTATGTACATTTACTGTTTTTTTAACGTGGTTTGATCTAGGCTATTTTTTAATGTTATTAATAAGAAAAGTAGTGAAATGTTTCACTACTTTTCACTTTTCACCACGTAAAACTTTCACCATAAAAAAAACCATATCGTATGCCAAAAGTTAGAAATAGTCCTTTTAAACATATAACTCAACCGTTTTATCCATCCGAGCAAACGGCAAATGAGACAATACCGCACTCATACGAGTAGCATTCTAATAAATCGACAAACGATTTCAAAACGAGTTTTAAAATTTTCAACTTCAAGCACGATACAAGCCTTTTGAAATCAGAAAAAAAAAACGCTACTTACTGCAACGTTAATTCAAAAAGTTGTTTTCATTACGTAACGTTTTCGCGGTAGAGTGCGCCACTGTGCCTCAGAGAGCGCGAAACGCAGGGTTGTCACTAATACATTTTTTTTTATCATAAAATAAATTCATAATGGGAGATAGAACAATATTGTTATAGCTAAGCAAATTTGGAAAATATGAACAAAGATAATATTAATTAATAATTAATATATTAATTATTAATATTTTGAAGTAAGTAAATCATATTTATTTTACGAATTAGCAACCCTAACGTGGAACGGGAACAACTCGAATAAAGCATCACGAGTGCAGGCAATAATTTAAAGTAGAGTTGAGCAAATAGAACGAAGCAACAGTGTGATAAAGCCAGTGGCAACAATTGCTACATTCCAGGCGTGGCAGTTCTGCATGCTGTGTCCTTCTAGAGGGACTCAGAGGTCCAGTTTTTATACATTTTAAATGGTAGCTTAACTTCACTGTGTGGATTTTTGTCGGTATTTGGTAGCTTAGTTGTTGTAGGAGGGGTTCGATTCTCAGCCAGGCAGAACGAAGGCAGGCAGTATGAATGATGGATTTGAATATTTGCTCTGGATTTGGGTGATATCTATTTGAAAAAAAACAAAACATATTTTTGGTAGATTATATTATAGAACGCCCACATTCTTGGCAAAGGTTCAGACGACTAGCTGGTTTTTACTTCATAAAAATGAAATTAGACGTTACCCTGGATCATGTGTTTTGTTTCTTTTAATTTCGGTCAAAACCATTACTTTGACCGCATTGAAAAAAAACGAGCCTGTGCTATGAGTAAAAGAAGTAAAAAACAGAATCAAAGGAAATGAGACAAGTTTCGAGATTTCTTATCATTTCAATTTTAATTTCAGGGCTAGCCACTTGGCCTGTATTTTAAAAATTTACTAGAAAAATTTCAACGGCATTATTGCTTAATCTTTAATGATATATTTTTTTAAATAAATAATTTAACAGAAATTGGGACGACATGAGAATAGAAAAATCAAAAAGTAGATGTGGGACGAGTCAATATTATAAAGTGGGTTGATTTAAGAAAATGACGTCATCGGGTGAGATCTTTTGGGATGAAAGCGGAACAAGCCAAAATTATGATATGAAAAAGCATCAATTGCAGCAAAAAGGCAGCAGTAAACAAGTTTTGACGCAAGACCGACGACATTGTGAAAGTCGCTGGCAACCGGTGGGTGCAAGTGGCACGTTGTCGGTCGGTGTGGCGGTCTAAGGGGGAGGCCTATGTTTAGTAGTGGACGTCTTCTGGCTGATAATGTAATGTAAAAACAAGTTTTGGCTATTAAGTCGAATCATAGGCTAGAAAAGCAGCAAAAATTATAACATGAAAACGTATCATAAACCCATCATATCTGTTGCCATATTTTCCTTCACATTTTCCAATAGCACGTGCCTAGCTCCGGTGGCGGTGTTTTCGCCATAAATTCGCTGCATCCTGATTTACAGCCTCCAACTAAATGTTTGATTTGCGCTCGTAAATCGAGATGAGCGTTTGTCAGCTCACAGCTGAACCGCGAAGTTTTCACATGCTAATGCGAAAGAATTTATAGGAAAGAAATACCTATATTTACGTATTTAATTTCAAATTTGATTTAATTTACGGTCTTTTAGATTAGTTTATTTTGTTTATTATTACTATGTAATTTTAAGTCCTATTTAACAGAAATAAATGATTATTATTCCCATCAATAAAAAAAAAAAATAATATTGAATGAAATCGGCAAACAAGATCATACCTTAAATTATATTTAAAAAAACAAAGGTAAAAGTCGAAGTTGCGTTATCCTAAATACAAGGTTATTTGTAAGTAACGCAAAATTTCTTATTTAATTTTGTTGTCTCTTGTTTAAAATAGCTCGGAAATGGATATAAAAAATGAAGAATTTGGAAAAAATAGAGAAGTACCAAGAAAAAATTATATAGAAATAGAGGATAGTAAAGAAGTAGAAGTAAGTAAAGAAGGCTTAGATCACAGACAAACCTATATTTACCGATAACTGATGACGTCAAAAATCATATCTACCAAATTACCATTCAAACTCGCAAACAACTACTCATAATCAACTGCAATTATTCACAAGTACCTAACTTTAATTAGCAGTTTCATTCAGCTCAAAACACGGTGAAACTTGCTCTGCCGGCTCCATTCGTAGCTAGTAATGTGTGAGCGCGATATCGTGTAAATATGTCGACTGGCGAACGTGGAGATTGTGGGTGACGCATTACATTGTATTTCTCTTACATTACAATTTCGTGTATATAATCTACTAGCAGCGCCCCGTGGTTTCACCCGCGGTATAAAAGTAGCCTATTTGTTAATCCAGGGTGTAAGCTAGCCGTTGGCCGTTACAGAGATTAACGGAAACACACAAACTAACATACTTACCTTTTTTCACACTTACACATTTACACACAAACTTTCGCATTTATAATATTAGTGGTATCTACTCTTTACCTTTTTTCCCATGTCCTAATTGTTGCACTTCAAGACATTGTATTACTCTATCCCTCTCACATCAGCACTTACCTGACATTTGACATGACATAGAAAAAAAAACACTTTAAAATGTAATATTTCTTTTAGTATTATTATTACCTTCGGTCTAATAATAATAATTGTATAAAACTTAATCACTTTTAACCACCCATTGGAAGAAGCTGCCTTTAGCAACACAGTTTCTAACTAACGCAAAAGGCAGAGCTATCACTTGTATTTAACCTTAGTTTTATGTTTTTGCAATAAATTATGTTTATTATTATTTAATAGAAACCACATGAAAAACATAGCAAAGCCTAGTTATCACTACAAAAGAAAGGAACTGTATTCCAGGGCAGGGCGAAATCTTTTTTTTTCAGTAGCTGAGTTTTATTCAGCAAATGGCAGTCGTAGATTGTAATCCCAAATGCAGCAGACAACCAACAATTAAGGAACAAACAAAAGCGTACACTATCAGCTAAACTGCACCTGTAATACATGGCAAGCCTACAGAGTATAATTATCACGTCGTCTGTACTTCTGACGCAGTAAAATATGTGAACAGAAACTCAAGTTAGCACAACTTGATTTGTCTGATCCATTAATGATGACAGCAGTCATGAAGAAAATAAGAAAAACTCTCGAGATTCTAATTACGTCTTTGCTCCGTTCTGAGAAATATGTGAAGATGTGTTACCACTGAAACTCGAAAATGGGAGAAAAAAGAGGCAGATTTATGCCAAAACACATCAAAAGTGCATTTTTTTAAATAGTTGAAAATAGCTATTCTCGTACAACTCATACATAAATTGGATTCCTAAAAACAAATATTCTTAGAAACATAATGATTTCCTAAATTTTGAGTATCCATCCATAATTTATAATAATATTTAAGATAAGAATAAAAGTGTCTCTCTACTTTTTTGGCCGTGAGCCCTCAAAATACTCCAATGACTGTTTTTCAAGCATCTGTAAATGGCTGGACTGCTTATAACGCGGTTGATGTAATTAAAAGAGGAAGCAGATAGAAATGAGGTAAACAAAAACATTCTCGCGAACTATGGACGCTAAAAATTACGTTACTGAAGAGACTTTACAAAAATACGCAGAAGATGTTCATAGCAAAGCTCTTACTGATTGTATACAAATATAGAGGTAGCACGGTGCACGATGCTCGCGGAACGGTTGCACGAATAAATCCAGTAAACAGCCCACGCGGTGCGCAATGTCGTTAATTCGCCGATTTAAATCGGATACACGCGATAAATTCAACGTTTAGCGCTTTCGAATGCGACTGTGTCGACCGCTACAAAATTGGACTATTGTACTTCGAAATTGTAACTGATTGTACTGGCCATTTGATAGAGAATCATAGATATCTATAGCAAGTGGTTAACGCATTCGGATCGCACGTCGCAATGCCAATGAGCTTGAGCTGGCGGTGAACGAAAACATTGCGAGGAAGCCGTAGTATGGTGGTAGGGTATACTACCCAGCTGGCTAGTAACTACCCTTAAATTTAAATCTTGTCGCCAAACACTTAACGGTTCCAGGTGTTGAGGCTCACTTGAGTCCCAGCCCACCACGGAAAAGATACAATAAAAAGCGTTGTACCATGATACAGCTGGGTTCATGTAAACTTGCCCAAGAATAGAAGTGCCTAGCGTTACAGTAGGAGTAAAAGTTAAAACACTTAATGTACTTATCTGTACATAAAGAATAAGCCCTTTCCTAGGAACTAACGCACAAACCAAACCGCTTTTGATAGAGACGTGGAATTTGAAATCAATACTCCTCAAATGGTGTAGGTGAACAATTAGAACGTATTTTGCGAAATTCCACCTATAAAAGGGTAAAATGGACCCCCAAAGTGACCCCCAATAAAATATTTTTACATGCTAAGCCAAGAAACTTGGTTTGTGTACTAAAAATAAAAAATAAAGAAAGCCATGTCTCAGGATTTTTCGAAAATCAACCCCTAAAGTGGTAAAATAGGAAGTTTCATTTATATACTGTAGCTTATGCGAGCCAATCCGTGCGGGCAAGGTAGTTTACCTATATAACTGATATGTGACACCAGCAAGTAGCTACTCCGTTAAATCTATCAAGAATAAAGTAAGTGACTAAATGTATTATTGCTCCAATGCAAGTTACAAAACCACTTCCTTATACGTATCTTTGTTAATGTGAGGTATGAAAAACAATGCCAAGACATGCTAGCATTTAAATTAACATATATTTCTATACCCAGTCAAAACCAACACGAAAACAACACGCAAAATCTAAATACAACAGCAACAATTCAAACCTAATATCATATTGATAGGTTTGATTTCAAAGTAAGCGCCCCTCGTCCGCAGTTTTTGTTAGTTATTTATGGCTCGGCAGATATCGATAGAGCTCGCGGCGATATCATGAAATATTAAACGCATTACAAGTGGCATATAGGCCGCCGATGAGGTAACGAAAAAACGTTCACTTAGTATGCTATGTTTGGGAAATACTAGTGTAGATATGGTTACGTCCTCGAATTGTTTTTTTTTTTTACTTGGCTAGTGGTTTTGTTATCTAAACTAAATGCAAACTAAAACAAACGACCTAAACTATATATTATAGGCCTAAAATACAAAACGAACGGTTGGGTTACCACAATACCATTGGAGGTCTAAGGAGACTTATAATCTTAGACTTAAGTCTTATAATCTGGGTATCTTCAAGTCGCGAGTGAATCGGTTTCTTCTAGATAAGCGTGCTCCATCATAGGCTGCATCCTCGTTTACCATCAGGCGTGATGGGAGTCAAAAGCAAGCCTATAAAAAAAAAAAAAAAACTATTGCGCAAGCCTAGTCGGCAGGGTATATCCAACATGCTGGCGGCATTACCACGCTGATTGGCGCTTTGCGTTGCGCCAGATAAACGCCAACTGTTGGATCACAAGATATCAACAAGGCGCTCTGATTTTTGATTTATTTTTTTTGGGTCTGTGACAGTGACTAATCCACATAGTAAAATTAGGCATAGATCTCAAAGCTCTTAGAGTGAAACATCATCATCATAGACACAGAATATTTTTTATCGTACAAAATTTAGTATAAAAAGAGCTATAAGCCTGGGGGTTAGTTATTGAATCGCAAACATTTATTTTCATGAGCGATATTATTCGATTTTTCTTTGTCTCAACACAAAACTTGTGGCTTTCATAATAGATGAAAATATTTATCTGCTGACTAATTATGCAGGCTAAAATATTACTGCAAATCTTAGACGGTGATACGCATATTTATAATTTAAAAACAAACTCCCAAAGTGAATCCACTAGTTTCGGTCCCAAAAGAAATAAAGTCAAAGTTCACTCAGTACCGCTCTACCGCATAGATATCTCGTTACGGAATCGCACACAAGTTTATTCGTTCACTTTTATCGCACTAGAGGAGCGTTACTGAAAATGATTTATACGATTTATCACAAATAACTTATTTTGAATCCATTTCCAACTATAGACCGTGATATTTTGTTGCATTGTGTAGGGGCATTAGTTATGCGAAACTTTTAAAATGGTAGTTGTGACGTCATACAAGTTTAGTTGGTAACAGAAATCAGGAAATTTTAGTTGGTTCTCCGTACCTAAAACAAGTCTCTACTTAGTGATTTTCCACTATAATATCGCGTCTAGTACAATCGTGAATCGTGATTTGTAGACTATAGTGTGACCATAGATAAATTGTCCATGTCCAATCAAATTGTCTATGGACAAACTGTCTATGGCCATGAACAAAAATTGAAGTTGAATTTACTAAGAAAACGTATTAGGTCTCTTGTCTCTTGGTAAATATGTTAATAATCTGTTAATATTAAAAACTCGTACCCCAAAAATCACAAAAAAAATGTTTAAAACAACATCTCGATTCGATCGAATCCAATATAATTTAATTGCTTATCTTTATCTTTTATCTTGATAGGCAAAGTCTAATATTGCTAATTATTCAAATTGGTGGGGTGGTACTACCCCACTATTCATTTGATACTAATTACAACAATATAATTGTGTAACTTTGTGTATTTACTACTTTCATCATGGGTATAACTACAGTTTTTTTTTTTTTTTTCCCAAAACAAATCTATGTAGGCGTATCTAAAACTAGAACAACGGAGTTTTGGCGGGAACGTGAAGAATTCATGTCGCGTCATTTTATTATTTTCCAAGACTTGTGCTATTTCGAGTGTTCATGTGTAGAAACGGTGAATTTTTTGAAAATACACGAGTGTTGATGAATGGTATAATGTCGTGAAACGTGAATTTTCATGTTGTTTCCAAAACTCCATAGAAGTTTTCGCCACTTTACTGGGGCATGACTAGGACTTGACCGTGACTTACTTTGCTTAACTTAGACTGTGACTATGACTTGTTTGATAATTCTTAACAAAACTTGAAAATATATATCTATACTTGACACTAGCAAATGCATAAGACGAGCGACGCCAAAATCCTCTTAGAAGGAGAGAAAAAAAAAGAACAACACTCGATACAAAAGTTACAGAGAGTTAGACCCAAACGCGTAATAAAGTATCGACTGATCCCGCACAATATTTCTAATATCATAGTAATCTACATATTATTCCAATAAGTGGCTGTTTCCTTCGCCAATATTGCGTTTAGGCGAGAAGTGGTCGACCCTTGCGGTAACTTGCGGCAAGTTCTTACCTTTTATTGTTTTATTTATAACTTTGTGATTGATGACGACTGCGCCCAACTTCATAAATATTGAGGCGAGAACTCACGCTGTGAGAATAGTTTTGCGAAGTTCTTGCCGATTTGGAATAGTGCATTTTATGTGAATGGCTTGAATAATACAAAAGCTAGCGGAAATTTCAGTGAAAGAAAGCTTCTAAATGTATGTACAGAGTATCCACTCAGGATTATCTATCTGATGGAATCGTGAGATTTTCTAGTAGATATAACAACTAGGTACTTGATAGCCCGCATCTCTTATAGCTCTCTAATATCTCTAAAATACAGACGCAATAAAAAAATATGTAATACTAGCTGCGCCCCGCGATTTCACCCGCTATTCTACAGAAACCGAATGTTGTGCCGAGATAAAATATAAAATATCTATATGTTAATCCGGGGGTTAAGTTAACATACCAAATTTCATTCAAATCCGTTCAGCCGTTACAGAGTTGAACGGGAACAAACACACTTACATACTTATATACGTACACACTTACAAAAACTTTCGCATTTATAATATAAATGTGATAATACATATATACATTCGGCCTAGCAATTATGTAGCCAAAGACGATGCGAAAGTTTTACCCGAGAGGTTTAAATAAAAATGAAAAATATGCTTATGTGTTATTCATGCGTACTTACTTACAACAGAGTTTATCGTGTTTTGTTTCATTGTCGATGGCACACGACCCACAAATATCGCTATCAACAATCAACAGGAAGCGACGCCCTCGCGCAGTGAGTACATTTGCATAAGCATTTTACGGTTATTTTCGGCCACTGGACAGCGCAGTTTTTATATAGTTCTGTAGATAAATTGTGGAATTTTAAACTGATATTAAAAACGCGATAGAAAAAAAACTATTGATTTATTTTTAATGTATTTTTTTTAAAGCTTACTAAGGGTGGATTCGACCAAACGAATAAACGAGAGTAAATTTTATTCTTAGAATAAATCGACATTTTGACATATTTTCTATACAATAGCTGTCAGACCGTCATACTATTCGTCAGATAATATTAAATTAAACAAACATCAAATATATAGACTTACGGTGCAAAATTTGAATTTGGGTACCTGTTTATTACAGCAAAATTGTTTCAATAAATCCACGATGAATAATTAGGCAGTAATTGACAAAAAACCGCATGAAAATTTGAATTTGGCGTACTGAACGTAACTTTGCAACTTAATACGACCCATCGAGCATAGATGTTCGACAACTCTCCTGGCTTAGTTGGTAGCGCGTCTGCCATAAGAGCATGAGGAAGTCCCGGGTTTGATTCGACCAGCAGGCCTAACACGGGCGCCGGGATAAAATTATGTCCACCCGTTTTGTCTTTGCGTCAACGTGACAAAGCTAGAATATGGATACATCCGTATACATATTTATCGCGGGATAAATATGGTGGACAAAATTTTATCCCGGCGCCCGTGCTAGGCCTGCTGGTATAGTTGTTATTGTTTTAGTTGATTTGTTATGTTTGAGTTTTAATATCTGTTCTGGGTCTAGGTGTTAGTTGCCCCAAGTGTTTGCGTGGGCTTCATCAACTTTCGCGACACAGGAAAATAGGTAAATAGGTAGGTAATTATTTTGTGGTCAATAAATTAATAAATGCAAAAACAGGTATTATTTCTTGCGTAAATATGTTCTATTAACGATTCTGATTGCGTGATAATGATTTGCGCACTACTTAAAAAGCTACCCTTTATGTATAGTAGTCGGGCACTTTGTAGAGTACAATGCGGCCCATAGACAAAAGTAGTAAAGAGCACATTTTTTTCATATTTCATACGTTTATTACGATTTAGTCATCAGAAAATGTCACAAGCAAACCATTTCCATAAAAGTTACCGGCCCCGTTTCCCATTGACATTTCCAACCCATCAGGTAGCATAAAAAGCATCCAAGTATAGCCTCGCCATAAAGGTGGCATGACAAAGGCGCCTCTGAGCGATAGGGCGCGTATCTCTCCACGACCGCCATAAAGTGGCAACACAACAGACGTCCGCGCGGCCCGCCGGCCGATATCACAATGCGGCAAACGACGTCGGCGCTTCCTGTTCCGGCCGCGGCGCCACCGTCGCACAGATTTATGCCCGTCGCTTCCTCCCGGCATATGCGTGCTACCCTCTGCTCATTTACACAAAACTCGAGTTTTTCAAGCACCTGTGTTACGCGGACTCTTTTTGTATGACTTACGATGTCTGCGGCTTGTATGTATAGGTATTCAAACTCTACTTATTGAATATTGTATTATTATCTTATGTAAATGGAACTGAATAATCCCTACTAATACTATAAATTCTAAAGTGAACAGATTTGGATTGCATTTGGCTCGAATTATACTTTTTATCCCGGAATAATGTACGGTTTCTGTAAGATGAAGGGGATACCGCGGGGTCTTGCTAGTTTATTATCAAATAGCTTTTTTTCTTCCTCTATTTTAAACTATAAGTTAAATAATTGCATAAAGAGTTTATCTATCTATCAACTCTACGCAACTAAGATCATAAACTTGATTTAGGTCGTTATTCCCCTTTGACTTATATATACGTAATAGTACTAATGGAGTTTTGGCGGGAACGTGAAGAATTCATGTCGCGTCATTTCATTATTTTCCAAAACTTGTGTCATTTCGAGTATTAATGTGTAAAAACGGTGAACTTTTTACCCGTTAAGTGTTCGTGAACATGCACGAGTGTTGGTAAATGGTATAATGTCTTGAAACGTGAATTTTCGTGTTGTTTCCAAAACTCCATAGAAAGCTCTAGTAAAGTTTTCACCACTTTACTGGCGCATGACTTGGACTTGACCGTGACTTGCTTTGCTCGCCTTTAACTGTGACTATGACTTTTTGATATTATTTAACAAAACTTGAAAATATATAAGTATACTTGACACTGGCAAATGCATAAGACGTACGACGCCAAAATCCTCTCAGGAGGAAAGAGGAAAAAAAAATAGTACTTATGTGTTCAAGTAAAATTACTGCTTACCTAATTCTTACCCTCTGTAACGAGATAAACCAGATTTACATTTTTTATAAATTCCGCGTAATACGGAGTGAACGATGTAGAATTAAAATTGAATGTTATTAAAAAGGCCGGAGTGGTGCGAGTCTCGTGTGGTACTTAATGAAGTTATGTTTAACGTGCTTATGTTAATAAAATATTCCCAAAGTGGAAGCTTAAAGGTTGAAGGGTAACTCGGTGTTTTAAGCTAAGATCATGCATGAATAAGTAGGTAGTACGTCGAAAATTAGGACGATAGTCTTGCCGCGAAGTTTTGGCGCATTCGATATTTGAAATTGTATAGCGGTTTGACTGCTTTTGTGTAGAAAATATGTCAAAACGCCGTATTATTCCTCAGATAACAGTTATCTGACGTTGGAAAAATCCACCCTTAATTGACAAAATATATAAATAAATAAATAAATAATAAATATTGGTGGACGCTGTTTTTCTGATCATCCCTTTCCTAATCCTTTATTATAAAACTGATTATACCTAAGAATACCTCTTATTATCATCACACGTAAGGTTGAGAAGCAAAAAGCGTGCATAATGGAACAGCAGCTTCGTCTCGAGAATATCTTAACAGTCGTACCGCTATCTCGTCGGGTTGCCAGCTGATGTCTTGCTGCGACGAACATTATTATAATTCGACTAACGTCCACCCTTAGCTTCCTTAGCCCAAAATCTTTTCGTCATGTAACAACAGGACACGGTTACAATTATATATACGTTTGTCTCATTTTTTACGACATGAAGAGTAGAGATGATTTTGTCGCGGTGCGCATTCGAGCCCTGCAGGTCTTCCTACAACCCGTTTTTAAACGATATAATCTGAGTCTGTAATAACCAATCTGTAGTGTCTTTGCAATATTGCGTTTAGCACAATAACAAGGGATCAATTATTTATCTTTAACTTTACAACGAGTAAAATAACATTGCAATACATCAGCGGGAAGACATTAACCCACTTATTAACACACGCGGAGAAACCTTGGAGTAGTTGCTCAGTCTTCTGTCTTTTTCAATCGAGTTCTAATTTCGAAAGAACGAAAAAGAAAGCAGGGTATAGAAAAATAACTTTTTTAGTTTCCAAAAATATGTTCGGTTTCTGTTTCGTGGAAAAAACAGTGTTTTTTGAAAACAGTGAGAAATCTCTGACGTGAAACGTCACACAAAACAAAACAAAATAGATTTAGACATTAGATAACACTAGACAACTTTACAACAGCAAAGTTACACGATTTTTATTTATTTTTCGAAAAACTATATAAAATATATTATTAGGAACTTGCAAGTAGGCTTTTCTGACATTTGAACAGTCTGCAATTCATCGTAGCAAGACAGATCTCGCAGCTAAGCAAAGTTTCATATAAATTTTGTACAACAAACCTGAGCTGGCGGAAACTTGGTATCTTTGTCTGATCGTCGGGAGACAGGTGAAGTGGGAGGGGGAGGGGTGCATACCAACTAGCTTAATGAATCAATCAGGAATTAATTGCGGCGCCGACGAATCGAGTAAAGTTGATTTGATGAACATCTGTGCTGTGCGAGTTAGCTTTGATGCTAACTCGCACAGCACAGAAGTTCATCAAGGAAAGCTCTTAAAAAAAAAAACAATTATTTATTCCAAAAGGATTGCTTCTTATGGGGACTTATTGACTTATTTTCGACACATGCCGAAGACTTATTATTAGACCACTTAATAATACTATAGATTGACAGACAACGAACAGCCTAAACTGGTAGGTCTAAAAGCATGAAATTCTGCGCAAGAGTTCCATATGTAATTTAGGTATTTAAAAAAAACAAAGTTCCTCCCCTAAACGGGTTAAATAGGGGATGAAATTATTGTATGGAAGTTTGACATTTTTACTTTCTATTTGATAGGCAGAAGGCTAAACTATGGTCCCGATTACAAAGCTTGCGAGCAACAGCACGTTGAAGACCTAGAAATAAAATGAAACTAGTTTTTTTTTTTCAGAAATTGTTACCTAAACAGGAGCCAACTATATATTTATATATGTAGATATTGGACATTTAGCCATAAAAGAAACGAGAAAAGGTAAGGCGCGTCATTGTAAATTTATAAAGCTGCATTCATGCATTCACATTCACTAACTGTAATAATTTACAGTAATTTTGTACGACATTATATCATATTGTTATTGTGATTTGTGTGTATGGTTGACTAATGTAATTGGCGTATTGTGCCGTTTTAGTTAATAAATAAATAAATAATGCATCTCTAACTTAGTCAATTCCTTCACTTTTCAGCAGCTCACACGTCATGAGGAAACCCATCAGGCCTCGTAATCTGGAGCCATTCGGAAAGGATTCGAAGCGATACGAAATCCACCCTCTATCTCTGTCAGCCTGACGATAGGTAACGCAGACAGAGAATTTAGATTTCATATCGTATCCGTTTGACCTGAGAACATGACGGCAGTAATGAGAATATTTGGATATAACGGATCTTTCTTATTAAATTAGACAGCCTCTCCTTCAGCATTAGAGCAAGTTTCAACTCTGCCAACCAGACGGAATGGCACGCCTTTGTGTCAAGTTAGACCAAACTAAACTGCGCTCGGAAGGCACTTGAGACTGGAATGCAGGCTACTTCGGCTCAGGTGAAGCAAACTCTATGACTACATGACTAGGAACTACGGTCCTGCTATTTGGTATTTGGTTTTCGAAACTGTGTGATGTTGCATTGATTGTCTAATCGTTTAACAGACGATTTGATTGGCACTTATTGGATTATTGAATTAATTTACATAATACTTTTACGAAATTTCCCACTTTTAATATTCTTCTGTTGTATTTTAAGTTACTTCCGTTAACCAAATTATGAAGTTTAAGTACGTTGAAATATTTTATACGGCGGGAAGGCCACGATAAGGATGCTTAAGTAAATGTAGTTTGGTGAATAGCGCAACAACCTGAATAGAATTAATTTTTGTGTCAATAAAATAATTTCGTTTTATTTTTTGTTTGACAAAATACCATTTTACTAGAAAATATGAGACTATAACAATGATACATATAGCAATAGAAATCGAAGGTTAAGACGCATTGTAGGTTTTTATATCCTTATTTTATTATACTTAACTGAAAGTACGAATAAATAGTATAAATAAAAAATAATTAGGTCAAAAATGACCACTGTCCCATTACATGACAACCCGTTCCTTACGAAACGCAGTAAACTTTTAATTGCTTAATTGAAATTAATTACATTTCAGAATAACAACCGCCATTGACACAAACGTTTCAATTGCAAACCGTTCGGAACTTTTCCTTTGACGTCTAACTTGGGATCTAAACAATACCGTTGTGAAGTTGCCAACTTCTAACTTTCCGCTCGCTTTGGCTTCACTTGCCGAAAATATGCACTCGGGTTTAACTTTCAGGGATTTTGCTTGATAGGCACGTATTTTTGTAAAATTATTTTTCTCTGTAAAAGCTGACATAAAAAGATTTAGCCACCCTGAAGCCGAATTTAGAACTAGATTTAGAGAGATGTAGGAAGGTATGCAGTTTTTTTTCGTTTTTTTTTTAAATAGTACCATTTCCCATTCCATTCATTTTCATATATTTTTTTCAAGTTCTTTAAGAAACTCAATTTCCACTTGGACATTAACTGTCATCAAGGCACGGTCATGAGAGCACTGCCGTGGAAGTGGCTTGGCTCAGTGTAAACAGTTATTGGTGATAGAGGTATGGTCCACTACTTACACGGTGCCACCCCTCCGTATCAGAAGGTCTATCAGGGAAAATGACATAGTTTGCAGAACGCCTATATGGTGACAATGTCTTCAGTGCAACAGCTTACTAGTAAAACTTCCAAAATCCACTACCATGTATAAAATTAGCTTCTCAAGCATATGTATGGTCCAGTAGTAGTGCAACTGTTTTTATGAGCAGCAAGCAGGTCACGGGTTCGATTCCCCGCCGGAGAGAATGTTTTCATGCTTCGGTTTTAGCAACAGTGAATTATTAATTCATTGGTTTTTTTGTAGTGCAAATGTCAACTTTTCTCTTATATTTTGGCACCACACTGTTTTGCCATTTTCATATTTTGTAATATTACAAGTGAAGTAAAATATTTAACGATTGAAATTCGTCATAATCTAAGTTTAATTTTGCTTTTTAAGAGAAGAACTGTTAGCAAAAGTACTGTTGTTAGTTCTTGTCAGTGAAGAAAAATAATATTAATGTTCCCAAATATATTCTTTCATGTTATTATCATCATCAGACAGTCACAATCACAGTTGAATAAAGGCCTTGAACGACAATCAACAACAATGAGTTTTTTGTATGCTCTAGTAAAATGTTAACTAAGTATTTAGTTTAAATTCCATAGTAGATAGCAATTAACTCTCAACAATACAGCACAACCTTGGCAACAATGCTTAAGTAGGATCTCACTTAGTATCAGGCTAGCCCCTTTGCTCGTAAGATAAGCGTTGTTCGCTAAATCTTCTTAGCCTAAGATAACAGAGAGCTATTAGCATCTTGGGCCTATCAAGTTTATGCCTTGAGGGTAGTTCGGCCACCCTATATGAGTAACAATGCGTTTGAAATTGGTTCGAACGGAGCCAGAGACATAATAGAAGCTATAGCATAAATGTCCAGTCTGGGGTGGACGAATGAATCAAGCTTTAAGTTGCTGAAGTTCATTTTAAAATTGTATCTGTAGCAAATCTCTAGTGCTTGTCCGTTGCTGTATCACGTCTAATACAAAACAGAGGTCAAAACTTTATTCTTCACTTTGCAAAAAGTATTTTAACGACACAGATCACACGATCACGTTCTGCGGTTTTGGCGCATTCGATATTTGAAATTGCATAGATATCGCTATGTTTTACGTGCGTGTGATAGAGAGAGTCAGTGAAATTTTCCTAATTTTTTTAATGAAAATAGCGTTTTGGTGCTAGTCACTCTCTAAATCTTAACAAAAAAAATTGTTTTTGGTGTCAATGGCTTGGATAAATCATAATCTACGCTGTGTTATGTAATAATGTATTAAGGAGTGGGTATCAGACTACGCTTTTTGAATGGACTGGTATACTCTAAGATATTAGCTGGTACTTACCTCAGAATTAGCACTGCTATTACACAAGGTAACGTCACCAGCCTTTAGGTAACTTGCCGGCAGATAGTGACCTGAGCTGTGTTTTTTTTAATTTATAAATCCCAAATAATATTATAAATGCGAAAGTGTGTTTGTTAGTTTGTTTGTATCTGTTACTCGCAGCAATAGAGCAACGAATTGAGCTAATTTTTTGCATGGTGATACATTAAGGATCGTAGAGTGACATAGGGTATATATAGTATCCCGGGAAAATGTACGGTTTCTGAAGGGGTTTTCACGGAGGTGAAACCGCGGGGCACAGCTATTAGTTTATAATTATTTCAATTTTGTTTTTCGTTTTGTTGTTTTGTTGTAATTACTTTTAATAAAATCAACAACAGAATATCATTGATTTCTTCTTCATGTGCGTCAAGATAGGATCGTATAAATATTTAATTCTACTCTAATTACTTCAGTGACTTGTAAACGTACGAGAACAAACTCAAAAGAGGGTGTCGAGACGCGTGGATGTATACGTCACATTAATAATTCAATGGTCGGAACATTTTGTTTCATGTGAGGGCATGTGAGTTGATACATTATCTATAATCTATTCTTTGAAGAAGAGATAAGCTTGTTCTGTAGAGAATTTGAAATAGAGGATTTGAAACACAAAGTTTATTGGAACATTTTGTTTTAAGTTTTATATTCACGTTAAATTTAAGTCTGCTACTCGCTGGCAGGGAGTTGCGTGCATCGCGATAGAAAAGATTCAAAATTAAAATGCCAAGTTAATTATAGTACTGTAATTTATTTATAACATTAATCGTAATTTCAAAACATCAAAATTTTGAATTGTAGTCAGCGAGCTTCATGTGCTAGACTATTACTGAGGAAGACGAGACATTCCGCGCGTCACGCTTGTAACAGTCCTTGAAAAATATCACCGGATGCGATCAAAGTGTATAGCCGAAATAACATACTCAATTTAAACTTGAGTATTCTCATTGTAATTACGAAATGTCTCAAAACCACGTCATCAGTTCTTATAACTTGGTATTTATAATTGCTATGAAATGAAATGAGTTTTATTTGCCAGATTGAATGCAATAGTGGTGTTGCAGTTTGAAATATTCCATTACATTTGTTCATTTGTGACGTGTAATAATTTTCAAATAAATCGATAATTATATACCCTCCTTTAATCGCTATCATCAAAATCGTAGCTATTACTATAATAACTAATCTGTGGAGCTCGACAATATAATTGGTATCCAAACAGTATGACTAAATCATGACCCGAATCAGCATACCGTGTAATGTATATTTTACAGGTCTGAATTATAGCCGAGACCTCTCCATTACCTAATAATAATTCAAAGAGCAATCAGGGCCACCAGAGAGGCAATCCGCAATAATTTTCGTCCAAATCTGACATATACATGACCGATATTCCATAAATTTGCATGACCGTTGCCTCCCTGAATAAATTAAAGGTACCTGCCTGTCGGTGCCTCTATGAATATGTAAGACAATGGCTTTCAAATCTTAGGCTCCAATTAGAGAAGGTCATTAGACCCTTAGTTAATTACATCTGCCCAAGAGACGAATAGCAAATGTATATTGGATGTAATCGTAATGGACGATATGCTAACAACAATTTGTGATAAATAAATAAGGTTGTATTCAAGAAAGATAGGGATGCTGGCCTGTATTTCGGACAGAAAGTAAACCTCGTATACTTCCAGCAGAGCAAAGTGGCTAATATTTTGGCCACTTTCCTGAAATTAGAGATCTTTTAATTTATCTATAGGCAACAAAGGTCAGTTTAAATGAATTCTAAAAAGTTTAAAAAAAGATATACTTAAAACGTACAATTGATGTCCATAGAACTAGGAAAAGCTATAACACTATTATATAATAGGTTTTTTCCGACTTGACTGACAATGATGTTGGTTCTTTTGTGTCATTTGGTAAACTAAACTAAAGACAGCTTTAAACTTGTTGCCATTCTTTTTAGTCCTGCCAAATTGGTTAATACTGAATTGACATTCTTTCGTGTATGTTAGTCTTATTATTTTTTTCCTTCCTCCTAAGAGGATTTTGGTGTCGCACGTCTTATGCGTTGCCAGTGTCAAGTATACATATATATTCTCAAGTTTTGTTAGATATTATCAAACAAGTCATAGTCACGGTCAAAGTCGAGCAAAGCAAGTCACGGTCAAGTCCAAGTCATGCCCCAGTAAAGTGGTGAAATCTTTACTAGAGCCTTCTTTGGACTTTTGAAAACATCACGAAAATTCACGTTTCACGACATCATACCATTCACCAACACTCGTAAATGTTCACGAACGCTTAACGGGTAAAAATTCACCGTTTTTACACATTAACACTCGAAATAACACAAGTTTTGGAAAATAATAAAATGACGCGACATGAATTCTTCACGTTCCCGCCAAAACTCTTAAAGAGTCTTATTGATAGCTTGATAGGCAAAAGCTACAACTTAAGCTTCATTGTTTTCTATTCACAGTATTTTTAGGGTAAGGGTTCTAATTATGAAGTGTATATGAAGTACTGATTGTTACCTTTAATAAAAGGTTAATAGATATATACGTGTTCTATAATGACTCACAATAATTCTTAATAAGTAATAATTAGTTTTTTCAAACTAATTTAGGCGAGTAAAATTTGGCGCTATACTTTATTAATAACCGTCAAGTTAGTAGTAGTCCTGATATTCTAAATCTATTTCTAAGACTTTGACAATTACGCAGTATTTATATCTATTATTTAACAATGAATTACTGTTTTTTTTTTCTTCTTTGTAGTTCGACTTTCAACAAAAAAATGTATCTTCAAATTATTTAGATAAGACCACGGTTTTATTTTTCATCTTCATACGTGTTTTTAATTACACCGCAACCGTGATTCATTTAGCCGTAATTCGATACCGGTAAAGTGGCAGTACCGACTTTATGGCGGGCGGTTCGATTAAACGACATATAACCGGATTACCGTGACCGCCGGCTAAGTGCCGATGGCCGGACCAAACTGGCCGCCACTGCCGTAATCAAGTGAATATGTTACCGTGATACGGTAGACTACGGTACGGTAACGATGATATGTCCGTACCAAAGAAAATCTACACGAGAAGAATGACATCTCATACAAAAAAGTGTACCCCCGAAAAATCTGCTTACGTATTTAATCAGCTAATGTCCAAACCGCTATAAACGCCGATGAAAATATGATTAATATGGAAACATAGTATTGGTATATATCTTCAATTTAAGGCTTAGGTCAAATAAGATTGCAATATACGACGTAAAAAATATGTTTCCAAAAATATTGTGTTCAACGCCATCTCATGAGAACCTTTGTGTGTGTTTTGCAAATAAAACATAAAATAAATTATTTTATTTATATCACTAATGCAAAAATATTCATAATAAGAGCTGTTTTTCTTTGTACCATTACGAATGAGTTAACTTGGGTTTCAATTTCTATTGAAGTAGAAATAGTAACAAATATGTCGCAGTTTAAAGGTCTTACGTTACTTACATCTTACGTCCTTATCAGTACTACAATTCTTACACATATTTCTATGGACATTAGCACTCTTAGTATAATTTCTCTATGGTAACTATGGATTAGAGAAGGTTAGAGAGGTGCTTTGATACCGGTTTTAGAGCAGTTGGATATAATATAGCGCAACATGAGTAGTTACATTGCAACGGTAGTGCAGATTTTAGGGTTCCGTAGAAACAGGAACCCTGATGAGACTCCGGTGTCTGCTTGTAGGTATGTCACAGCCGATATTCTCAGGAGCGGTAAATGTTATAGATTTGATTGTTGACACGGATCTAGTTATTTAAGCAGTCGTTTTCCCTACATATATTGCTTTTTTTTTTTTTTGAATATTTGACCTGCAATAGAGGGCAGTTGTATTAAAGCTGCGTAATGTGGTCATCAAGTGGAATATCAAGTGAAAGTGCAACGTAAAAATTGTACAGAATCCTAAAAGAGTGAGGTTTGCTCGCGTTTGGCAAATATTATTTTACCGATTTTTACTTGTTTTTTCCATGCAGTTTACAGAATATTGACATTCGAGACTACCTTTTTTTTTAAACATCTGATATCTGAAATATTCGTTGATGATAAATGACACTGAGTATTTTACAAACAACTTTTTTTAAATAATAAATACATAAGTTTTTTTTTTTTTTGTAAAATACTGGATATTAATCGGCAACTATTTACACTAAACTTATTTATAAGGAGAATTCTGTGCACTAAACACAATAAAACGCAAAAGTCACCTTATTACATATATCTCAGAAGGAAAACAATTGTCCCATTTTCACAGTTATAACAGGTTGATCAAACTACACAAGATTTTTTTTTTAACTTCTAGTAAAGCAAGGCCAATGTTATTTATTTTGTTCTAATCTAAAATTGTGGGCAATACACGCAAATAGATATGAAGTCGAATTAAAAATCATATTTCTCATCTAATCTTCCTGACATTCGCTGACACAAATCATCCGACATTTGACGCGCCTATCACACAGTACAGACACGGCCAAAAGTAAAATATTAAAATATGACACACACAAAACATTACCTTCATACGTAAACGAGGTAATTATTCCGGGTGTGAGCATGCCCTGTCCAGTGCCATAAATATTCCAAGCAAACACCGTATTAGCAACGGTCACGCTGCATCTGTTTGTAGAGGCCTAAAACAACACGCGTTGCGGTGGACGGTAGGTTTGTTACTGGCTGCACGCTGACTCAGTGGGGCCTGGATTGGTGAGAACAAAATTGGAAAGAATTATATGCTTTTTTAAAATATTTTTTATACTTAAGGTGCAACGTTCGGCTCAGCGCGACAAATGCATTTTTTTAATGTGTTATTTTTAATGTGCAATTGGCACAAATTAGTTTTAATAAATCCACAACGAGTAATTAAGCTGTAATTGACTAAGCACGCAAGAAAATTTGAATTTGGCACGTTGATCCAAATGTTGCACCTTAAGTAAAAAAATATATTTAAAAAAGCAGTTATATTAAATTTTGTTCTCAGCAAACCTGTTGTTTTTTTTAATATTTAAGTTTTCTTGTTGATGTATGTATTTTCATTTTTATAACCATAATGAAAAAAAAAACGTAAGTGTTGATATTTAACTTTTAGTGGCATCCAGTCTGTGTTAAGTGTTTTTTACTTTAAACTAAATTTAACAGCTGTAAAATGGTTGCAATCCTTTCTTTGCAGACTGTAATAAAAAGAAACGCGGATAATTTTAGTCCTGGCAGATTAGTTTATGTCTTATGAATGTCTTACTTTGTAACTAATACATCTTACAGTTTTATTTTATTTGATACTATGAGTATTAATTTAAGTACTTAACACTTTTCTGTTTAAGTATACTCATACGTGACGAAGAATAAGCAGAATAGAAAAGTGAAATATTTTTATCTAAAATAATATTATATTTGACAATTAAACCTGACGATTTAATTTTAATAGAATGGAGTTATTATATTAAAGATTTTATCATTGGGACGTAATTTAAACTTTTACATATTACATTATTTTTTGCTTTTGTAAGTAAAAGTCAGTTATTTTATGCATTGTTAAAATAGAGATGCTCGAAATTGTTGACTTAAAAATGATTCAATGTGATTTATTGAATTTAAGCATAATAATTATTACCGCATTTACAGTAAATGAGTCCATAAATGACAGCTGTCAATGTCTTACCTTGGATGACCCATCTTTTTTTTTCTGGCATAGTGCCAATTTTCCTACACGTGTTTTAGTTTTATTTAAATAATGGACGCAAATGTATATCGCATTATGGCACAATATATTTATTTCACTTAAAGTATTCTAGTGAAAGTTTTTTAGTAGGTTTCTATGTGTTTAAATTTCGATTGTTTTTTTTTTGTTTGTAAACTAATATTTTTCTTTGTTAATTAATTACTTACTTAATTATCTTACTTAATTATCTTACTTAATTATCTTACATTTTCCATATTTACTGTACATAAATCGTGGTAGCTCAGTGGGAGATCGCTAGCCTCACATTCGTGAGGTAGCGGCTTCGAACCCAGGCGGGCCCGTACCAACAAGTTCTTTGGAACTTACGTATATATCACTGGCTTTACGGTGAAAGATATTGCAAACCTGCATATTTCCGGAGAAGAAATTCGATGGCGTATGTGAATCCGCCAACCCGCACTGGGCCAGCGGGTGGATATGGCCCAATCACCTTTCGAGGGTAGGCTGATATCCTAGCATAGTGGGATGTTTAAAGGCTGATACAGACTGTTCATAAATATACATAGTACCTACCTTTTCCTTTCCATCAAATCTGCTCGTGGGAATTTTAACATTTTGGCAAACACGCAAAAATTAATACGCGAATCACGCAAAGTTCAAAATTCAAAGCGTCACGTCAATTTTAGCTAATGTCTGCGTGTCAACACCGGTGTTTGCGCTCATGTGAACGCGGCCTAAGTAAACACCCATTACTACTGAGGCCGGACGTGATCGGAGCCCAGACTGGTCCTACCGGATGTTTATTGAAGTATTCTACTGCGCATAATGATTGGCAATGACATTTATATTAATGTTAATATTAATAGATATAATTGCGTGGACCTGGATATAACCTAAAAGACCTGCACCACCGGAAGAAGGGCAGCACCACCATATTAGTAAACGGTGAGCTTTCTTAAATCCCCAAGCAGCTTGCTAGGCGTGGGGATTATCAAAAATAAGGGGTATGTCTTTTTCAGCAGTGGAATTTTTCTGGCTGATGATGATGATGTACCTACGTTGCATTAAACAGTAGCAATAGAGGTAGAATGAAATCGTTTTCTGTTAAGTTAATCTGTATTGAGATCCTTTATTACCCAGATCCTGTTGAACCATCTCTGTTTACACCATGTTTGTGTTAAACTAGAATACAAATATAGAATTAACTCTGACAGTTTACAATGCACGAAGTGTTTCAACCGACGACAGCAGCGGACGTAATAAGACTGCAACTGTGTCCCGAGTACCGACACACTGCACTCCCTGACTGAAATTCATTTCAAATAACGAATTGCACATACGTGATTTTGCGGGACAAACGTCGAATACAGAGAGAAACTTAGAAAATTGACAGGAAATAAAACTATTTTACTTATACTGAGTTACGAGATGCGTAGTTCGTCCGAGGATAATAAAGCACTTACCCAAAAAAATAAAAATCGTTTTACTGCAGAACGTAAAAATTGTACACGTTAAAATTGCAGCCATAGCCACCAAACTAGGTGTGACAATAAATGCATTTTGGTAGATTAAATCATGATTAAAAATTAAAATTAATTATATTGTTAGATAGATAGATAGATTAACTCTTCATTGTTCATACATTTTTTTTTACATAAATTTAAAAAGAGGCTTAAAAAGTATTGTAACAACTGGCGGCCTTATCACTGAAAGCGATCTCTTCCAGGCAACCTATCTATTTGTTATCTTTTTAGACCTAAAATATTACAATATTTACAATTTGTAATAAAAATAATATTGATATTTAATTTATACATTATAGTGTTTCCGACATTTCGTGATCAATTTTTTTTTTTTTTTTTTTTTTTAATAAAAGTAAATAAAAACTACGGTTAAATATGTACCCTATGTATGCACAGAAGAGATTTTTTTACTTCTAACTGTATGTATGTTTGTACTGATAGCATGATAAAAATGTGCGCACTACTTAAAAATTTACCCTATATAGACATATACGAGTATATATAAATCCTATAGTCTCCAAGGCGTACCTAAATATTATCCAACTAACTTCTTGTTTTCCCCCGAGGTCCAACTGACCCTCGAACTTAACCAGTAAATACTGAAGCCGCTCAAACTATCAAAAACTTAGGCCCACTTGTGGCTGACCCCCGTTAAACGGGAATAACTGACCAGCTGTGCACTGTTTATGCTATACCCATTAATTAATATGGCTTTTCCATGTAAGTTGTAATTTAATGGAAGCTTAACTAGTGGTTACATAATTATGCTAATTGATCGATTGTTTTTTGCTCAACTTTTGTGGTGTTGAAAAGTTAGGTTTCATCATCATCATCGTCAGCTGGAAGAGGATCCCCGCTGAACAATGGTTTACCCCTCGGAGCTACTAGGTAAGGTTTACTAAACTACCT
The DNA here is from genome assembly GCA_947579745.1 of Apocheima hispidaria. NCBI lineage: Eukaryota > Metazoa > Arthropoda > Insecta > Lepidoptera > Geometridae > Apocheima > Apocheima hispidaria. The sequence goes on along the minus strand of OX388150.1, from coordinate 10,588,198 downwards.
AAATCCTAAATTGCGTGTATAAGTATTAACAAAAGATTTTATTTTTTCCTAGTCACCATAACAGTAATTTCAGTAGCAAATACAATAAATTTTACTATTGTGATTTGTTCATATTATAGAAACATGCTTATTTTAATTTCACAAGCCATTTCTCATAGGCTGTTTCCCAATATCAACAACTTTTGTTCAAGATTTCATTTTTAATCATTTCAGATTTTTTTCAGCCAAACAAAATCATTGAAATTATGTCACGAATGTCACGAATGTTTTGCTAACAATGCGGGTGAAGCCAAGGGCAAAACTAGTCAATAAATATACTACAGGTATGCTCAAAATAAACAAACAAATAGCTATTCAATAATTCAAATCCTCTCTAAACGGCGAAGTACCTGTCAAGCTAAGGTACATCCAACATCCAAACTTGAACGTATTTCACCCTCGTGGCTAAAGTAACAGATTTCCCGTACCTCTGAAGTAACAGATTTGCCGTACTCTGAAGTAATAGATTCCAGTATCGGGTATTGCACGAGCCACTCCGAAATTCAATTAATCATAGTTAGGATTAGTTCTCTTTGACGACCCACCGTGGGCACCGTGGGCCCGCGACTACACGTGACTGTCTGTCTCGGTTTCGATAAGCGATTTCTAATCCTCTCTAATTAAATAAACAAGTAATATTATTAAATTAAAAACAAAATACCCGATTGCAAAATCTATCGTATGTTACTCCGTACGTAAAGAGGAATCCAAAAACACCTCGTTCGCCAAAATCGGTCAAGCTGTTTAGGCTATCGGAAGTAATATAGGAACACGTCTGTTCGTGTGACATGCTGCCCTGTCATGTCTCTGCCCGGCTGGGCTCTTGAATGATGCATTTAAATATCTGTTCTGGTCCTGGGTCTGGATCTATGACATTGTGTATCGTGGTATCCCCGAGAAAAGTAAACCTTGTATGGAGCTATGAATGAGTTGCATTTTAAATTTAAAAAAAAGTAAATTAAAATTACATTTATTATTCTGTTTTTAAACTTTTCAATAAATGTAATTTTTATATTAACTGCAAGATGTAGAAGATCATCATCGTATCCTGCGATCCCGAAGCTGCCTGCCAAGCGTAAGGATTTTGTACAAGGTAAGGCCTTTGTTTAGCAGTGGACGACTTCTGGTTGATGATGATGATGATAAGACAACTGTAGAAATTATCTAACTCCTTCAATATAATCACTCAGTATTTCATATATCTGCTGAGTTGAAATCTCTCTTTAACGTCAGCCGGGCAGGGGCTTTTCTATAGATATCAGTAATAAATTACTGCCAATTACAAACTTCAGTGCAACTTCCTCTGGTCAGTCCAAAAGCTAACAAGTTAATTCCGGCGTGCCCCGGCGGGAATCGAACCCGGACGCGGGTAAGTAGCAGATTTATTAAGAGGCTACCGCCGCCGGAGGGGTTTAAAATTAAATCACGCTTTAGTTCCCGACTAAGCCGTCTAAATTCGGGCTATGTCTATTGTCTATTGCAGATAACGGCGCTCAGTTTAACTGGTATCAACATTTTGTGTTCTTTGTTTGCATTAGTTGAATATGTTGGAGATTATTCACAATTAATATATATCCGCTTATTTAAGTATTAATAATAATTATCTGCTTGTTCACTCATTTAAGTATTAGTAGGGGGGAGGGTGGGGCAAGACGGGGTAGTTAAGGTATGATGATAAATAAAATCTACATCTTTAAAAAAAAAAAAGATTTGTATACTTTAAGTATTAAGAATAATTACCGAAAAAAAACTATTTAACTATTAGCTTTAACATAATCAACGATTAACCTAAAAAATAATTTCGCCCCATCTTGCTCCGCAGCCAGTACTAAGATAGACATTTCAAGGTTTTACGAAAATATACAAACATTATATTATACTCAATTATTCATTACAACATATGAAGATACATGCAGGTCATAAATAACATGTATTGAGTTTAGTAATACATATGACTCTATTAGGGTATGGCAACAATTGGAGTTGCTGTTTGAGTTGTTTGTTATAGTTGGGTTGTTGGTTGGAGTCGGCTATTATCATAGTAAGGTATTATAATTATGTACAAGAAAATAGAGAACAAATTATAACGAACACTTATCTAATAAACCGCAACCAGTAGGCATCGTTCCCAAAACCAAGGCCAGTATATTGGTCACGAGATGCTGCGACCAGAAGTCGATAAGCGTCTCTGTTGGTCCCGAGGCTCCTAAAGTTTCGACACTAACCCCCGAATACTGAAACGTCTGTTACCTTTGAAGACAGATTAAGTCTGTTGCTGTCTTTGTCATTTGCTTAGTATCAGACAAAAGCAGTGTTAGAATTAATCTGTTGTCAAAGTTAACAAACGCTTGAGTATTCGGGGGAAAAGAGCCTTAAAATATTTACACAGAAAAGAATAGATATATTTAAAGGACATTACATTTTTTTTTTTTATAAAATACTAGTATAATATTTATAATATTATTTTTTTCCGGGATAAAAAAAAGTATCCTATGTGCTAATCCAGGGTATAAGCTACCTCCGTACCAAATTTCATTCAAATCCGTTCAGCCGTTACAGAGTTGAACGGGAGAAAACACACTTACATACTAACCTACTTACAAACTCACACAAACTTTCGCATTTATAATATTCGTGTGATTAACTCGTAATGGTCACAAAAATCATCACGTATAAAAATTGTGCTAGAACAATGTAACAAACCTTGAAAATGTTTCTACTTAAAACTCTTTCTTTCCGTTTTAGAATCAAAGAGTAAAGTTACAACAAATCTAAAAGCTAATAATGAAGCGCGCTGAAAAGTCTTCGGGAAGTATTTCTTTCAGCGCACAAGTTGGTACCACCGCCGTTTCCTGCGAGCGAAACAAGAGAGCGGAACCGCGAACGACTTCCGCTGCACTGTTTTGTATCACAGACTAAGTAAGGGTGCACTAAGAATATTTTGTCGTCGTAAAGAAATAATTCTTCTATGTCACTAAGTAATTCCGGTAGTACTTTCTGTATTCAGCCTTTGAGTCCACAGTAGTGAGAAGTAAATAAAAAAATTTCCTCTTCTGTGTTTGAGTCGGTATTTGTTTGTATATTTTTCCGACGTAAACTTGAGAACCGTTGATCCGATATTCATGAAATTTCGTAAGCAAGTCTATTTTAATACAGTTTTGCAAATATGCAACATTGTCTAATAGTATCATCTTTGTGCCGCTTGGCGTCGAAACATTAGGTCCATGGGGTCCAAGTACAAAAAAATTGTCAAACTGCTATCACCACGTTTAGTCGACGCCGCTGGTGATAAAAGAGCTGGCTCATTCCTCGCTCAAATAATTTCTTTGGCTATTCAACGCGGGAATGCAGCCAACGTTCTTGGTACTTTGCCACACGGACACCAACTCTTTTTTGATTTTTAGTAGGGATTTTTAGCTTTAAGTTTAGTGAATAAGTATGTAAATTATTGTGTTTTTGTGAAGCGAGACTATTTGTTTTTAATAAGAACGAGTAAATTTGGTATGTAATTTGTTTAGTTCTGCGGGTCACGACGTCTTAGTTCGGCGCGAACTACATATGAGACATTCTAGGACACTAGACATTGTCAGCCTGAACGCAGTGTAGGTCGCAAAAGTCTTTACACTAAAATTTACGTTTGGTCTGACAATTGCCAGCGCTAATCGGATTCACCTTCAGCGTACGGCTTTGAGCAATAATTTTCACTAGAACTTCAGGCTAGAGTTGAGCAAAACTTGATATTTGTGCGGGTACTACGAAATATAACACATACGACCTTTGTAAAATATATATACAGGTGATCCAAACGGTGACGTCAATTCGAAAAATTTTGGTTCCTCATACCAAAGAGAAACCTTCTTACCAAGGACTTCGCGAGAATACCCCATCTATGTTTTACGATTTTTCGTAGCTTGGGGTTTTTTTTTCTATGGATTTTACATATTAAGAGGGCTAAAAAAAAAAACTTCGTGGGTGGATTTTTCGGATTCTCCTTCGTCCCTCTCCGACTTAGTATTACGTTATTTTTATGGACAGTTTTTAAAAAAAATAATTGGTCAACATTTCTATTGTTAGCACTCCTTAACAAAACAGAACAGAACTTCAGAAGCCTCGCAAGTTTGAAAATCGCTGATGTTTAGCTACCTAATCTCTGTATCGGAACTAGCGCGAGTTGAACAAGCGAACAACGTATAAACAATCCCGACTCAATATTGGTTTCAGTTTAACTAACAACGTAATCAACCCTAATTTGTCTTGAGTTCGGACAGGGATTTATGGCTGTGGTAAATATCTGACGCGGGTTATTTTGTAAAGGACTTAGGACATCTCCCTTACATACGTGGCATTGAATCCTTCACCATTCGAAAGAACATAACTATGCGACGGTTCAATGTTTTAGCACTAATTTCCATTTATGAGTTACAAGAAAATGGAATATAAATAAATATTGGTGGACGTTTTTCACACAGCGCCATCTAGCCCCAAACTGAGCAAGCTTTTACTATGGGAACCAGATAACTGATAGAATAAATAAATACTTTTTTTTTTTGTAAATACTTACATAGAATACATAGAAACACCCAGACAGAGAACAAATATCCATGTTCATCACACAAATGTTTGTCCTGGGTGGGAATCGAACCCACAACCTATAGATCAGAAGGCGGAAATCCACCGACTGAGCCACAAGGCTAGTCAAATATCATCATTTACCTCGATTGTATTTTTAGTCGCGGCGCAATACCTGTTAATAAAATAGGCCTTATTTGTAGGCATTATATAGGACAGATTGTTAACTGCAAAATAAAGATTTCTTTTAACTACAGACTATTTCTTCTAAAAAGGAGTAGAACCTACCACCGATAAGCCTCAGTTTGTTGGTACCATAGAGGTTACTCTGTTTTACCTAGAGAGTTGCTACGCACTACGTCTTATTTCAAACGATACACAAATACTTCAATACACAACTCAATTATTTTGATACAATTATTTCATTTCACTGCTTGCGTAAATAGAACCTAAAACAATGTAAGAAACAGTAGGTATTGCCCGCTATCTCTATATTAATTTCCCGAGAAGTCAATGAAGGGCGAAGTCGTCACTAGTTCTGACACGGCCGGATGCAAGGCCCATATAATAGAACTGACTATAACATTACCAATGTTTTGGTAAATAACTTACCAACGTGGACTGGTTTATTTCTCTGTAATTTCTGTTGGCAACACCAAGAAAGCCTGCAGTCTAAGCAATACTGGCCGGTTGGCGGTCAATGTTTTTGAAAAGCGAAGCTCTGTGAGATTGAAATCGGTGACGTATGTCTTTTGACTTTTGCTAGAGCTTCAGATGGAAGTTGGTTTTGGGTTTTTATGTGTTCATGTAATTTAATTATTGAGAAGATGGTTTGAATCCTTAAGTAATTAGGTGATTGTATAGTAGAAGCCCAGTAGAAGTTTGTTTAAATTACCATGCAAAGAAATTGCTAACAGTTCATCACATGTCCAAATGTAATTTTTGCTGTACCCTTAACTAGAGTTTCGATTTATAATGCGAGTGTCAAAATAACGGCATAATTGGCCGTATTTGGCCTTTGTTCAGTTGTTTTTCTTCTAACAACAACCGCTAAGCAATGCCTTCGGGTGGCTTAAAAATTCGGTTATCAGGGCTAGCTACTGGGCCTATAAGAACTGACTTATCTCAGAATTACACATAATACTTAGAACATACTAAATATAAAGGTTCAAAGATGAAAACAGAGTTATACTCGTAAGCTTTGGGTGCACTTTGCCCAAACGAGTCATCATTGTACTCATCACTATGTATGGGACCAACCCTGAAATTGCAGGAACAAATCTGCCGTTCAACACGGTCGTTATAAATGAATTTTTTCTGTGGACCAGCTATTTTATTTCGCAATTTCAGTGTTGGTCCCATAGTAAAAGTTGTTCATAAAGATGAGTAAAATGACCTCGTCTGACTATGTACGTACACCCGCCGCTAAAAACCCAGTATAAAATGTACCAGAATCAGAACTAAAAGATTCGTAAAAAACTTTCAAGATAAATTCAATTGATTCCAATTTAAGGTAAGTGCTTTTTTGGTGTAACTATACACCAAACTGTACTGTTTATAATATCAATCAAACCGAACACACACTAAATAAACTATCGAGTTATCTTCCATGCCAGTGAAGCCAGTCTGGGGCAGGGATCAAGTTTGCCAACTGAAATCGAGACGGACCCGACTGGGCTCAGAGGTGATATACAGTCATACTGAGAATAGAGGTACTTCTAAGTATATTCAGTACTAGATTACCGGCGTGGCTTCGCTCGCATGGGCTACATGAAATACCCCTCTTCACCATCTTAGGGGTGGATTTTCGAAAATATGAGACATGACTTTATTTTTAATGCTTATTACACCAACCGATTTATAATGGCTTAGCATTAAAAACAATTTGTTTCGAAACCAATTTGGGGGTATATTTTATCCCTTTAGAGGTGGAATTTCAGAAAATCCGATCTTATTGTAATGAGGAGTATTGGGTTCAAATTTCACGTCTTACATAATTGTATGATTTACAAAATAAAATACTTATTATAGACTAGTTGTTACCCACGACTTATTTCGCGTGGACATAAAAATGTATCCTATGGCCGTCTTTGTGATACACAGTAACTTCTTATCCAATTTAATAAAGATCCGTTCAGCCGTTTAGCCGTGATTACATCCAGACAGAGAGACAAAGTTACTTCCTATAGTTTTCTAGATGGCGTTGATCTATTTTTGTGCATTTTTCATGTTTTGATAGTTCTAATGTAGGGAGGAGGGAGGGAGGTCTGAATCACGCAAACGACGTGTTTTCCTCAAGATGAACGTGTTCATTTGTATATCTTGAAGCTTTATTGGTTCTAATACGATTGCGGCTATATTCCTCTGGATTATATTAGTTAGGATAAGATAATTGACTCAGTTTTAAGAAAACTATACCTAATTATTATTTCATCAACTTAATTTAATCAATTTAGTTCTACTCCGGTATTATTGTTTAATTGGCGTAACCCATACTCACTAATGAAAGTCAAACTAAGACGGTCAGGATTCAGAATACATTACATGATCAAGGACTATACCGTGAATTATTTAGCGTACCTTTCACTAATAGACAGCAGAGAGATAAATAATTGAAAAAGGAAATTGCTTACGTAAACATATCCATTGTACTTATTCATTTATATGATCATTTTCAATTTATTTATTAAAAATCTCACACTGAAACCTATAAAGTTAATCCAACTTCCAATATTGCAATATTGGAAGAAAATGGACGCGCAAACTCTCAAATTTCATTCACTTCATAACATTGGGAATATACAGTCGTATAATCAAATACGCCAAAAAGTCAGAGTACAGTTGAAATAGAATATTTTCGCGCTTAAAAATTGCGATCACGTTTCTAATATAGTGAAAACAATATTCTAGTGACCGGCTGATTTCTGCACAGATGTTTGCCCTTCCAATATTATGTAAGGTGGGGCCAAGTTTTTCATAGCCCTGAAATACGAGTGTCACATAAAAATATGGCGCTGGCTTTATTGAATACCTGCCTATAATTTAAAGCCATTTTATTTTAACGCAAATCGACAATATTGAAACTACTGATTTTTACATTTAGACAAAACTTGTTTATAAAAATATGACGTTTAAAGTTGTTAAGGCTGCTTTCATCGACCAAGAAATGTCAAAATTTGTCGAGCGATAAAATACCTTACCCTAAGTATACTTGCGAAGTTCGTATCCGATATACGATTTCTAGTGTTTTCTCTCCGATATATCACGTCTAGTACAATAAAAAAAGGCTCAATTATCTTTCACTTTAAAAACACTACTTCATAAAAACAAAAATACTACTACTACATAAACTTGCTTGTTTATTTAGGCTGTCTGGAGAGTCCTAATGTGACAACAATCTTTGTATATTGAGAGGGTCGTTTAAAGACTAAGGTAAAAGCGAAGAAGATTTATGAACAACATCACCGTCTTATGTGCATTGTACACATAACTGTTATTTACTTTTTACTTGAATGCTCATGAAGGAGGGTTATGATTTTGGGTGTTTGTAACTTTGTGTGTTCCTATGTAACCCCCTGCAGCCTAAAACACTTGACTGTTTTGATGAAAGAAGTGTCGTTCGATTCCTTTTTATGTTCGATGTATGTAGCCTATGGTTACATTGTGCAGGCTGATTTTTGTATATTTTAGTAAAATTACGATTTGCATTGTCACATTTTCAAACAAAACACACTTTACTATGCATTTTTGCGTATTTAGATAAGTCTTATCGATATTTGAAATCGCAACACATCGATGAAACTCGCTTTTTAATGCTTTGGGGCTGTTCGGAAAGCGTCGTATCGATCTCTCGATATAAAAACGACATTAATCGACTTTATCTCAGCTATATTATTTAATGACGCGACGTTTCGCGGTTATTTGTAACATTTATGGAGGGAATAGGCTGATGTGTTTTTAGATAAGGGGTTTTATGTTCGGAGTGATGTCATTATTATGCGCGTAAGTGAAATATTTAGGTGCTTTGAGTTTGTACGAACAAAAATATGCAGGCAGATAAAAAGGTGTGTAATATTTGAGATCTATTAGAGCTTATTCTAATTCCACGTAAGGAACTTACGCCTCGCACGTTATTTTTTTTTTTTACTAAACATATATAACCAGTTATATAATGGATATTATAACGGTAAATAGGTTTTTGCATGATAGCTTTATACTTTGAAGAATAATCAAAGTCGTAGATTTTGTTAGATACGTTACAATGATTCTTCTTCGTTGTACTATTCTCTAGACCAGGTGTGGTTTATCTTTATACTTTTTTAGTTGCTCTTAGGTTTTCGCACTTCATTTCATTTGAAACCGCGTAATGTTCTTGTCAATTAGAGCCCTATTTAAATGCTTTTGTTAGGGAGAAAAAAACGACTAAAAGTCATATAACTGAAGTGGCGTATAGTGTAAAGAAGCAGCCTGTAACCATGTAACATTTTAACCTTGTATAGCATTAAAACTTAATAATTCACTAACAAGTTTTTAGCAGTCAAGCCAAAATACACAACATTTTCATTACATTATCCATAGTTCCACCATAATTTTCCACCGCAAAAACTTCCCCAACAAGGTAAATAACTTAAGCCGTTTATCATACAATACGATTATTTTACAAAACAGTTTCCCGTGGGCGATTTGCATGAAATATAAAGGTGACCGCACATAGTTGCTCGTTGTTATAAGGGTAAAAGCTCACCTGGTTATACTATGCATCGAAGCACGTCCAAAAATATATTTATATTCTAGCTTGACCACAACATAAGACAGACATAAGCCGCAGAAATCTGCACGTATACACTGTCATCGTCTTACAAAAGGGGTTTAATACGTTAAATTGTAGGTCTGGGATGTTTGTCCTACAACAACAACCACTAAGCCAAATCTGAAGCCTTTAGAATAGTGTATACCGCTGTCTTGTCCATACAAATAGCGTAGTCTGACACCCACCCCTAAATGTTATCTGATTTCGATGTTATATATAATGTTATCTTTTTATATGTTATCTACACCCTCTATAACTGTTTTTTTTTTTCATTTCGCAATATCTTCGTAGTTAAAGGTACTTAAAGTGACACATTTTTTGCGTCGAAAATACGACGAAGAAAAGTAGTTGTTATTAGAATACCAATTTTTTTTTTATAAAAAGCAAACATAGCGGCTTATCTTAAGATTTACCCAAGCCACTGACACTAAAAACAAAAGATTTTGTAAATGTTTAGGGGGTGATAACAGACTACCCCCGAAACGCGAATTTCATCAAAAAGTTAGGAAAATTCACTCTCTCTATTGCATACATGAGAAAATTCGCCTTAATTTCGCTTTGCGTTAAGTTTGCTTAGCGTTAATAAATCAGTTTTGCACACACAGAGATAGGACATACCCCAAAAAAAAAACGTGTCAATATTTGCACTGAGTCAGCTTTACGTAGTCTGCCTTGTATAGAATTAGTTTGGTTAACATTTTTTCATTCTTCATTCATTCTACTTAGTTCCATTCGTTCAGTGTTGAAGAAAGGTACTTAAATGTTCACAGTTCGGGTACTTCCCGCTCGGTAACAACTTTTTCGTCAACACAGCGGACGAAAGGGTGGTACCGGGAAATACACGTTAGTTTTGCGTTGAGTTCGCATCTTATCGATTTAGCTTCTCGTTGAGGTCGATTGCTTAAAGGAGACGTACTACTATCATGTCGCGAGACAATCGCATCCTAGTGCGATCTGGCCTTCAAAGTGGCCGCACATAGTTACCCGTTGTTTATAACGGTCAGCCAGTGGTCGCTACTCCCCTTCGCATTCCTGTCTTCGTTCCTTTATTGTCTTACTTTCCGCTCGCGACATCGGAATAATATATTCTGTAGACAATAGCACGACAGTAATGAATTTATTTTAATAATATCCATAGTTAGACGGCAACTTTGCTTAAATTATTTATGTGTGAATATAATTCCGGTTCGAAAATTAAAAAAAAAAATCTACAACTGCTCATGCAAACAAAACATTTGGGTCAAACTTAGAATTACAGGTTTTTGGGTCTAGTTTAGTCTTAAAGGCAAATTAGAAGAATAAAAAATTCCTAGCCCTCCTTTATTTTTCATCATCACATCTACTAATTAAGTAGCTTAGTGCATTTTTTTAACCTCATCGTTAGACTAAAATCGCTTGACTTTAAGCTTCTCTGTTCAGATTTGGGTGGGAAAATTGTCACTTGGGGCCCCGTCTTGAGAATGCGAATGTTGGAAGAGCACCTCTAAATCAATCGGCGCACCCATTGCAACATGTAACTTGTGAACAGGTGCTTTGCAGAAAAAGTCAACCGCGACTAGCAAGTCCGCTTCTTTTCAGGAAGATGGCGTCGCGCAATTTTTTGAGATATTTCAATTTGGCGGCAGTTATGCAATTTCTTTCAAAAGAATAAATAATGTAGAAAATATAACCCCCTTGTTAAATTAGAGCACCAGTTCTATGTTAGGTCGAGAACTTTCCTCCTCCCTGATACGTCGCATCGAACTAAAAGTAATCCTACCTTTCGGCAGACAAAAATAAAAGAGTACAACAGACAGTAAAATATCTTCTAGCATTGCCCTCCATTTACGAAGTGAATGACGCATTCTCTCTAGAATCGATTTAATTGTCCGATCATAATCGAATACTGTCAATTGGCTGTCATATTCGGAATATTATTTCAGAAAAATGAAGATTGGAAAATTGGAATACACTCGATTGGTTATAGGGTTCCGTGTCTATTATATAGAAAAGACAACCTCAGTATGTTCCACTTCTATTAATAAAAAATCGGTACCTGACTATTGAAATTATGAAAAACTAGCCATACCCCGCGGTTTCGTATCCCTCAGGAACCGTTTATTTTTATAAAAAGCCTTGGTAAATTCAAGGTATAAGCTACCTCCATGCCAAATATCACAATCGAAACAAACGAACTTACACACAAACTTTCGCATTTTTAATATCAATGTTATTAAAGCAAAATTAATGTATTTTTTAAGCAAATTTTGTGTCAAACTCTTTTTTTATACAAATAAATGATATAAGTATATTCATTTGTGAGTTTTTTACAGCTATTGTTAATCTTGTCTAAATGTAATCTTTTTAGGTAAAACCATTGGGATCCATTCAACACTTATTTAAACTAAGCTACACTTGGTATTACATGTTTCTCAATTCATTTGGTTGGAAAAGACAAAGTTGGTTGTGAAAAACAGCAACTAAACAAAAGTTTTCGAAAATCCAGAAAGAGATTTCTGATTAGAGAGATCTTTGGATAGTATAAGTGAGGTATTTATACGGAACTCTCTATTTATTGATTGTCTCGTTTTTATCCGATTTTTGTAATGAAGGGTGACGTATTGAGTCTGAAGTGGAATTATTAAAAAACCATTAGATGTGGGGCAACCGTGATGGATGGACTCATGGATCCGATCCATTTCAATTTCAACCTCTCCTCACAAAGGGTGAGTGTCCCTCGAGTATGGTAATATGTTTTGTGGCGACCAATACTTTGTTTTGATTTTGAAACAGAAATAGCTAAGGATTTAACTATTATTCTGCGTTTTTTTTTCTTTGCAGGGTGATAATATTAATACCACTAATTTAATTTGGAATTGAATACCCCTAATTGGTAATGAACTTCATAATTTGGTATACCTTTACCCCCGTATTAATAAACGTGGAGTTCCCTTGGAATAGTTACCAAGTGTTTAGTCCTTTTCGCTCTTTCGAAATTATAACTCGATTGAAAAAGACAGACTGAGCAACTGCTCCAAGGTTTATCCGCGTTTATTATTAAGAGGGTCGAAGATTCATCTCTGGTATTCAAATTGTTATTTACAAATATACATACATACAACAATGTATGTAAGAATTAGAGGCTTACCTTGAGGTTTTCTTTAGTAGACAATAAAAAAAAAAAAAAAAAAACAAAGTCCTCTCAAAATATAACTACAGTATATCTATAGTATTTATATAGCTGTAACCCCCGAATACTGAAACGTTTGTCGACTTTGACGACAGATTAAGTCTGTTGCTGTCTTTGTCATTTGCTTAGTGCCAGACAAAAGCAGCATTAGAATTAATCTGTTGTCAAAGTTAACAAGCGCTTCAGTATTCGGGGTAAGTATTTTCAAATATGTTTGGCCTTGCTAAGTCTATGTTATGATCACATTTTTTTTTATTTCTTATCACAAACGTAACAGTACTCGTATTTTACTAAGAAACACCTACAACAAGTGATTATTTTCTGCCGCGATAGAAATTATCCTTGTCCTTGTTTCTCTTGTTAATAATTTCACCAAGATAATTTCGATCGCGACAGAAAAGAGCTGTACCTACAACATTGCAACATACAGGTGGAGAAATATAGTGACGTTTATAATGTTGTAATAAAGGGTGTTCCATTTATCACGTAACCAGGAGTGATGTGCTGATAAATCATATCTAGTCGCAGATTTATATCGCAATAAACGAGGAGGAATGGAGCTCGTAAATAAATACAAATGTTAAATGTTTATCATGTTTTATACACTGTTTTTGTAGATAGATATAATTATTTCCTCTTTATTGTTCACACCACATATTACATGTGACTACTTCTACCAGAATTTAGACGTCCAATGCTGGACGAAGATTTCACAATATTTAGATGGCGGTTCCATAATCTCTACGCTAGGCAGGCGGCTTAGAGATCGCAGAATGTTTACCATTTCCTAAGAGAACGCTGCTGCCCATCCTCTGGTGGTTCTGGTCATTTTAGGACATACCCGAGTCCATACTACAGAGTCTATTACAAATTTAGAATTAAAAGGCATAAAAACTAGTGTAACAACTGACGGCTTTATCTCTTATTTAAGCGTGTATTATAAGTGTTACTTTATGTATATGTTCCTTTGTCTGTTACGGGGGTGGCATAGTCACTGAGTGACAAAACTCCTTTATAAAAATAAAGATAATATATATATATATATATGTAACAACTACTACTATAAATACTTTCAGATAACTTTAGGTTGGAGAGGATTCATAGAAGAAATATATAAGTCGGGGAGTGCAATGATGGATATAACGCGGTATTTTGGTTAACGAAGTTTAAAAAAAGCGTTTCGTACTATTCCTTTTATAGTTATGTACCTAAAATGTTGTTTTTTTAGATAAATACTTAGTTAGTTACGCCAGTATATATTTTATCATCAAACAGCAAACTGCTGCATTCGATTCGATTTTTCATTTACTCACTACACGCTCTAGATTTTTCTTGCGGTTTTTGCGTTTGGAGGCTAAAAATAAGGAATGCCAGCAAAGCTGAAGAATTTTTTTGAACGCAATCATTTCACGCTATGACGCACAGAAAAGAAGAAGTAAAAAATGTTTCTCTTCTGTGCTATGACGCTACACCGGTCTACAGAAAACGCTACGAGACCGCTACGAGCGCTAAAATCGCCCGTTAACTCGCAACTGTATAAAATAACCATCTACTGGAATCCCCTGGAAAAAACTCTCTTTGTGAGGATAACTGAGGATACTAAGGATAACTCCAACATCCCGCCTTATGATATGTTTATGTACTTTGTGATTTTATGCGGACGTTCTAACGCCGAGCACGAATTTTATTGGGCTTATAGAATTTTATGGCACCATATTCCACGCAGTGGCCGCTGTTTTTCATTGTCTATTGATTTTGATGGGCTTCTCGATAAACTGTCGAAAGGGGATAGCGTCGATAGAATTATGATTGCTCGTATTTATTTGACAAAGCAAGTTTTTCCAATATAGATTTCGATAAAAACATTTATTATTCAAAAATATTCATCTATAGAAGAAAGTAATCAAGTGAAATATATAGCATATTTTGCTGGTGTTTTTAATTATCCGAATGAATCAGATCTTGTCATCATCAGCCAAGAGACATCCAAAGGATAAAGTGAACAATAGTCTCACCCTGCAACCCTTATTTTAGAATTATGGCAACCCCCCGGTATCCAAAATTCGTGGCTTGGTAGGCAGCTTGGAGATCCATCTCAAATCTCAACAATATATATCAAAATACTCTAAAACCATGAAAAGACTACCATGAAACTATAAATTCGGTTTAGAAGTTTAACAATTCAATTTATGAGCAAATGTCCGCGGGCGTGATATTTGCAAAAAGTTTGAAGCTTGCTTTAACAATTTGACGGTGGACTTAATGTATTTATATCGGGAAGCAGCGGCATCTGTGGCTAATGATATCGCTGGACCTAGCCTCCCTCTTCCCTCCCGGGTGCACGTGGATTGTATGTGGCCAGTTACAAAGATACATGAGCTTAAAAAACAAAGAGTTTTGGCCAAATATTTGGACGATGCCTTATCTTTGATTATGTGTCTATAGTCTATGTGATATAAATAAATTAAAACTTTTACTAACACAGATTCCCAACATTATTTGTATTAGCGAGAATTTTATCAAGATCAGTTCAGCCATTTAGCCGTGATAACGCGACAAACATATGGACAGAGACAAAGTACTTCCTATAGTAAGCTAGATAGCGTTGATCCATTTTTGTGCATTTTTTGTTTTTTTGTTTTTTATGGACTGACAGTTGTAATGTACGGAGTTCTGAATCACGCAAGCGAAGTTTTTTTACTCGAGAAGAACGTATTAATTTATATACTTCGAAGCTATATTGGTCCAGATACGACTGCGGCTAATATATTCCTCTGAATTATAATATGAGTTAGGATTAGGATTGTATGACAAAAAATAGTTACAAATGGTATAAAGTTAGATCACTGATTCAAATTTTCTGTATACTATCTGACCCCCACCCCAAGCTACCCCCATGTGACGGTCATTAGTTAAACACGCACAGCCGCCCGCATGTCGCAAGTTTATCTTCGCCTAAACTGTAGGTATGTGCTCGATTAGCCCTTTGATCAAATAATCCGGCGATAAAATAGGGTTTAGGAAATTAAATTACATTAAATTGTCATTGTCAGTGGGCGCCGACGGTGAAATGAGATCGGCGGCCTGATAAGGTGAGGTTTCCTTTGCTGAGGTGCCTTTTATGGTTCACTCGCCTGGTTTTATGTTATGACACTATTCAATGATTAAAGTTAATGGATAAAAGAGGTACTAGCTTATTCTTTAGGTTCCTCTAATTGCACTATTCATTTATAAAAGGAAATGGGTAGAAATAGGTATTGGCTTATTCTTTGGGTACGTCTAAATTCACTTTTCATTGTTAAAAGTTAATGGGTAGAAACAGGTATTAGCTTATTCTTTGGGTACCATTATTTGAATGTATTTGGGTGAATGCACTATTCATTGATAAATGGGTAGAAAGTTTTTTATTTGGGTGCCGCTTAATATTCGAACTGGTGAATTTAGGAAGCACTTTGTCCTTGAGTGAAACCTATCTAACCAAACCTATCTATTTAATAAAATCTAACAAACAGACAACTCAAAAGCTAAACAGGTGGATCTAGGAACATGACATTTTGCACAGTTTTTTTTTTATTTAGCGTTTTTAGCACTAAGAACAAACCTTTGAAAATTCATCCCCTAAGGGGGTAAATGAGGAATGAAAGTTTGAATGGAAATTCGTCATTTTACTTCGTATTTGCAGGAAGGCAGCTGAGGCTCGGTCCCGAGCCCTAAACTTGCGAAGCCGGAAGACCGAGCAGCACCGTGTACGAAGGTGCGGGCATCAGCTAGTTTTAATGTTACTATTAATGAGGTACGCGTTGAGGTATTATCACGAAAACGTTTTCTTCGACATAACTTTTGCACGAGTGAAAAGTCCTTGCGTATTAGACTATAGTGCTAAGCCTAACTAATATTATAAATGCAAAAGTAGCTATGTCTCTCTGTCTAGGTGTTTGTCCCGTTATCACGTCTAAACGGCTGAACAGATCGACCTGAGTTTTGCATATATAGGTTAAGGATTGGCGACAGACATAAGCTACTTTTTTTTTTGTAGGTCCACACGAACGACACTAGTTAACTATGAATGAGTTATTAAAAACCAATATATAGTTCAACTTAGTACGCTGCCAACTAGTAGTGGGCTTGAACACTTGAATTATCTTTAGACCTTCAATGGTCTCTGGGTAAATTTTTTGTAATAGGCTAAGTAGTTTGTATGTATTTTGTTTAGTTATAAAGGCCCTTACCCGGGTTTTTTTTTTTATTCCATTAACAGATGACACTACCACGACAAACGATATTTACTACCACGGTTTTGTTTACCACTATCAGCAGATGAAGGCATTATAAAATTCATTTTACTAAAGCAGTAAATAGATCCGTCGTAACTCGTTGCTTACAGATGCTTGTAAGTAAACACTATGGTCACCGTTGCCACTTTAATTGGCGATCAGTGGTCTGGTCATCTACCGTGAACGTAAGGCATGGCTTACACTACAGCGACTTGGATAGCGGCTAGCTGCATCTCTTGATTTCTGGGAACTATTTTATTTACTCGCTTATGATACAAAGACTCTTACGCTATATTACTTTTTAACTGCACGTTATTAGTATTAGTATGTACTCGTATTTAAACAGGTGCAGTGAGTTACAAAATACATAGCTACAAATTATCTCATTGTATTTGCTACACATGACAAAATTATGAGCTCTTTATCTAGTAATCGTGTTTTTTTTTTTTGTGTTTTCATTTAGTGTTTTTTAATTATTTATTTATTGTATTAAAGCGTTGACATTATTATTATTTATCTTTTTTTTGGCGACACACGTTGTGTATTTAGCCAGTAAGCCAGTGTTAAGTAGTGTAATATTTCAAGTGAAGTCAAACATTTCACAATTAAACTAAGTCAACCAAACCAAAGTAGTCACGGTCAAGTCCATGTCATACCCCAGTAAAGAGGTGGAGACTTTACTAGAGACTTCTATGGAGTTTTGGAAACAACGGAGAGTCACGACATTATACTATTCACCAACACTCGTGCACGTTCTCAAACACCTAATGGATAAAATTCTATCATTTTAAAACATTAACACTCGAAATAACACAAGTTTTGGAAAATAATACAATAACGCGACACGATGACTTCTCCACGTTCCCGCCAAAACTCCAGTTTTACTTATAAAGGCCCATAAATATTAACAAACGTAATTTTTTTTTCATTAATTTTGGGTCCGCACATTGTTTTTAGCCAGTGTCAAGTTTTGTAATACTTGAAGCGAAGTATAAATATTTCACACTAAAAACAAGTCTCAGTCTTAGTCTAATTTAATAAATTGGTTGAGTAGGTTCGTCGTCTGTGGACGAAAATGAAGTGCGCATTACTAACAAAAGTTTTAAATTAAATTCCCAATAATTATTCAAACCAACAGACACATCTTGCCACCCGGTACCGAGCCGGGTCCGGTACGGGCCGTGCGTTGGTCACTCGATTAATACCAACATTAATCTCGGTTGCCCCCGGCCGCCGTAGCCTGAAGGGGTCTTTAATTTATGCCGTCGTTGTCACAATTGATGACCAAGAAGGCAGTTGTTTTGAACAACAGGGTAGGTATGCAGATTTGGTTATTTTCACAACTGCTGGGTGTTCGGTTAGACGACGCACAATCATCATCAACAGCCAGACGACGTCCTCTGCAGATCAAAGGCCTCCGCCTTAGAGCGCCACACTGAACAACAATTTGCCATTTGCATCCACCAGTGGCCCGCGACTTTCACAATTTCATCAGTCCACCTAGTGGAAAGCCTACCTATGCTGCTTCTTCCAGTTGTTGTCGCCACTTAAGAATCTTTTGTCTCCATCGGTTATCGGTGCAACCAGCGACGGCGCCTACCCATTGCCACTATGACGCACATTTTACCTCATCTGTGCCTCTTTTTATTTTAATATGTAAGAAGAGGACGGGAACAGTTTAAATAACGCTACGAAAATATAGCTACGCTTGTCTATGAAAATATAGAAAACGTTTTGGTGGGGTTTGCATTGTATATTTTCCTACCTGTTCGAATCTCACATAAATATTACTTTATAATAAGTTATTAATAGTGGTCATAATCAATTTAACGCTACAATATTACATGTACCAGTACCAGAGTACCAGATTGTCATCGGTTACTGTAAGTGTATTCTGTGGTACCGCGTTGATTTAATTATGACCTTTGACTGTGAACGCACCTGTTTGACAGGCGAGTATCGGAAATCGGGCAGAAAACATACATTGCGATTCTGGTTTATAAAAGTTGTTTTTTTTTTTTTTTAACGCTTATAAGTCTGCGATTGACCACTAACTCGGCTGTTGGTAAGCGACGATGTGGCCGAAGATGAAGTACGCAGACTTAGAAGATAAATGATTCAGGGCTTCTGCGTCAGCCTTTAAACATCCTACTGCTGAGATATTGGCCTACCCTATCCACCATGCTGGCCTAGTGCTGGTTGGCAGGTTGACATACGCCATCGAATTTCTTCTCCGGAAATATGCAGGTTTAAATAAGAAACTGAGGCATAGTACCTACTTATCATCATCATTATCCACAGCCTTCCTTATCCCACTGCTGGGTCTATACCCAGCATTGAAGAGAGAGGCCTATGCCTCTCTCTTGCTATGCCTTGCCTCAGTCCTTTGCTAATCTAGTCAAGATGCGACCCGCGATGGTGAGGTACCTATATAGTTATATTACCTATGAGTACTGATTTTATTTCAGACGCAATCGTTTTGATAAGAAAAATACCCGATTAATAACGATAACTGTCAAAACGTTTATTAATATATGAAAGGGTTTGAAGCGTGGATTAGCGATGGAACGGGGACGTAGCGACAGATGCGGGTGTACGCTGGAACGCGAAATCGCAGGAGCGATGTGAGCAAAGCAAAATACAAGCTAATTTGGATGCGGTACTAAAAAGAAATAGATAAGTTGATTTTAACTCTAAATCGGAAGTTAGGAAACAACTCGGAACTCGGGAGTTGAGTATTTTTTATTACATATTCTTGTTATCAGCTCTTACACGTCCACTACTGGACGAAGCCTACCCCCTATTGGATTAGTGGGTATTTGGGCTAGTTGATCCTGACAAAGTAATACTGCTGAATTTACTACACCTAGAAAACCTACCACACCTAGAAAATATTTGATTGAATTTAAAAAAAAATACATTTAACATAAGGTCGTGTACAGAGGCATTTTTTAATATTCAAATCATTCTATTCAATAATTTTATATACCGCTAGTCCACTGAAAATGCTTTAATACTTATTTCATATCAGTGCGCCAACCTTATCTTTAGAATAATTGCACTGGCCAGCATGACGAAGGCATAAAAATAACTTTAAAAAAATGTATTCTCTTTATTCCATTCACTTTCCATCAGTATTTATCTCGCTCTAGTGATGTGAAAAGTTATGTGGTTTACTCGGCAGCAAAGTTATTCTGCGTATCGTACCTCTAAAACCCTCGCTACGCTTAGGATTATGTATTTGAACCACTCGATTTGCTCGTGGTTAAATCCTAGAACCCTTCGCTTGCTCAGGTTTCATTACATGTACTCGCGCAAAGCAAAGTATTCACACACAGCATTGCAGCCTTAGATAATAAATAACTATTTCCAATAACGCATCAAAAAAGTTATGCTTTCAAGTGAATAGTGAACAAACTACCTTATCATTAGTTTCCACCTCAATACTGAAAATTAAGTTTGTCCCTTTCGTCCCTCTATGTTTGTCTAGTTAAATTAAGTTGAAAATTTATTCCGTATCAGCTCGAAGCCCTCTGTGTCAGCTGAATTTATAATTTTAAGGACAAAACTATTACTTTAGGTTTTAATTGGTTTTTGATGGAGTTAGTTTTGGGTTTGTTGTATTGTGAGAGATAACGTTGATCGGCGTTGGTCGTTTGTGTTCGAGATATTTTACAAAAAGCTTACAAATAATTGGGATGATATATATATTTATTTCCGAAATTTAAATTTAAATTTTTATTTAAATGAGAATGAAAATTATTGTAAAAAAATTGGCGCATAATTAAAATAATAATGCATACATACACCAATAAAGCGTATTACGACTCAAATGATGAAATTTAAAAACAATCATAATAATATGCTGATAAACAAAATACTCTGACTTTTTGAAATTCTTATCTTGAATGTTGCCATTTTAAGTACTATTTAATTCTTTTCTGTGATAAAATAACCTTTTTAGTATTAATGTTTTCTTACCTCCTTATATGGAAGAATTAGATGTAAATCTGCAGTGAGTATAAACAAAGATACATTGAATTATTTCAATCAATAAAATCCACACTCCAATATTACCAGTTGATGTTGACACGAGAAAAACGGAAAACTGTCATCAAAACCACGGGAGACAGCTAGTCTTCAACAGAGTCGAAGTAAGTGGTGTAAAGGAGCGTGGTGCACGTTTTCCGTGCAATTAACATCCGCGAGTGCGAGTGATGTTGCGAATTAACATGCGGACGGGACGTCACGGGCAGTCCGCACAGGGGTGAACTCGGAGAATATCCTCTTTATTTTTATGTTTTATATTTTGGCTCCACACGTTGTATCAAGTTTTGTAACATTTCAAGTGAAGTAAAATATTTCGCAATAAAAACAAGTCTCAGTAATAGCCTAAGTCAAGCAAAGTAGTCACGGTCAAGTTCAAGTTATGCCCAATGAAGTGGTGGAGACTTTACTATAGACTTTTCTATGGAGTTTTGAAAACAACGGGAAATGTCACGTTTCACTTTATTATACCATTCACCAACACTCGTTCACCAACATGTTCACGAACACTTTACGAATCAAAATACACTATACATAAGCGATTTCTTCCGGGCAACCTTAGCATGGAGAGGATAAGTAGTTTGTTTTAGTTGGTGTTTTTAGTTAATAAATGCACTTGCCCGGTAATTATACCTACTACTTGGTCTCTTTCATCATCTCCAATTTAAGTCCCAAGTACGCTACTCGCCGGTTAAACTGGCAAGTAACTGTAGCACTAGTGTCAAAATATCGGAGTAGCGCTAACCGTCCAAACTGAACAAAAATAAAGATACATAGTACTATTATTCGATTTTAAGCACTAATCGGAAAGAAGCTTTTCATGACTTTGATGAAAGAGGCTTTAAATCAATAAAAGGTTGGCTTAAAACCAAGTCCGTCCTTGTGTCGAGTTCACGCATGCCTTGCCTTGGCCAACCGCTCCCGACCACTCGTCGTGGACAGGCCCAGTTTGTTCAACGGAATAATTCGATATTTGCATTTTCTCTTGTGAAATGTCTACATTAATGTAAATAAAGAAAGTAATAAACCCTTAAGGCAGCAAAATATCATGTGGAATTATTATTTTGTGAGGTTTTTGATCAAGCGAAACGAAGGTCTCAGAGTCTACGGGAGCAAATCGGCAGTTGTATGTAAGTTTGTATGTTTGTATGTATATTTTTCCGACGATAACTTGTGAACGGCTTGACCGATTTGCATATTTTTTTTTTTATTTGTGTTTATAATTTTCAGGACAAGGTTTACAGCAACGGCGATGGCCGATATCTCGGGCATCAGTTAGTAAGCAAATAAATAACACTACACTAAATAGCTCCCCATTAGGATTTTCTGTGTCGAGGATGCCATAGAACTCACACATAGACCTGGGCAACTAGCACCCAGACTGATAATTTAAATTCATCGTTCAAACTTATGACCTCCGGGTATGACCTAAAACTGCGTAACTGAACCTTCTATCAAGTTTTGTAATATTTCAAATGAAATAAAATATTTCGCAATAAAAACAAGTCACAGTCAAGTCCAAGTTATGCCCCAATGAAGTGGTAGAGACTTTATTTTAGACTTTTCTATGGAGTTTCGAAACAACGGGGAATGTCGTGTTTCACTTTATTATACCATTCACCAACACTCGTGCATGTTCACGAACACTTTACGAATCAAAATACACTATACATAAGCACTCAAAATAACACAAGTTTTGGAAAATAATAAATGACGCGACATGAATTCTTCACGTTCCCGCCAAAACTCATTTAAGTCTTTATACTAAGTTTTACCATTCTATTTCTTTCCTAATTATTGCGACACACTTCACGTAAACAAGATTATTATTTCTGAAACAAATCCGCTGGAGCAGCAGAACTCAAATATTAGTAGTCGGAACTTGCAAGAGAGCAACTACTAATCATATTAACCTTATTAATTACGTCCCAGGGCGTTGTTATTGCAGAATGAAAATCTATGGCGGAACTAAAAGCCAACTGAGAGTTCGAGTCGGGTTTTGATTATTACTTTTGCATGTGTCTGTATAATTATGAGGATGGTCCTTCCGAGAGGTTTTGGCGCATTCGACATTTGAAATTGTATAGCTGGCGCTCTTAGAGTACGGTTTAAAATGCGCTCACAGTGCAAACACCACATACACTGCTAACGATCGGTTTAAATTGTTAGTACGCTCACAGCGCGCCAACAAATTGAACCGATCATGAGCGTGCTTATGTCAGATAGTTTAATTTTTTAGGTTATCGGCCTGTGTCTCATAATTTGATGGTCACAGTTTCATTTCTGTTTTCACAGAAGATTGTGGCCTGCATTCAATCCATATTTTTCTATAAAAACAGAGAATATCGGAATTCACAGATGACAATTTGAATTTGACATTAGCGCAAACAGTGCACTACCTCATTCTTGTGAGCACCGTGAGCACGCTAAAATGACGTCACTCATGACGTCATGTGTCTGACAGGAGCCTTTATATGCGCATCTTAAACCGACTGTTTGCACGCTGACAGTGCGAATGGTAACTATGTGCGCATTTTAAACCGCACTCTTAGTGTAATAGAGAGTTAGTGAATTTTCCTAACATATTGATGAAATTAGAGTTTCAGGGGTAGGGAATTTATAAAAAAACATACAAGCATAGTTATCTAGGGTGTAGATGACATAAAAAAACCATCGAAATCAGATAACATTTAGGGGTAGGTGGGTGTACTACGCTTTTTGTATGGACAAGACGGCGGTATACTCTATTCTTAAGTACCTAAGTATCGTGTTTATGTTGTATGTTCGTGATATTTTTCCAATTGTCTATAGTTTGCGAATGGAGGGTCCAACTCTTTACCTACAGCAAAGAAAATCTACACAAGAAGAATGACAATCCCATACATAAAAGTGTACCTCCGAAAAATCTGCCAGAACTATCGGAAACCGGACAGCAGTGCACTTAGTAAATGGTGAACATTGCGCGATCTCCAAGCCGCCTGCCAATGGTGAAAATATTGGGGGAGGCTTGTTCAATTCATCTTTCTTTCCAATTAGGTATTAAGAATACTGTTATAGATAGTCATGTAGATTAGAATTAACAAAACGTCACAAAAGCAAAATAACATTATCAGCACTAAAACACACTACGCATGGTGCAGTACTGGACGTCTAAGAGCTGTTAAGATGGAGAACTATTTAAAAAGTGTATTCTAGGACGAATAAATGGGACCACAGTGAAACGTGGCATGTTTAACTGTAGGTTGTAACTGTATTTACTAAAACAAGCTAGTGCTTAATTGTAAATGCCAGTCATGATCCGTTCGTCTGTTCTTAAGTTTGGTGGTATATTAAGATCAGCTAGTTGATCTCGCCTCCAGCGCTGTAAACTAGATAAGAATATCTTAAGCCCTGCAAAAAAGATTGCGAACAGAAAATACCCTATTACAAATACAGAAAAATAGCAGGTCAGTTCATGTGCAGCGTTCCGAGTCACATACGTGAATGTAAACGTCCGAAATGTGAGTTTTACTTGCAAACCGATGTCAATAGCTCAAAGCCTGGGGCCGATGCTGGCCAATCTGTAGCCGTACGCAGCGGCGTAGTTTAATATCAGTATCGAATTCGCCCTCCAGGTATTCGAGTAAAACTGTGGATGTTACGTTCACAAACAACGTTTAATAAAAGCTGCAAATTGAGATGAACTAATAACTATTAAATTTAAACGACATTGGTACTGTCTTTGTACTTTGTCCTGCAATAAAAACAAATCAAATACAAACAATGGTGAGTATTGATATCATGAAACAGGCCGAGAATGTAGTACTAGACGCTCTATTTGGGTCTCGCTTGCTTCGCTTTTCAGGGTCACAGCACACACATCGGCTCAGGACCAAAAAGCCTACGCCGCACCTAATAAGCTCGTAACCGCGAGATTACAGGCTCAATACCTCAGGGGCTCGCGCTTACAGACGCGCGACGGGGCAAAGGCTTTTTTTTAAATAGCGTGGATCACAGTTGGTCTGCGCTCAGCGTAAGAAGGAGGACGTAGCACAGTGTCTTGTCGACGTAAGCACTGTGACGACAGCCGATAGCCAAACGTGACAGTAATTTGAGCAAAACCAGATGTTTCCTAGCTTGTCTCAAGGCTCGTAGACAACGTCGTCACGACGCTGATAAGTGTTGCAATGTATACTGCTGACAAAGCGGGACCTGGAGAACTTGTACCTCTTACATAAAATTATATCAACTTTGTAACCCAGGCTCACAGGCTAAATCAATTGAATTTGAATTTGAATAGTTTAATGGAAATAATACTGAATTCATCGAGTTGTGATGCTGATCCTGTGCCGAGTTGATTTGTCTATGGTGACCTTTTCCTCTCATGCTCTCAAAAAAACTCTTAGTTTACGAGAAAAAATATATAAAATAAATGGTAACACTAAAATGCAAAATAAAATCGGATTCTATTGTTTCAATCACACAACAACTGGCCGCCAACTTTCACCAATAAGCCCGCAAGCAATTTCATCCGCAAAATACCCTTCGGACTGTTCGTAACACCGCAAATATCACGCGACTAAATCAGTCGCGTACCCAGCAAACTAAGCGAACTATATTTCACTCGCCAAGACTAGTTTGGGAATTTAGTTGCAATTAAATGGTCGTAAATTGAGAGTTTGGGCGCGGGCGGACGGTCAGTCGGGGCGGGCGGCAATTTATCAATTATTTACGGCACTTGGGTCTATGCCGCCATCACCTGCCGACGCACTCGCTTAGGGATTAGTTGATTGACACGTCTGTTATTAAAAATAGCTGCTTCAACGGAACGCTTCCGTAAATAAATGACATTGATTAATACGTGTATCAAGTACCCGTGTATGAATCATTATTTTTAAAAGTATATGGTCCATTATAATTTTCTTTATATGTTTAATATTCAGAAAATGCTTGTTGTGACGTTCTTACGATTGGGATTAGAGAGTATACACGTGAAATTACAGGGCTATTTTGCCCGACTGCTCAAGAAGAAGGTAATGATGTTTGTGTCCCATTATAGAGCGTAAACGGCTTGACCAATTTTGACAAGTGAGGTGTTGGATACCACTTTATGTTTATTTGGTTTTTCTTATAATAATATTACTTGCTATGAATGTAACAAAAACCTCTCACAAACCTTTACATCATAATTACAAATTTTGCTATTTGTTCCCAACAGTTTTTTGTCCACAGCTCCTAAGTTTTAGACGGGCGAAGCGCGACGTGCTATTGTTTTGAGGAGGTGAGGATCAAAACCTCACATATCAACTTGTGACACTTTTTTTTTTGTTCTTGCTCGACTCCAACTGATAAAATGAGTCGAATATGAACAAAACAAACGAAACTGTCAAATTTGATATGTGAGGTTTCGATCCTCAGCTCCTCATTTACAACCTAATTCAAAAAAAATTAAATTGGAATTTTTTATATTATTTTGGAATTAAAAAGAATAATTTTTAAAACTACCTTTTTTATCGATGATGTTTTACGGATTTTGCTTGTTCGTAAGTTAATCTATTACTAGTAGTTCGCGCCGAACTGAGACCTCGCGATCTCTATATCTTCACAACCCCTGGACCGATTCAGCTCATATTTGAACATAAAAATTGTATTAAAATCAACTACTTGCTTACGAAATTTCATGAATATCGGATCAACGGTTCGCAAGTTATCATCGAACAAATATACACACAAACATACATACAAATGCCCCAGTAAACTCTGAGACCTTCGATTCGCTCGGTCAACTACAGGTCCAATTTTAAATTCTCTCAATGTTTGAAAAGATCATTACTTTATGTACAAACGAACTATCGCTAAAGATCACTATTACCAAAAAACACCCTCGATAAATCCACCCAAAAAAGTTAGTTTTCTTTTTGAGCCGCGCCCAATTTTTTTGGATTACGTCACTTTTTGGACCAGTTTTTATGTGACAAAACAGATTAAAAAATAATCATTTCGTCACGCCGCTGTGAGATTCATAACAAATATACCCAGGCAGTTATAAAACAGTTTTCTCTAATTTCCAAATAGGTGATACGTCTTGCGGTTCCCGAGGAGCATCTGTGCAACTCTTGAGTCCAAACTGCGCGTGACGTAGATCGATGTCGTGACCGCAAGCCGGGGCCTCGCCGAGCTAAATGACTGATTGTCATCCCTTGCCCTCAGATGCTGGCGAGAAGTTTTATTTGTTTGTGTCTGTTCCATGACATCTCCGGACGATCTTACTGAACAAGGCCTGCATATTTCGCATTTTAAGAAATTTGATGGCGTATGTGAATTTTCCAACCTGCATTGAGCTAGCGTGGTAAATATGGCTTAATCAGTATATACCCTTCGATGGTAGGCTGATATTCCAGCAGTGAGATGTTTAAAGGTTAATGCAGAATTTTCAGTACTGTGGGTCAGATGATATGTTAAATTTAAGGTTTTCGCTTTCGTCTTATCACAATAACTGCTAAGCACGTCCAAAACTCGTGACATTAGGGCTAGCCACTCGTCCTACACGACCTTACTTAATTCAAATTCAAATAATTTAATTCATACTACAAAGGTCCATATTGCACATAAAAAGAAATTCAATCACAAAAAAAAACATAAAATAAAATTATATATTATATTATGTCCTAAATGTCAATAATAATACAAAACAGTTTTGTCAAACGGAAAATGCTAAATAAAATAGTATCAATAAATTTTCTGTCGACATCTATATTGATTTGGTTAACAAGCAATTAAAATCTGACGCCTGGTTTACCTTCGACTATTATTGTATTTACCTTGCTCTATCGTAAACACGTGAAGTAAAATAAATTTAATTAAATAAAATCGAACTGGCCTTCATTTCCAGTGCGTGTCATGAAATATCGCAATCAAAAAGATGTTAACATTTTATGATCTGTTTTACATTCGCAACTGCAATGTCAGCAACTTCATTATTTAGCCAGTCTGGTGTCAGGTTTTGTAATATTTCAAGTAAAGTAAAATATTTCACAATTAAAACATTCTGTTCTAATAATGAATTTAATACAGTAGTAAATATAGTAATAATTATGTCAGACTAAGAATCACATAAACATTAAAACAAGTCTCAGTCATATTCCAAGTAAATCACGATCAAGTTCAAATCATGCCCCAGTAAAGTGATGGAGACTTTATTTGGAGGTTTCTATGGAGTTATGGAAACGGCACGAATAGCCACGGTTCACATGTGTGGCGACCAAAACTTCATTATCTTAGTGGACATCACGACAAACATATATAATTGAGTACACAATGCGAAAGTAGATTACTTGCTGAGTATATACACACAGTAGCATACTTGGTACCCACAAATGAGTTCACCGTTACGAGCGCTACGATCAATTTTTTTTTCGCCCTTCTTTGTGCATGCTAAAGCCATTAAGGACATATAGCCTCGTCTTACATGTCTTTTGTTTTCATTTGCTACATTATTTCTTCTCAAGTTTCACAATAAACACAAACCACTGTCCAGTCCAAGACTTGTTTTTCAAGTCAAGTTTATTGAAAGCTTCTAAGGAGTTTTGGAAACAAAATGTAAAAAATGATTACTTATAAGGCCCCACTCAACCCCGTTAAATATCACTCAATAGATAATAATCCGCCATTGTTACATATTTACATTCGAAAGAACCTCTAGGATTAATGTACACTAGAAGTGTTCGATATTTTTAGATATTTCATGGATAAACATATTTTGAAACAATCAAAACTCGAAAGAACACAAGTTTTGGAAAATATTACTTAGCTGTGATATGAGTTTTCCACATTGGCGTCAAACCTCTACTACGTTTAAAATATATATTTTTTTTAATCGTAATATTTTTTTTTTAAATTTTAATGTTAATAATTTTACTGTTTTGGTTTTGGAGCACATTAGAAGTAGCTAACAATTTTCCCAATTTTCAGGTCATTAGAAAAAGTTAAGGCTTTAATTTGCTTTAGCTCATCATACATCTTGGATAAACTAAGGCTTCTTATTTCTTCAAGCACAGTTTTATAAATCTCCATAAAAACCATGATTAAAGTTTACTGGCTGAAATAACCTGCAATCGAGCGAGCACTAATTTTATAACACTAAGTTTTAGAGCACCTTGCACTAAAAGAATACAACTCAATGCAGATATGATTCAAGTTATTTACGATTAGGGTAATTAAGAAGCAGCCGTACTGGGTACGGTTGGGCAATATTGTCTTAACTGCAAGTGCTGCCATGATTTAACTACGTATTTTGGTTCACATTGTAACTGTTTTGTTTGATGGGAATTGTACTATGTATACTGAAGTTATGGAGTTCATAACTAATAATATAGATGGATGCTTAGGTGCTAGGGAGATATTACTTAGGTAGGTACAACACTCTTGGTAGATTCAAAAAATAAACTGACATAATTAATAGATCGATTCAGGCGTAACGTTGTACAACTTAACTTAACTTTGCTTTGTCTGATATAATTATTAAGAATACAGTTTATTTTTCCATACAAAAATCGAATAACGTGGGAATCAGATTACGACAAAAACGTAATCTGATTCCCACGTTATCCGATTTCGATGATTTTTTTATATGTTTTCTAGAACATGATAAACTATGCTTGTATGGTGTTTTTTTTCGCAATATCTTCGTTGTTATAGGCACTTAAAGTGACATGAAGTAGTTGTTTTTAGAATACCATAAAAACTTTTTGACAAACAAAATATAGCGGCGTAGATTATAGTTTATCCAAGCCATTGACCGAAAACAAAAGATTTTGTTAAAATTTAGGGGGTTCTACAGTTTCCCCCCGAAACGCAAATTTCATCAAAAAGTTAGGAAAATTCACTGACTCTCTCTATCTCTCTATTGCACGCACGAGAAACAGAGTGACAGCTATACAATTTCAAATATCGAATGCGCCAAAATCTCGCGGACGGACTATACTCTTGATTACCTATCTAATCGTATTGGGATGCGAGCAAATGTCAATTTTTTGATCCGGTGGGTTCCATCTTCGAAAAATCGAAAAATCTACTGGTACTTTTTGAATAAAATAGAATCAATTTACGTATTTTTGATCCCAGAAAAAAGGTTTCAACCACTCCTGGTTCTATCTCACTCCTCGAAAGCTGAAAGTTGACGTCTAGTGCCATTCACAGTTACCTTAGATCTAGTACTTCTGTATTTCGAAACAATTTAAATCGCCAACTTACATAACATAAGATGAGCATTTCGTACTTCCAAAGCGATTAAGGAGATTTTGATCTGCAAACGACGCGTCAAAAGCCGAGCTTTTCAAACGGAGCCGAGCCGTTTAGCTCTCTTGAGCCTTTTGTTCGCTAATGCTATAGAGCGCTGCGCTTTCTTAGTTTGCTTACATTGTGACGTAGTAGTCACCATTAAGAAAGAAAAAAAAATGAAATCGGTTAATAGTAAAGACAATCAAAAGATTCTGCTGTCCTTTAATAAAACATGTTTTTTTTTTTAAATATTGTATTGGTAGATAAATATAAATATTGGTGGACTTTTTTACACACAGCGCCATCTAGCCCAAAACTAAGCAAGCTTGTACTATGGGAACCAGATAACTGATAAAATACATAAATACTTTATTTTTGTAAATACATACATAGATCCATGTTCATCACACAAATGTTTGTCCTGGGTGGGAATTGAACCCACAACCTACAGCTCAGAAAATGGAAATCTTCCCACTGAGCCACGAATTATTCGCATTATTTTTTTCAAATTGTTACACACAACAAGATTCAAAAATAGAGAACAAAACTTTCTTTAAGCACTGCTTCACAGATTTGTCGGAGGAAGATTGCTATTTGATACAAGCAGTCCTCCCAAAAAAGTAGAGCGGCTATATTGTTATCATGCAGAAAATAATAATCATCACTTTGGCTTTCATCGAAATGAGCATAGTATTGAAATGAGCACAGTGATAATACCTACTGCATGGATGTTCGGTTAGATGAGAGAAATCACACTAAATTTATAAATGCGAAAGTTTGTAAGTAGGTAATGTGTAAGTTGATAAGTCTGAAAACATACTACTTGTGTAAAATTGTACTACATTTCGTTTTGCATTGGTAAGTATAATTTTGATTTATTATTTACTAAAACATTGAATGAATTGCACCCCTCCCCCCTAGGTTGCACAGACATTACATTGAAAAATTCCATGTAGGGTTCACATTATGGTATTTTCGCGTAATATAGTGGCATTACGATACTTAATACTACACAACACGATATATTGGTACAAATAGTATAAAATAATATACTACGAAATCCATCAGTGTTCATACATTTCGTCAAGGGTATAGAATATATTAGAATACAAGCGGTGTCCCGCGGTTTCATCCGCTATTCTACCAAAACAATATTTTTACGGGATAAAAATCAGCATATGTGTTATTCCAGTATGTAAGCTACCTCCATACCAAATTTCATACAAATCCGTTCAGTCATTACTGAGTTCAACGGGAACAAACACGCTTACATAATCACATACTTAAATACACCTCAAGAACATCACCCTCCTTATTGGACAGTCGGGAAAAACACAAATCTTATAACATTTCTACTGAAACCTATTTCATAAGCAGTAAATCTCAGCCGTAAGAGGGTATTGTCTTCCTGCCATCAGTCACAAGCACAAGCAGTGAAAACTGTGACAATACAGGATTAACAGACGCCTTTATAAATATTCATTTCGGAATATAATGCTAGGGCCGCTTCAGTTTCGTTTTGTTTGGCAACAGATGCGATGTTTCGAACAATGGGGCTGGTTTGAAATGTTGAGATCACGAGTTAAAAGCTTAGGAGAATTTATGAAGGAGCAAGCTATCGTAATCAGTAGGTACTATGTACAGTAGGTGTTGGTATGTTTTCAAAATATACGAGCGCTAAAGAGATATTTTTATTCACTATCAAGAAGACTACTCCGATCGACTCTCATGATTGTTAGTTTTACCTTGTTGTTTGTATACAAAGATCTTTACAAATTATTTAATTAATCTATATATATTTTTAAAATCTAACTACACATTTTGCATATTTCCACCGGTTTATCTTCGTTTAAACTATCTGCGCCACGTCCTACAATGGTGAAGTGAGGCGAGCTATCGCGGCATCTTCACGCTCGGTCGAGTTGAAGCGTTCCCGTGGTTCCACCCGATCTCGTCGCACTATGTAGCGAATAGCTTAACTGATGTACCCGTAGCATAACTACACTATGGAAAAATAACGTAGTAATATGTAGGCGCTGTTTTATTTTTTTATTATCTGGTATCGAATACGTACAGCGTTTCGACAGTATTTACGCTAGAGGCTACTGACTGATCTATTACGCAAGTTTGGAAATACACAAAGTACTTACCACTTGTGAACGACTATGGACCATGTTCTTGTTCAACCATAGTCACAGTCACAGTCATTTTTTGTATAGCAGCGATCAATGCTATGATGCGAAAAAAGTTAAAGGAGTCACATACCAACACCAATTCCAAATCAATTTCAATTCCTTTTTATTGTTAACATAGATTTAACAATTTTGTCCAATTAACAGTTCTATTAAGTCTAATTGATTAATAATTAATTATTCTGTTATAATAAGTGTTGTGTTGTTGTCCATTTAAGGATTTTAGGGAAAGCCAGTATAACTAGATATCACCACTTGCCTTTCGCTCTATCAGTTTTTATAAGTACGTATACGTTTGTAATTTTGTATATTTGTTTGTAGGAGGTAATCTGAGTGAGTGAGGGAGTTAATTGGTACGTATGTATAGTTATGTATCTATTGTGAGTTTTATAGTATTTATATAATATACTATGTAATTATTGTATGTATTTCTATGTAAGTATTAGGATTATGCATGTTTATTCATATATTATATTATATATATTTTATGTAGATATCTACACCACCGACCGTATTGTTTTCATTGATAACTCTGTCCATCCCCAGGTTGTCTGGAAGAAATCGCTTTATACTACCGGTTTATCTATTATTGTTTATATTTAAGTTTCATTGTCTTTTGGTGTATAATAAATGTATGTTGTATTGTATTGTAATCTTTGGAGCTGCAAAACCGATTCTGAAAATTCATAGCAAGCTGCACTGAACCTGTTTTTTTTTTATGTTACTGAATAACGCGACAAACAAGTCGATTACCTCATGTTAAGTGTCACGTTTGGCCATAACAGTTCAGTGCCACCCAAAATTTTGAACTTCGAGATTTTAAAACCATGCGCGGCATTGCACTACTCTCGTCACCCTGTTATATGGAGTTAAATCTCTCTCTCTTAGTGCCTCGTAATTTCGCTAGAAATATTGACTTTCAATCCAGAACACAGTGCTGCTTGAACACTAATGCTTGGCGGTTGAGTAACTGACAATGGTGTGGTACATAACCACGTGGTCCTACCACAAAAAAAAAGAGTACTACCACTACAAAACAAAACAAGCGACGCAGGTTTTGTTCAACGGGGGTCCCAGTGGAAAACTTATTAATCTACATTAATAAGCACACTATAATTTATTATTTACATATGACATAATAGACCAGCAGCCGAGCCAACTCACGAGCCATTAGCCGTTATTGACTAAATATCAATATTGGATCAGCATCTAGACGGACGGCCATTTATGGCTCTGCACGCCTGCACGCTGCAGCCTCCGATAATGTTTACAAATAATTAATTGTCCAATGCAATGCGGCTGTTGATATGATATTGCAGTAATAAATGCCCTGCCATATTTATCAACAAAAATAAATATCTCAAATTTTAGCTAACACACAAAACTGAACTTTATCCATCACAATCAAAAGCTCAGTTTAAGCTTTTGCGCAAAATGACGGTAGTTCCGATTTCCGAACGGTCCTATACAAGAGTTTAAAAAACGAATTAATTTTATTCATCGGGAAATAGAGAATATATTGGCTTGGATTAGTTAAACGATTGCCATAGTGACCAAACGTTTTGCACACTATATTTTTACGAGGAATTTTGTGCTCTACCGTTTTGCAACGGGTGTCAAAATTGCATATGCGCTGTGTGTAACTTACGCTAGTGTTGTGTATGGTGATACAGGGTGTATCGGTGCAACGCGTGCCGGTGAATTTAAAGGGCGATTAACGTTTAATGTCCAGCATCAGTCGATCGGCCGTTTGCTGTGCCCGTATCGCCGTAAAGCTGCACCGGTTTCAGTGGAAACAACACAAATATTTGTACAAATCACGTGAAATATAATATATATATATGGATATATAATTATGTTAAGTGTGAAATATTTATTCAGTCAATAATAAATTCAACTTATCTTAAAGTTTGTGTGTTCTAATCTAATTATAGGATTTTCTACAAACACAATAGAAAATGTTTGAAAATCGTATAAAGACTTTTTGTAAACTTTTTTGAAAAATAAAGTTTTTTTTTGCAGTATGTTAGCACATCAGCTATTGTAATGTAGTAGTAGTAATGTAATTCAAAGTTGTTGCTATTGGAGAATAATAAATATTCAGAGTAAAATCCGTAGTACCATGAGAAGCAGCCAATTTTATTGTAATGACAGCTTAAATAACAGAACCGTTATTTTGTCGTTGCTATGATACCACATAAGTTTAATACTCTAACAGTTGCTATAAACAGTTACGTAACTTAAAATTATTATTATATTTTATTTTATTTTAGTTGGATAACCGAACAGCCTTCATACAAATTAATTTAAACACTAGGATAATAAGAACACCTAGGCCAACGGAGGCTATCGCTAACAAAATCATAGTAATATTACGATCAGTTATAGATCCGTCTTTAGATAGGTGGATTTGCGCTTAGGCTAAAAGTAGATTTCAAACTGTAAATCAATGAAGCCTGTCTAGTCGGGTTAATCAAATGTAGCCACTGGGGCTTAAGAGTATGTGTAGAGTACAATCACGCGGAAAACGCCTTTATTATCTTTATTTTAAAGGTAGAATAATTCCAATATTGAGGTTTAAGATCTCCCACCGGGTTGCCCGCATGCTAATATTACCCTAAAAACAGACACATTATGGACGGATTCTATTGCAGAACCGAGCGTCCGCGTCACGGACAGAATCGCATGAATTCGCGCGCGTGTTCGTTCATAAAACAGAATGCTACGTTATTATCTGGCTATTAGGATAACTTGACCACCAACTTGACATTTTTTTACAAATGGAAGACATATAATTTTCGGAAATACATATTATACATACATTTGGAAAAGACATTCGGTAACAACAAGACTTCTGATTTAGAATACAAGTCTTCACAACTTCTCTCTACGTTTTTTATCCCCTTAGTTAGAAAACTGTCATCATTCCAACACAATAGCCTCATAAAAGCGCATTCAGATGACAGTGAAAAATGACACTCATCATTTCAACACCATTTTTATGGCGCAATTCCTTTCGCATAAAAACGAAAAATCGGTGCCGTCTTTATAAAAACATCTCTTCAATTGTCATTCATGGCGGCAACGCGCGTATTTGTCACGCCGCGTGTCGGTACACGGCCTCGGATCGCGTTCCAAATATAAAAATGCAATTTTAAACAAAAATCCGACCGCACGATTCGAACCCTCGCAATAAAAAATAAATGCGTGGCAAACAGTGGCAGAAACAGACTTGGGCGGGATTTTTATCCGGCCACATATTTTTGACAGAAACTTGATACGCATTTGATCACCTTCCATTTTTTAAATCCCTTTTTTAAAGAGCGTCCTTTGAAGTAATTTTTTTATTCAACCGTTCAACCTTGTGTTTTATCTGTTTGACTAATAGTTTGTTCCTTGTTTTTATTTCAGAAGTCATTAAAAAAAATAAAAATAACGAGAACGTTATAGTACGTAGGTCATTGACATAACTAGTAGTTCTGCGAACAGTAGACCTCGCGAGCACAAACTTTTTCGCACAATCGCAATTCTACAATTTCATAGAATTTTATAGTTGTCGGCGATTTTCGATTGGTGTGGTATTTTACCCCAAAATAAGGGAAGTTTGCTGCGGCACCATATACCGGCCGATTTTGAAAATATTTGGTATAAACTTTTGGTACTCAATTTTTAACAAGAATATCGAATATGAGCAAAATCGTTCGATAGGTTGGCAAGATTAAAAGTCGTGAGTTCTCAGTTCGATGT
Source organism: Apocheima hispidaria (assembly GCA_947579745.1). Lineage (NCBI taxonomy): Eukaryota > Metazoa > Arthropoda > Insecta > Lepidoptera > Geometridae > Apocheima > Apocheima hispidaria. The sequence goes on along the minus strand of OX388150.1, from coordinate 10,552,093 downwards.
ACCGATCTGAAATCTGACGACCTGACGATCTGATGACGATCTTAACACCGATTTTGCTCATATTCAAAATTCTTGTTTAGAATCGAGTATTAAATGCTTAAGCCAAATATTATCAAAATCAGCCGCAGCAAACTTCCCCCTTTGTTGGAGGAAATATCCCAATAATCGAAAATCGTCGACAACTAAGAAATTCAAAAAAATTGTAGAACCTGTATACAGGTTGTTACATACAAATTTCGTCAAGATTGGTTGAAAAATACGCCCTGTACGCGATTACCAACATACAGACAGATGAAAGCAAATTATGCTAGTAAAAATTGAGATCATTCGTTCGCTTCGTTCATTCGGTCAACTAGAATTCATGCCTTTTCTGCCTCTCGTTCTCATCGTTCTTGGTTCTTATCCAAATCACCAAGATTCCAAAACCACATCACGCAGGATGTGATCAAACGCTAACTAATACTTATAATAAAAAAATCACAAACACGGTACTTAAGTTAACAAAAGTAGGTAGTTTGAAATTCCAATACGATCGTCAATAAATTTGGCATGAAATCAAACCAACTAAGGTCTATGCTATGAAATGTACCTTGTATTTGGTATTCACTACGTCGTCAAGATCGCATCAGGGAGATAGCAAAATATTATAATAGCGTAACGGTGTCAGGTGCTGTTGTTCTAAGGGGTCTTCTTAACTTCACTGTAGGGATGTAACACGGGTGGTTTTATCGACGTCGATAAATTATAATGTAACTATCGAACTGTATCTAAATGTAATCACGTAGCACTACACAAACGCGCACGTTATTTTTTATAACATTTTACGACTCCATTCTAATTCCTGCATACACTGTAAAGGGGGTAAATTTAATCACGTAGCGCTACATAAAAGCACGCATCATTTCATATAATTATTACCGACTCCCGACAAATTGCTACAAAAATCATACAGCAAAAAGGTCCGTTATCATTCCTAATATTGTAAGCAATAATGAGGCCTTTTGTTCAGTGGATGTCTTCTGGCTGATGACATAAAAAAAGATAAGTATCTAAATAAATCCAATGGCCATATTTGAGCTCCAAGGTATAAAAGCCTCAAAGCCAACCAAAAGCTCACCTCAAACCATAGAGAAAATATAATGCATGCAATATTTACATAATAATTATAGGCTGACTAGCTGACTACACACTTATATTAAAAACTTTTTCTTTCAAGTTTCTTTGTCTTTACCACATATCGATAAACGTACTTACTGCAAAGCCGTCACTACCTCAAATGTAACGCACCGCTCAGGCTCAGACATACACTAAGCGGGCTTCAGGCGGTCGTGACGTGAAAACGAACCGACGTCACAGCTCAACTCTTCCCTCAGTTACTACGTTTCAGCTTTTATTGCTCGTGGGATTGTCGTGTGCTTAGTTTTATTGCACTGAATGTTTAGATACAGCGCTGTGGAATGCTAAGCAAACTGTAATATTCATGTTTGGAAACAGCCAAGGCTGTGCTACAACATTACTGAGCCAATGTGATTCTGTTGAATTAAAAAATGTCAATTATGATTATTTGCGCGTTAATTAAGCTAACGATTGTAACCCGAAAGTCATCGCGTCGTCAATGAACTATCGTCTTTTTTTATTGAATTCTGAAAGGTACTTTGACATTGGTTTTGTTTGTATATTATTTTATTACACGTTCAGCCTGTCTCGATACATTATTTACCTATTTGTTTAACAATTCTTGTTGACGTTGTACTTATAAGGACTTGCGACGGAGTAAAAGTAAAAGATATGAGTTTTCTAAGGAAATTCAAAATAAACAAATTCGAAACAAATTGGAACTTAATTTCATATTATAAAAAACACATAGCTCTGCTCCGGCTTCACTGGATATCCACTCTTTTAATCCGTTAATTAATAAATAATTAACGATACAATTGGAGTGTATACTAACAAACAACATCGGGACGAAATTATAACTCTGCTTCAGCCTATAAACATCCCACTGCTGAGATATCGTCCTACCCTCGAAGGGTGCTTGGGCCATGGCCGATTCACATACGCCATCGAATTTCTTCTTCGGATATATTCGGATTTCCTCACGATGTTTTCCTTCACCGAAAAGCCAGTATATATAATATATTCGAACGTAAGTTCCAAAGAACTCATTGGTTCGGACCCGCCCGGGTTGGAACCCACGACCCCACGAATGTGACGCGAGCGTGCTCCCACTGAGCAACCACGGAAATTATAACTATTCATCTTTAATTTTATAATACGGAACACTCACGTTAAATTGTCAAAAATTAAGTTAATTGCCTTCCGAAAATCATTTTCACAGAAAACTTTTCCATGCTTTCAGGAAAATTTCTTGACATCTTTTTAAACTTGTCATTGTGTGTAACAGGCTTTTCTACGAATACATATTAATCAACGAGGCCTTCATGTTTACCTTGCTAATGATGATTAGGTAAAATGCATGAAAACGGCAATTAGAAATGAAAAATGATCATTACCCGTTTAATTAAAAACCCCACACGTGAATGCTTGTCTGTCTGTCCTGACTTTGATTAATTTTTCTATGACAGTTACGTAGATCAACTTCATAATGAAAATGTTTTGGGCGTAATCGTTGTAAGTCATTAATCAGTTTCTAAAGTACTTGAGTAAAAATATTTTTGTGTGCGGAAACTTGTGTTTATTATGTCCTTGAACCTTTTGATTATCTGGTCAGATACTTCAACAACTTTGAAATAAAATTTGTTGAGTATGATGTATGAAAACTTTTCATGAAACCTTCCCAAGAAATCATGACTTGAGTTAGTATGTTTTTTTTTTTTGATGCAAATATCAGCCCCTACCAGGGCCTCCGCGTTTTCATTAAAATCATCATTTGAAACCACGTAATGTTATTGTCATTCAATTACATATTTTGATTTTAGTTTTGAATAAAAAAAGGCAAATTAAAACTCGTGGAACTAAGTGGTCACATATAATGTAAGGAAGCTCCCAGCGAGAAGTTTTAAGATTATTAAAAATAACCCTGTATACGAAATTAGCTCTGTACCGAGTGGCTTTTTTACCGAAACGGAAAAACTTACTTAACATAATTTTAACAATTTAATTATGATTTTTTGTGTTGTATGAAAAATAACCATAAATTAGGGTATATACCATAGATATAATAGACGAATTTAAAAATCAAAAAGTCTGCAAGGTAGCAAAACGCCATCTAGGTACTGCGTGTTCCTGCCACACCCTTGTTTTTCCGATTAAAAAAGTCGGTACGAAAAAACGGTAAAGAAGTCACCCAGTAGGTATATCTGTAGTGCTCCCTCTGTCTGCCATACACTTGCTATATCTTATCGCAACTGAATAGCTGTCCCAATCTTAACGGGGAAAAAATAAGTGTTATTGGGCAACAAAAAAGTATACTCTTATCCTGCAAAAATAGAAAATGACTAACTTGGGCGCTTAACTAGTTATAGAGCATCTAAGCATCAACTGAGGGATTCGTAATTATTTACATACATTTAAATTAATAGATTTAGTATTAACAACGTTTGACGTATGTACTATGTTTTTTTCTTTTATTTTTGACAGTTAAGCTAAATAAAACAGTAATTTTCTAAACTAGGGATATTTCACACTATTGAAGAACAGTACAATGTCCTCAACTACACTTCGTATTCTCGTGTGACGTACCATAGACCATAGACATAAACAAAGGAATAGACTCTTTATTACAAGATAATCCATATCCGTCAAGTTTAAATCGCGCCGGCAGCAGCCAAACGAAAATGTCAACTTGTAATCTATGTAATTAAGTGAATGTCAGTGTGCGCCCCTCACCGCCGAACGCGATTATGATGTGGGATGTACAAACCTACGTGTGTACAGGACTTTATTTAGAGGTTTCTCATACATTTTGTGGTCTATTTTAGAGGTATTATTTGCTAAAACTAAAGTATTGATGTCTTTATCAACTTGCCTGGTATAAAAGGGACAACCATATTTTCATTAGTATAGTTCTGTCGACCCAAAATTAAGTTTGGCCTTTAGAAGCTGTCAAGGAGAATCCTGTGCTTTCAGAGTTGTAATATAAATACATAACAATTATTTTGTTTTTAGACCAGTAGATAGATCATCAGCCAGATGACGAGAGATGACTTCAGGGTATAGGCACGTTCGGTGCGGGGCCAGAAAGAAAGAAAGAAGCCGTAGACTGATAAGGGCTAATGAATAAATATGGTTCAATATATTTTTTCTTATCAGAACATTGTTTTTTTTTTAATACCTTGATGTCTTATTGCTGAAATAGACTATAGATTTTCAATAGTTTGTATCCTAAAATAAAACCAAAATATTATTTGCAGGAGTACACTTATTCCTCGTTATATTTCACCTCAGATTAAGTACTTTACTAAATATTTCCGCATACTATTTTTCCTTTGAGCACTAAACTTTAGTTTGACATTAGCAAACAATACCTCCCCACTATTGTGTCAGCGCTCTGACAGAACTTCCAACTTATGCGACAGTTTGAAACCTCCTCACAATAATAGCAGTGGGAACGAAATACTGTTTAGCCACAATATCTCCATACAGCAGTAGCGCAAATACCGGCTATATCGAATTATGAGGCTTTTGTATTGTCTCATTCATTTCACTCATTCGACTCCTTTCATTCGATTATATCGTTTAATTCATTCAATCCATTCAATTCAATCACAAAACTACTTGTTGGCAGGAAATGTACGTTGCACCATTTTGTAGTATCTTAAATTTTGTCAATATTTAACCTACGGAGCCATGCTGTGCGATGCATGGAAAACAACTTGTTATGACACTGACAATAAGCCCTGGATATTTAAAAGCACGATTGAAACTGGCCCTGTCTTTATTATTTTGACACTAAATAAGAAGCCGGAAGGAGATTATTAAGTAAATCTAACGTGGATGTGTCTCATCGCTTTTTGAAAAGCCTATGAAAAGCGATTTTGAGATAAATGGTCGTTAGGTTACGTCATCAGAAATACAATAAATGAAGATTAGCTGTCATACATAGCAGATTAATTGGGGATGAAATAAAATGACAGCGTATGAATCCCTCACACGGGGTCATTCAATATTTCAATTTCTTTCTTTCAAATTAATCAGAGCTTTATTCATCATTATTCAATCAGACGTGCGGTTTACAGAATAAAAGGATTCTAAACACAGTTTGTTGACGATTATTTTTTTAATATAAACATGTGTATCGAATTGTCGTGCTTGTTAACCCGTGTACTGTGATCGGAGGTAGTTCTTCGTCAATAGACGCGGCGCCACGTCGGGTGCGACGGGAAGGAATAATTCATTTAGCGAGAATTAACTCGCGAAAGTTCTGTCTTGTGAGTCTTCACGTCTGGGGTGTGTGGTGACAGGCACTTGTGTGATTCAGCAAAATCATTTGGCTCAATTGACTTTCTTTGAAGAATTTGAAGAGTCTACTTATGATGCAGTCATTTTGCCTAAGCGTAGTTTTCAGTCGGTAATTAGTAGATTATGTACCAACGGATAAAGCAGCAACGTAACATAAGGTCACGGGTGACATTTTGAATCCCGAGCGAAACGAATGATTCTAGAGTTAAATCCTCAGTGCAGCGAGGGATTTGAGGTCGCCCAAGACAAAGACAGCTTTATCCCCGAGGAGTATACTCTATTTTATAAACGTCCTGCGAGAAAATAAAAGCAAAGCTAATAATAATAAATGTGCGTAATTAGTTATTTGATTTAATTTAAATTTAAAATTTGAGATTTTTGTTATGAGGTATTAGAGAATTTATAATTTGATAATGACTTACTTTAGATGAGGTTTGCATGATACATAATTGGCTATTTTCTATTAGGTGGTGTATAAATATTATTAGTTAGCTAAGAATGTGATCAGGTGTAGGTAAGTTCAGCCAGAAGATATCCACTGCTGAACAAAGGCCTCCCCTTATTACTCCACACTGAATGACAATCTGCCATTTGCATCTACCGGTTGCCCGCGTCTTTCATAATGTCGTCGGTCTACCTAATCGGAAGCCCCGCTATGCTGCGTTTTACGGTTTGTGGTTTCCACTCAACTTTCATTCATATTGGTTATCGGCGCTTCGAGCGATGTGGCCTGCCTATTGCAACTTTAGCTTGAAAACTCTGAAAACTGCCGATAAGTTTCGTAAGATTAAATTTATAAAGATTTTAACAACAATGGTTTACGTTTTACGACCAATTTCAGAAGATTCGATATTTTTTGGCTAGATTTTTCAAGATTTATTTATAAATCTTGTTATCATATTGTTGGAAAATTGTGTGTCCTATTACTTACGGCCCCGTATCCGAAACGTAATCCAATGTTTTATTTTGTAAAATCACCTAAACAAACATTGGACGCCTTAATGAACATGATTGTTTGCGACGACCATTTACAATAAAAATATTTATCTCTATCACATTTGTGTGAAATTTAAATATGAAATTAATGATAGTAGCTATAGCGAGGTTCTGCATGAGAACTTAAATCATAACTGAATCTCCGGTATCATGTCTCTCGTGTCGCTGTTAAAGCGGCTTTGCCAGGATCCCGACGTTCCTTCGGAATACTCAATTAATATGTTAATAATATAGGGATTTAGTGCACTGTGTGCAAGTCGTGGCAAAATCTAGACAGGTACTTGAGATTAAGGGAACTCGCGCACTAAAATGATCATGACCAGCGACGGTCATAGAGTGGCATGTGGTGAATGTATAGATAACTATAAGTACCTACTCACTTATTAGTATATTCGTTAGAGGCACAGATTGTATAATTATCGAAACCACAATACGACATCGTAGTTCCAACAAAAATTCACTAAAGCTTGACTAAAGCGTGGCTTGCGGGGACTAAGAACAGGCGTTCTCATTGGTTATTTCAAGGTTACGCCTAGTAGCAATGAACCAATGAGACTACATTTTATACGTGTTTTATATAGACACTTAGTGACCCAGACACTTGGTGATCATTCTGAATCCGGGATCTATGGGTAGTCTTGGTCGACGTACAAAGGACACATCCACATATTCAGGGTTATAAGGGAAGATTATGCTTAGCCGAAAGGGGCTTATAGTACTCATGATTGTGAACAGCAACAATAACAGCTGTTCTCTATGTTTTGTCGAGTGACATTGACATTTTTCTATGAAACAGCAGTTTTTTTTTCCTCCCACGATTTTACGGTTGGTCCCATAGTAAAAGTTCTTCATAATGATGAGCCCATTTCGGCTTGGCATATCCTTTCCTTATAACCATGTATAGTGCACGAGCATTTGTAAAAAATCAGAATATCAGAATCTCGAAATCCATTTACTCGCATGTTATAAAATTAAAATGTAGATGAATAAACAATAACTATAAAACCGATGCAAATTAATTTTAAATCGATTTAAATGTCAAGGTCATTATGAAATAGCTACGTGTGCTATCTATAACAGATATCGCTATGTTACGCAATCTGATTTTGCAACGTAAACTAGAGCACCTTTCACCTCACGACACGTCTGTTGATCGTCGCTTCGTGTGTGTTACAGTTTTGACTCACTCCACGTGCCTTCGATAGCTCAGTTGGTAGAGCGGTGGACTGTAGCTGGTTGAAATTGGTATCCATAGGTCGCTGGTTCAAATCCGGCTCGAAGGAAATTTTTACACCTATGTACATAAACTCACCCAGCAGTGGGATAGCGAAATCTGTATCTAACGATGTACATATAAGTGTCAAACATATATTATTTGCCAAATTAGGTATTCTATGTACCTATACGATTTAGCAAAAGGTTGATTTTGATTATCAACATAATTATTATTATTATTATTTTTCGATATAGGTTAACATGATCTTATATTTCCTGATGCTAAGCGACGATGTGGTCTAGGATGGAGTACGCTTACCTAGAAGGTACTTATTTATTTACATCGTCATCATCAGCCTTTCACTTCCCACTCTCCATCCTTTTCATCTTCTTTTTTTTCTCTTATATTTTGGCTCCATACGTTGTGTATTTTAGTTTCTTTTTACTTTGTCTTCGTGTTGTTTGTCATCCTGCTTGATCCTGTGATGAAAGTAACCAGTTTGGATATGCTATTATGCTATGTTGAAAGCATAGCTTTTTTATAAAAGTACAAGGCCAAAAAAAAAACATTTTTGTGTTTGAATTTTTGGCATTATGCATCTAAACGTAGTAAACTATTTTTTTGAAAAATCACCTGCGGCGTTAAAATTTCAGCCGCTTACTACCTCAGCCCTCTGCTAGGGCATTTGAGAGATTGGTTATTGATATAAAAAATACACGTTATAGCATAAGGCTTCTATTCCTACAATAAATATCTACTACATTTATATACGTCACTTAATTAACTTTCATGCAGCATTCGCAACATATGTTACGAAATATCTTAAAATGTCGGTGCGTGTGCGCCGAACTTTAGCTTGTCTGTATGTGCCTTCGATAGCTCAGTTGGTAGAGCGGTGGACTGTAGTTGGTTCGAAATTGGTATCCATAGGTCGCTGGTTCAAATCCGGCTCGAAGGAATCTTTTTTAATCATAAGAGAATAATTTGTCAAAACGCTGCTAACGACGGTAACGCGCCAGTTAAAGTTTTTTTTCATAATTTTTTAAATTTAATAAAAATATTATAATTTAATTCTATAATTTGTTTTTAATGTAAACTGTACCTGATGCTCTACTTAGATTTTTCGCCCGCAAGCTTCTGATATAAAGGCCTCCTTATCGTCAGCATTCAAACGGCGGCGGTAGTTTTTCACTTTGTAGGAATTTATATTTAAAGTGTCGTAGGGATAGTAGAAAAAACCATAACATACTCCTGAAAAAATTAGCTGTGACATACAAATGAACTAACATACATAAGTCTCAACAGAGGGTCCAGTTTTACCATTTTTGTACCAAATGAAATTGGCACTGCTTACTTCAGCATTTTTCATCTAGAGCATCGTGTGATTTTATATTGGTGGCATTTATCAAACAATATCTACCAGACAAAAAATAAAATATTTTTTGTCTTCTCTAATTTCACTTCTTTGTGACCTGTTTTAAGCCTAACATTACAGAAGGTAACTTACTGTTCGATAGAATCTAAAACAGTCGAAATATAATTTTAAATCTACTTATCATATGCTATTCAATTAAATTAATTTAATTAATCAGATCAGTAAAATTGATAGCTTATTCACATCAGTTGTACAGCAGTCAGTTCCTTGCACGCATTTCGCCGACGAACGTCCGGAAACAGTGACGTGTCGTCTGGTACTGAAACGTACCTTCCCCCTATACTACCTTATCAAATAAACTGAATGGAAAACTATGTACGGACACCATTGCTTCATTTTCTCTTTACATCATAGAATGGAGTATTCAAGGCAAGCAATGGATGCGGAAATATAGGGATGTTTGTTACATAGTTTAACGTCGAGTCGTTCCTAATTTGAATAGAAACTGTCGCGGCGGCCAGTGCGATAGTCGCGCCGCTTCCGACCCGTCCGTATCGGACTACCCTCATTATGAAACAACCCCTAACGAGTTCCCAAAGAATTCCAACTTGTGAGTTACATCGTCTACTCACGTAAATGACCACGTTTACGAGTTACTGCTTGTACTTATCGATCCTATTTAAGTTTGCCTAAATGTTTAAGTATTTATTTCTGGGAAAGAAGCGGAGGAAACTTCATTCTGGGAATTTTAAACAGGTGCTCGTTATGTGCACCTGCGGCATAATGATTCTTACAACGTTGGAATAACTTATGACAGGGAAAATAACATTAAGACGCGCGTCTTTTTCATTAAAAACAAATATGTTTTATTTAGTTGAGCGTGCGATTTTAAACATTTACCTGTATGAATACGTTAACACGGTAAAATCTAATCAGCATTACGCTGAGTTGGGTTCATCGGTTTCTGACAAATTGATTTAATAATTGCAAATTCCTTTATTTAATGTACTTATGTGTTTGTCATGAATAAAAGTTCTGTAAAGTTCTGTATTTCTGTAAGTTGTTATTTTTTAAGTCCTTGGTTACAAAAAAAGATGATGCTCTAACTATGGAACAGCGGCGGGCACTTGTATTTGGTTTCATTGAGCGCCATAAATTTTCGTGTCACAGCGCCCCGTGGCGCCTCGTGGCGCTTGTTTTAACTCTCAGCGACGTCACATAGCGTTGTTGCAGCGATATCGCTTTTTTGCTCACACAAATGTTCAGAGTGTTAAAATGGCAAACGCGTGGCAAGTTACATGCCTGAAAACTTACCAAGCTACTTAGGTGGTGATGGAGTGGTTATGGAAATAATTTCTAAGTGGTATATAGCGCTTCTCCGTCATGATGGTATGGTTTATACCATAACTATCATTACGACGTCATATTACTCATCCATTTATCAATTTACCTGCCAAGCTGCCAACCATAATACGAAAGGGCTTTTAAAGATCAAACAAGGCTGTCCAATAATTCAGCGGACGTCGTTTACCTTAAGGTCAGCTTGACATTTACGTCTACAGCGAATTCTTGTATGGAAATAATGTCACGCAACGTTAACTTTAGTGTAGTGATGTGTGAGAACACTGATTCTATCTTAGTCATTTAAACGCCACCTATAAGTGTAATCTCAGATTTATAATCACTTGGGTAAATATTTATGCCTTTCCTTTTTATTCAGATTTGCAAAGAGAACTAGAGCTTCACCCACCACATATAGTTTTTAGGGTTCCGTAACTGAAAAAGAAAAAATCTTAAAGGATCACTTAGTTGTCCGTCAGTGTGTCAATAATCTTTTCTCAGGAACGAGTGAAGGTATTAAGTTGAAATTAATATAATATACTTAGGTTTAAAGTCCCTAGTATCTTTGAAACAATCAAGATTCTAAGTCAACGCAATCAAAAAATACGGCTTTTATGCCGCATTTGACACTCGCAAATAAATAAAAATCTATATGACATATATACATATATGACATATATGTTCCTGTTGACCTAGAATCATGAAATTTGGCAAGAAATAAGAAAAGGAAAAAATCTGAAAACCATTAATTTGTAGTTACATCACAAAAAAGAAATGTTTTGCAATTACAAACTTACTTTTGCTGTTGAAGAATTTACAGTGTCATAATTATATAGATGTATGGGAGACTATTTTTTTAACCACAAAATTAAGTTAGTCGTCATACCTAAATTCCATCAAATGTTTGATGCTTTCATAGTTATATAATTTTACGTAAAAATTGTACGGAACCCTCGGTGCGCAGACTCGCACTTGCCTGGCTTTTTTTTTTGTTTTCCTTTCCTTCCTCACTAACTTAAGAATTTCTCGAACCTCTCTACCATTCCATCCCAGTAACTTCAAATCTGTCGATAACTTAAATTCCATCCACGTCACTATTTGTCTACCTTTTAGCATAACAGAAGGGTGGAAGGTACTCGGAGGGAACCACCCTGTCAAAGGCTTTCTTTAATTATTTATACACAACTTGTGAAAGAATGCTTGATTTAATTATACAACGAATCTCAAACTACTGTTTGACATGAAATGCATTATGATGGTACTGATAGCAGCAAAAGTTTGTTCAATTCACTTATGGCTTACATTGGTATTGATTGGTTACTGATAGTAACAATTTTTTTTTAAAATATTCTTTCCACATAACATTGGCGCATGATTAGGGTAGTGCTAACAAAGATGCAATAAAACTGAGAAGCTGAATATGATAAGTAACAATTTATTCTAAACACAAATCTTATGATCTAAATAAAAACCTGCATTACGTCCCGCATCCTGCGTTGTATTGCATCCTGACATGTTGACCCTACCTCTACCCCTACCTACCTACATATGCTTACAAAAACTTTCAGAAAAACATAATATCCTGATTAAAAAAAAAAAGTCAAATAACATTTTGGTTTATATATATTTTGTTTTTTTATTTATTGAAAGGGTTAAAAAAAATCCTTCGAGCCGGATTTGAACCAGCGACCTATGGATAACAATTTCGAAACAACTACAGTCCACCGCTCTACCAACTGAGCTATCGAAGGCACGTAGAGACTGGCTAAAGTATGTTACTAATTTGCTAACTAATTATCATAGTGAAAGTATATATACGTAATAGTATAATTATGTGTTACAAAAGACTTTGTGCTTGGAGGAACGATAGGCTTGGATCAACTTGGTTTTGCTCATAAGTGCAGAGGTTAATAAATTAGTTTCGATAAAACTGAATAAAAAAATTTAAAAGGGGTGTCGTGACTCTATATTGTCTAGACTAGACTTTATTTTTACACACAGTAAGTAAGTAAAAATATAATTACACAAAAACCTTTTAGGACATAATATGTTAACAGGAATATTTAAGTATTTTTTATTTTCAAGTATAGATTAATCGGCAATATTAATAATTTCAAAACTCAGACAAAAATAGGTAATCCAACTGTGAACGTCTAACAAATCCATCAAGTCGTATCAATCAAAAATATTTTCACTAATTTAACTACGTTCCCTAATTAAGTCAATCCGCCGTAAAATCTCCTTTCTTAGCAACTCGTCTTTCGTCTCGAATGAATGCTCCGGACACACCTACGCGAATGATACTGTGCGGTTGCAGCGACAAAACAAAAAAAACGGTAAAAAATATATATTATTATTATTATTATATAATTTGTTTCAGAAAAATATCCATATTTGTTGATTGATAAATTAGAACATAATTACATAACGTTTACATTAATTACATATCATTTAAAAATTACAAATGTCCGCTAAATTATTCTAACATTAGTTCACATGTCAAAAATAATATAAATATAAATAATACAAAACAAATAATAACAAATAACAATAACATTAAATATATACAAATTATAGATTTAAAGTAATAATGTTTATTGTTTTCTAGAATTTTAAGAGCAATTAATTAAGAGAATTTTAATAATAACTATCCAGGGTCTGTCAGTAATCATTTATGATCAAAGGTATATTATATATGTATGTATGTATGGTATAGTATATTAAAGGTATATTTAAATGTAGGTAAAGCGAAACGTGAGATATTAACTGAAATCGGTGTAAGTAGACTACTGCTACATTAAAATGCTTGCTTTATTTATTTTCAAGCCACAAATTCAGGGTAGCATGATGCTTACCATCAGGAATTGTTATTTCATCTATTAGTGTTGATTCTACTTTTAATTTTATTAGGTGAACTTGTATTTGTGTCGGTCGCTTAGGTATGCCCAGAGACAAAACGCGCGAAAACCTAATGCCATTTCACGGCGGAGTAAACCTTTCTCGCGGAGTTAGCGTCTATTTAAACTCGGCTTAACTTAATCGATCGAGAAGGCCCTTAATTAAGGCTTTATCTTAAGCAACGAGGATCGAAGCGAGAGGATTTAAATTGACTTGAATTAGCGAGAGAGACAAGTTTGTTGTGAAGTTTTCATAAGTACTATCGTGTCGTACTACAACCATGAAAACTTTTTAAAGTTTCAAAGACCATGAAAACTTTTTAAAGTTGTCATGATATTTGCCGTAGTATTTATATTCTCTTTGATGTTTGCAGTTGGGCTTTTTAGTTAACAGGTTTTTTCGTGGCTGGTACTTACTGTACAATATGTACAACTGACTCAAATTAAATTCAACAATATTAATCTGGTTCCAGAGTCAGATTACATTACATTATCAGCCATAAGACGTCCACTGCTGAACATAGGCCTCCCCCTTAGACCGCCACACCGACCGACAATGTGCCACTTGAATCCACCGGTTGCAAGGTCGGTTGAGTCAGGTTAGTTGAGTAAATTTTTTTTTTCGAACTGATAGCTTAACGAGCAAGTCCCCTGATGGTAAGAGACACGCTCGACCATAATAGTTCAGAGCTACTCAGACTTTTAAACTTTAAGATAAAAACCGTGCGAGGCAATACATTGCGCTCGTAACCCCAAGATAAGATGGACTCCGCTGGACTGGACGGGTCGCTTGCTGGGAATCGGAGAGAACGGCAACGTTAAGAAGCGTCTTAACATTGCTGTTCACTCCGATTCACCGTCTCTCCGTTTCCAATAGCCGCTGACCCGTCCGGGCTCGCTTATAAGATACCGTAGAGAGCGATCTCAGAGAGTTTCTGACGACAGACAAAAGCATTTTTCAAAGCATTCAAGCATTTTACAATATTATTTTATGATAAGGACGTGTAGAAGTTGTAATACTTTAGCTAACAATATTGAAATTGATTTGTTTAATACCAATTCACTTTGCGATTGCTTGCTGATACATTATTTAGCGGTACAGATAATACGCAGTAACGTAAACCTACATTTTCTGTCCTAGATTCTCCATTCAATTTTTAAAATTACGCTTGTCGACTTGACTTTTTCTTTCTTTTTAAAGAAGAATTTATCTGTTTATGCCTATTTGTGGTAACTTTTAATTAGCTTTAAGTTAAAATATTACACCTGTTACTTAAGCTCTAGCTGTTAGTTATCCTAAAAGAATAACATAAATAAAAAAGACTGGAACCGATGGCGTTTTCTTTTTTCGGAAGCCAAGGCCCACTTTGGGTCGCTGCGCCAGTTTTCGGGGAATTCGTACAATTCCTATTGGGTACAGGCAATAAACAATTAAACATATAATATTCTACAAAGGGGAACGGAGATCAAAGGCAACAAAAAATATATAAATAATTGGAACGAAATAATATTAGATTATAAGTACTAAGGTATGATCTCTTTTTATCGTTTCGTTTTACGTGACTACCCGAGAAAGAGGGTAATGTTTTTGGGATGTATGTAAGTATGTATTCCTATATTACTTCCTGTAGCCTAAATGACTTGACCGATTTTGATGTGTGAGGTGTTGTTAGTTTCCTCTTGTATGTTTGGAATGTCAGAGGCTACATTTTGCAGTCGGTTTATTTATTTATTTTTCTTTTAGTAATAATACTAGTTGAGATTATGTCAGTGGTGGTCGGCCGCCTGTGACTTGTACAGGAACCTGCTTATTATGCACTTATTTTTTAAATTACTATCTGTATCAGCCTTTAAACATCCCTCTGCTGGGATATCAGCCTACCCTCGATGAGAGATTAGGCCATATCCACCACGTTGGTCCAGTGCGGGTTGGCGGATTCACATACTCTATCGAATTTCTTCTCCGGAAATAAGCAGGTTTCCCTCACGATACAATTATTATTATTACTTAGCTAGATAGCGCTGTGTGTGAAAATCGTCCGACCACCACCAAAAACAAAGCATGTCTACAATAACAATTACATAAGTATCTCTATTTGGCATAACTTTACTATAAAATAATCATGGTAGAGGCCATTGGCTGTAAAATACTTAAGTTATACTTAAGTTATAGTACAAACAAATGTACTTGACATAAACGAAGTTGTACAAACTTAGTTTGAAACCATTAGCTCCGAACTTAAGTATTTTACAGCCAATGGCCTCTGCTATAATTATTTCATAGAAGTTATGCTAAGTAATTGTAGACAGAGTAATTAAAAAAAGTAAGTGTAATTTGTATTCACAAATTTTCGGTATTATAGCTTGAACAAGCTACTTCAAAAGCTTGCACATTTATGTACTTTTTTCGCAAAGGTTTTAACATAACTACTTAAGTACTTGAGTACCAACATTTTTCTATACAATCTTCAAGAAGAGGAGATGTAATTTTAGAGTCACCTTCTAGCATAATATTATCTCGTCATATTAATTGAAACGTCTAGTTTCATCGCTCCCGCCGCAGCAACGTTTATTATGAATATTAATACGTCGGCGACACTCAAGTCGCGGTTTAACGTTAATTCGGATAGACAAACCTCCCCGAGTTTACGTAACCGCAGTCTAGAGACGAACTTGCCAGGTCTTAGGTGTAGTTAATTTTATTCGGATTACTATAGGCCTTCAATCTTCAACTAAAGTAAAATGAAATGACGGGCCCTAACCACACAACTTCCTTAAAAATAACAAGTCAATAATACGTATTTAAAGATATGTACCTTTAGTACATTTGTCACAAAATAGAGATAGCGAATATAATATTATAATTTAATATCAAGATATATTTGGATCGCTTGTATTGACGAACGTACGTCTCGCACTTTTCACAGACTGAGAGCGGCTGAAGCAAGGTAGGTGCCGGCGCTCACTTTAAAGTCTTCAAAATTATCTTACTTGGGCCCGTCTTTTTATTTTACTATAGTCGAAGCATTTAACCACAACACACCTGAAGTTAAGTGACGGAGTGGTCGAAGATGGTAAGCACGTCTAGCTTGAAATAGTAATCAATCAATCAATAAAATCATTTATTTGCAATAATACATATTAATAATGGTGCTATAAATCATTTTAGTATCACGCTGTAAATAGTCTGCAAGCAAACATTCAAATATTTTATGTTATAAAACTGTATTATAAAATTATATTTTATTATAATTATATAAATTGTATCAACGATTATTAAATTATTTGATGCTACAGAAACAGTTGCTAAGAAGCCAGTGAGTCAAAGTATTTTTAAATTTATTCCCTTCCAACACTTTAATGTCATTCGGTATCTTGATTATTTATTTAATGGATTTAAAGCACCATGATGTGCCATTAATAAGGTGGTGCCTATTCCTAGCCTACATTTATTCATAAATACTGCGGCGGCGATACAAGAAACAAAAAAAAATACTTCCAGGCGTAAAAACCCAAGTAAACATTTAACTAAATTAACACTGATAGATATTTTCTTCAGATTTTAATAACACTATGACAATTTCAAAGTCATTACTAACCATAAAGAACCTCAAAACGATAATACCAACCACTGAAAAATCTACAAGAAAAGTTACCGTTATACAGTTTGTGTGACTTGCACTCTGAAAGGTGAGCCCCTTCGGGACCACAAACCCTAATTACCTGTGAAACAATACTCCGCCTTATTTTTACCCATTTTGTGCTCAATCATAATTACCCACCTTCCTCCGGGAAGCATTGTTACAGAAAATCATCGCCGAACCTTTCCGCTTTATTATCGCGCCAAAATATTTACCTCAGAGGTTTCATTGAAATAACGGGTGTCGCGATGAAAATCGTATTTTCAGTCAGGGGGCTGTCTCTTGAGATGTTGGAATTACATCGAACAGAAAATTGACATAGGTTTCGTGTTGCCAGTACTATTTAGGTAAATAATTTAACTATAGCTAGAAAAAGCTAGCACCACAGAGTATAGTACTACTGAGAGTACTACTTTCCGAGTGCAGGCGTCAGTGTATAGCTGTCACGTTCGCACTCTTTAGGTTTCAGATGTGTAAGCTACATTTACCAAAAGCTACGTTATACAGGATAACTTTTTAAGTAGTACGCAATTTTTTATCACGCATTCAGTATCGTTAATAGAATATATATTAAATAAGAAAAGAAAAAAGCATTTTTAATTTGCAACCGGTAACCGGAGGATGCAAGTTGCAAATTGTCGATCAGTGTGGCGGTCTAAGGGGGAGGCCTTTGTTCAGCAGTGGGCGTCATCAGGCTGTCGATGATGATGATAATGATGATGCATTTTTAATTTATTGACCACGAAATGTCGTAAAACCTATAATACAATAACTGCCTATACCTACTTCTCGCTGTAGCGATGTAGGTACCTACACGTATCGCAGGTGTTCGTAGTACAGTCACGAATAGAGTGACCATGACTACAGCTCTTGCTGTAGCTACTTTCATTAGAAGTTATTTCGATAATTTTGTACCAAGGCGGGTAAAGTCAAAAAATACGTATCCTTTAATTTCAACAATATCTAAGTACAAAAAATTGCGCACTAATTAAAAAGTTACTGTGTAAGGGTTAGTATGTGCATGGGCTTCGCGTTCACTGTGTGACAGGCCTTCCATCTTTATCAATTTGTTTCAAACCAATTTCAGTAAAAAAAATGTCACTACTAAAATAACAAGCCCGTTGTTCCCACAGACGAGAAAAAAATTAACCTTTTCTTTTTTCTGTGGTTGTACCTATATTTATGTATGTGGTTTGTTATCTTTTATTAAGTGGTTCATTTACCTTTCTATGTCTCTACGATTTTCCAACAATCTGAGACACCCCGTATTCATAAACGCCCGCGCTTTTCATATTTACAAAATACTCATACGTTTATACAGAATCGTTTACCGATAGCTAATAAAACAGGCGCACAATAAAGCCTTTGAAATCAAACAACAGCTCAATAAAAGCGGAGCCATTACCTACGGTGGGCTTATTTATCTTTTTGCACGGTGAAAATGTCACAGCATTGTTAACAGTAAGGATTCTCTAAGCTCTCTAAGCAAAATTGCGGCAACACCACAGAAGCCATGAAGAACAATAAACGGTATTTTCTTAGAACAAACCATCGACAAAGAGTGTTTTCGACGAAGTTTTCAATCATCAGTGAAATCTTTCATGAAACCAACCGTCGGCGTATTTTCGTATTATATATTATATCGATTAGTAGTCGATGAAGTACTCCAGCGTTGAAGGGTGATTCGGCAAAATCCCTCCATCGGCGAAAGGTGTTTCGGTATATGGTACGTACATCAAGTTCGTACTCTCTAAAAATAAAAGTTTAGATTTTAGATATTTTGAGGGTCGCGGGCAGCCGGTGGATGCAGATTGCAAATTGTCGTTAGTGCGGCTCTCTTGTTCAGCAGTGGACGTCTTCAGGCTATTGACGATGATGATGATGATGAATGAATGAATTCATTGACGTTATTTTTTGCCAATGATGTGTTGAAAGAACTAAAAGGTGGACCAAAAACACGTAAAAATAATATTTTGAATGCACAAAAAACTATGATTATCTAATTGTATCTAAGATTAACTTTATGTCTGCGCCTGGCACTTAAGCAATCTTCATTCTGCCACCTGCGACTGATATCGTATATTAACGTAGGTGTCGGATGCTCGCCGGCTAGTAGGGTTGAAGATATTGTAAAAGCAAGTGAAGAAAATAAGAGGTAATGTAATGACGAAAACGGTTAAAAAAAATAACCTTTAAAAAACTTGTCTACATGAAACTAAGCGATTTTGACCAAGGCAAAACGCAGTGCGTACCAACCAAGAATGTTATTGGTTACTCCTTACTGCAAACACGCTGTATTAACGCTTTGTGCTGAACAATGGCCGCGGGGAGAAGGGAAGCTTTATAATTTTTTAATTAATGCCGTCGAAAATATCAAAGTCATTGCGTACCTGCTAGTGAGGAATGCTATGTTTGATAGAGTTTTTTCATAAAACGTTCACACTTTTACGAAAGCCGGCCAGTGCTCGTTCTGAAATTTAATAACCCTTCTGGATTGCGTTTTCAATTTTTCCAAATATTGGACGCTTGGATATTAAAACAATAGAAGGACTTTCAAAACTTTTTTTAATTAGAGATATACGGTGATCGCTATTTAACACCTTATGACATATTTTTTTCTCTTATGTTTTGGCTCCACACGTTGTGTATTTAGCCAGTGTCAAATATTGTAATATTTCAAATGAAGTCAAATATTTCACAAATAAAATAAGTCTCAGTCATGGTCTAACTGAAGCAAAGTAAGTCACGGTCAAGTCCTCGTCATACCCCAGTAAAGTGGCGGAGACTTTACTGAAGGTTTCTATGGAGTTTTGAAAACAACACGAAGAGTCACGTTTCACAACATTATACTATTCACCAACACTCGTGCGTGTTCACGAACACCTAATGGATAAAACCCACCATTTTTACACAGTAACACTCGAAATAATACAAGTTTTCGAAAATAATACAATGACGCCACCTGACTTCTTCATGTTCCCACCAAAATTCTAGCCCATGGTTTAAATTAAATTAAATTTGTTTATTGAGACAAAAACGACATAATCAATTACATTTATCTCACAAAGAAAAGGAAAATAATAATAATAAATTCATAATAAAATACAACCATCGACCAACCAACCAACCAACTTTATACGTGTACGCATACACAAACAAGTGTCGATGCTTGAACCTCGTAAATTATACTTCTGAGTCCAATTTAAAAAAAATAAAAAATTACTTTAATCTTGCAAACTAAACTAACTCAAATAATTATAATGGATCATCGTTGTTTCCATTCTAATTACTAATTAGAACAAAGAGTCATCGGCCTCCAAACTCACCCTTTCTTTCGAGTGAACGGAGTTATTCTATTGGAAATTTACGTCTCTTCACTGAAGGCTTGTGGGAACAGTGTACCCGTGAAAATCACTCATTAGGGAGAACCGGGAAACGTGGGTAAAGCATTTCCCGCTTGAGGTGTCTGGTTAATTGTTACACATTTTTCGATTGAGTTGACAATGTTTTCAACGTGCAGCTTGTTACGAAAAGTAAAGTCGAATTTAGCTTCATTCATAGCAAATACAGCACGTTTGCTATTTATTTAGGTTGGTTATAAATAAAAACTAATAAAACGCCTTCCAGGAGAACATCATCAGTAAAAAAACGCAGCACTATACATTGACCCAATTTTCAGTTCGCAGGTGAAAATAATTTGTAAGCATGCGCCAAAGAGATTCGTGTCATAAATCACGCATTTAAAAGTATGCTTGTATTGTATTTTTTGTAAAGTTGGCTTTCTGTGCGCTTTGTGTAACCACAAGCACAGTAAGCATCATTATAATAAAAAAAAAATTTTTTTTTTTTTGTTAAGTTAAATAAGTTTGTGTGCTGTCAGTTTTTAGGCCACCTGAAGGCGTCTCAGTTGTAATTTATGATAAAAATCTAAATGGAATTTATATCCCACAAAAAATACTTATTTCATGGTGACGAGCGCACTGCTGTAGGGTTTAGAACTGTTGTAGTTGAACAAAATTTCAAACTGAACTGGCAAGCGTGACGCTTCCCATCAGACGAGCGACTTGCTCGTATCGTAACTATGTAAAAAAAAAATTTAACCAAAAAATAAAAGGGTTCGGAGCGCGATTGAACTAATAGTATTGTCCTACAGACCTACACAACTGCAATCAAAACGAAAGATAAAATTAATAACCAAAACGAGCCGGATATCCTCAGATTTATAAAGGTAAAGGAGTCGTTGAAAATCCTTTGGCTTTATCTCTTCCCTTTAATTGTTGGCTGGAGTACAATCTCGGGGTTTATTCGCCGCGATTGCAGCTATAAAATGTTACTGCCTTTACAGCCCTATTGTTGTTCGTCGCGGCTTGTCGCCTCGCTTGTGGTATTTTGCCACTTGAATTTGCTTTATCTTTTGTTGAGGAAATGTTTGCGACGGCCGTGTTTGTATGACTTATCAATGTGCCTTTTTGATTTTTGATTTTGGCTTATGTGTTTCATTTTATTTATTTGTTTAGTACAGTTTTTAGAGCCATATTTAAATTAATTAAAAAATTTACAGTACGTTCAACAATTTTACTAACTAACGTCTAATATAAATTAAAATAAGTCAGTTTATAAAATTTTACAGACTGTTTTTTTTTACATTATTCATTCAGGCAACACTCTCATATCTATTTATAAATAATTCGATTATAAGCTTGATTTATTTGCATACCAAAAAAATCTATAATATGGAAATAGATTGTAGAAAGTAAAAAAACAATGTTTGTTGCAAGAACCGGAATTGGAAATCTCTTTTACAAAAATATATTGTTCTATAAAAATATATCTAGAACGTCAAAATGTTCACTCCTTTGGTAGCTTTTTTAAACCTTTTGCATGTCTCTGATGCGGCTTGTCCGTATCCTAAAACGATATCTCTCTACTTATTTTAGAATTTACAGCCATTCGTTTGCGCACGATATTGGCGCCCACGTGCAATATTTGCGTATTCTGATTGTAGCAGCAGAAACCTTGAGCTCGCCAGCGGATAGGGACCTATACAGACGTCGAAGTCAGAAGCATAGACATGCCATCGATCCCTTTAAAACAAATTGTTGCCACATTCATAGTTGGCAGTATAAACACGTATCCCTGCTTTGAATAATTTAGTTTAGCTGTTTCGCGCTTTCCTCTATTTTCGCGACCTCGCGCCTACACAATAAACCGAGTTTGATATGTGATTGAAACGTGACTTCGCAGACATTTCATTGCGTAAGCTGCAAAAATATCCTATGGATCTTTTCCGAAGTTTGTGAATCGGAATCATTTAAACTGTGTATGTAGGTATCAGTCCGATCTTAAAGTGGGTTTACTAATATTTTCAGAAAACATTTAAATTTGTACTCAAGGTAAACCAGATTTGTATTATTCAACCGCGAAAGTAATTATTCAACATTATTTACAGAAATCCCTGATTATTCCTTACTTAGTAGTGTGCATTATGAGCAAGAGGTCGCGACGAATGATTGAATGATAAATTCCATTATATCTTCTCTGGATCTGGATTAGGTGTTCGTGTATGTTAAACGACACGGAATGTTATGGTGGGAAGCTATGAATATGAAGCCACTAAAACCCCCCCGGTGGCCTGTTTTGGTGCTTGACCGAGGGCTCCGGGATCTCCAAGGGAACGTGCCGGAGCCTTCAGCACCAAGCTTCAGCTCCTACCGGGAGAGCTAGCGGCTGTTGTGAGACGCCTAAGCCAAGTACAGCGTCCGCCACTCGACGCTGTCGACTTCCCCGGGTCTTTTAGTAGACTCTTACTACAGGTAGGAGATACCGATGCCATGTTCTAGTGCCCAGGCATCAATTTTAGCATCTTTAAAATACCTAAGCTACGAAGTACATATATTTTGCTTAGAATAATACGACTGCGCAAAATCTAATGAGCTTTCTTTAGGTAACTATACTTAACTCCTTAGTTTGAATATTTTGATCGTTGATAGCATCGGAAAAAAGTATCATTTAAAATTCATACTCCTGTATCATATCCACTGTGCAAGTAATCCTTGTTTGGAATCATATCTATTTGTTTGTTTGTATTATTAGATAGATAGATAGAAACTCTTTATTGTGTACACCAAAAATAAAAGAACACATGTACAGAACTATCTTATACTTAAGCTAGTGCCACAAGTGGCGGCCTTATCGCTAAAAGCGATCTCTTCCAGGCAACCATTGCATGGAAAGAAATTCACATGATGGAACAGGTGAGGTATGACGAACACTTTTAATAATATAAATTGATAAATACTAAGTATATAATAAATATATATATATATATATATATATATATATATATATATATATATATATATATATATATATATATTTATATATATATATATATATATAAATATATATATATATATATATATATATATATATATATATATATATATATATATATATATATATATATATATATTTATATATATATATATATATAAATATATATATATATATATATATATATATATATGTGTGTGTGTGTGTATAATATAAATAATATATTAATCTACAAAATACCCTCACATTATGCCAGCAACTATACTATAAATTATTAAATAATATGAATTTAAGCAATAATACGAAGGCAGCAAGAATAAACAAATCATAATCATCATTATTTGTACTTGTCTAAAGATCACCGGATAGAGTAGATCTCAAATTAAGGTTCGAACCGAGATCTATATACTTTCCGTCGGAGTCATCTCACCGTCGGCGTTTTTGTGATAGAAAAAAATAATAGCAAAAACAAAGGCTTACCGCTACTTAGTTTTAAATCTAGTACTTTTTGTTTCTAGGTACATCGCCTTACATCTATCTAGGCAAACCACCACGTTCAATGAAAATATGCATTCATATAAGTACCTTCGTACTGTAAATATTTGAAGTAATATACATTTTCACCGAGCATTACCCTTTTCATCCTGCATATCCGAACCGCAATTGGCACATTAGTCATGCACAAAGAAGGCTATTAAATCAATTACCTTCAATAAATCCGAACATTTTGAATGAGAGGGACTAATAGCGCTAATTTCGGTCACCATTGTACGGACGATAAAAATTTATCAGTGTCCAACGATTTTCCTACCGGGGCTACGAATGTAAAACGTAAATGAGTTGAATTATTATTGTATACAGGGGTTATATGACGCGGTGGTACTTACTAAACGGACGATGGTACTGTGGTGCTAGATAACGTAGTCTGATCACGAAATGAGTTTTGCATGCTCAAAGCTCTTGGTTTAAAGTTGAAAATTCATATCATTCATATCGTATTGTAATGTATCATACTTGGTGAGAAAATGGGAAATTGTAGTTTTATTTTTCGGTTTTTTGTCGATTATCCTAAATATACAAATCAAATAAAGAAACTAGTTGGTTCGCCGTATTTAAAGCACTAGCCTAGATATTTAATTTGTAAAAGAAGATTTGTTGTTACCGCTGAAAATTCAGAGCATTCCATATCAGAAGATTTGTTTAGGGGTCATTTTGCTATTGTTTATTTTGTAATTAAGACAGATTTTCAACATTTTATTCGGTTACACGTATGTTTGGTTTTATTTTGCACTTGCAGTATTTTTCGCACCTGATTATCTAAACTCTTCACTTCTAATTAGAAGCTAAAAATACTACTTTTTGTTGTTTTTGTGATTAGACTGCACCTTAAGGAAAAGAACACATGGCCAAATTATCATTATTAATTTATTTCTTGCAAAAAGGGTAAAAAATACATTGTGAATTTAAGTAATCTATATAGATAAATAATACTACTGAAATAGCCTGAAAAAAAAAATCTTTTAGTATGGGATAAACCCAGAAATTGCGAAAACATAATAATATCAATGTAATGAATGGAGCAGTTGATTTTTTTGTGCGGTGTCAGGATTGGTCCTATTGTCAAAGTTGTTCATAATGATAATAAGTATAATGATAGTTATTGCTCCTTTCAGCTTAATTCCACAGTTCCGTGTATCATATATAAGTAAGAATATCAGAAGTGCGGGATTAGAATAATCTGCTTACATAAAACTGATTCTGAAATGAAGTAAAAAAAAAATAGACCGTACAACTGATATTAGTTTGATTTGTGCTACGTACTAATACATAGTTTTTTTTAATATTGGGATCCGAAGTACCCAATGTCACATTAATACTTGGGCGAACCACGCCGTGGTTCGAATGGTCCCAGTACTAGAAAACCGTAGGCGATTCATACCGGGTTGCGAAAGAGCCAATTAATTAAGAGCACTTGGGCGATTTGCACCGTGGTCCGAGCTACATGTGGGATGAGATGCCGCAGTACCCGTAGCAGCATGGTTTTCGTGGAAATAAGCCACCGCAATTAACTATTGGCATTTTTCTCGCTGAAGACACGCATGACATGACTGTGCGTTTCGAATATAGAGCGTGGGTTTTCCACAAAGCCGAATCCAATCGACACCTACGCGAGGATATTGCATTTACAGAGAATACCGTTCCAATTTTCAACACATATATGTATGTATAAAGATAAAAATATTTTGGGACCTCTATTTAGACATACGCGGCTGACATCGCAAGTTCAGACGTACCTTTGACTTCAGCAAGTTTTGAATACTAACAGCGAATAAGCAATGTAATCTTCCTCCATTGCAAATGTATTCTCTAAACTTTGATATCTAATTATATCAATGCTCTATCACAAATGCGCAATTGACAGGCACATAAGAAGAGCGCTTAGTGCTGGGGATGTAATAAGCCCTTTTTTGGTAACAAAAATGGGATTCTGCTGATTAAAAACCCCTCGGTTGTAGTGCTATGTTGGCTTTCCTTTACGCACGTTCCACACCACGCCGTTGTCTTCACTGGGCTCGCTTGAATGGGAGGTTATTATAACAACTACTTTTAATCGGCTCTTATGACGAAGCCGTCTTCTTAGACTCCAGCTCTAAGGCCACTATTTGAGCCCTAGATAAGTACAGTATCTAGCACTAATTATAAATAATTAAATTAAAATAAATAACGTTTCACTCCCCACCAATTATTTTGATAACCAGGATGAAACAATAAGTAGATAATGTTTAAAAGGTTTACGTTTTAACAATGATGTCGATGATGTCGTAATTCCCTAAATAAAATACCTACCCTATTGTGCTTTAGCTAAAGTTCATATTATGTTCTTGCTCATTATAAGCAGGTACGCAATTAATATGGTCCTTTTCTTCACTCTGGCAGTCAGAGGGCATTAGTCTCGCGCGAGAACATCTACATTTCGACAAAAACACACGTGAGGTGTGCCTCTGAACGGTGATCATTTGTCTGTTCTCGGTCAAAGAATAAAAAATAAAAAACTTAGGTACCTACGTATGTTAAGTAACTACATAAACGACACGAAAACAAAACACACTACACTACACTACGAAAATGTAATTTGTTTGAACGACACGAAAACGAAACACACTACACTACACTACGAAAATGTAATTTGTTTGAACGACACGAAAACGAAACACACTACACTACACTACGAAAATGTAATTGCATCGAGTATGTGTATACACATACTCGAACCAACCAAACAAACTTAATTTTCGTCATTTTAACATTTTAGATTTTTTCATCTAATTTATTACAATGGATTCATTTAAATAATGATTGCTGTGAATATATCAAATACTTGCTTATTATAAATATAGGAAAAATTGAAGATTCTTCCCATGAGATGTCGGATATACAATTAACGGTCGTTTAGCTTTGTTAACGGTTACATGACTTTTTCTCAATTAAAAAAAAAACCATTGAAAAGACCTCGCTTACATACATTTTTCGCTGGCGCTCGGAACCCCTATGTAGTGTATATTCAAGTGATTATTACACTAAGAGTGTGGTAATAATAATATCTAGGTTTGCATGGAACAGAATGTTGACTGATTTAATCCCTGGTTTAGATGTAATTAGCAATTATCTTGTTTTTGACTAGCGCGCTAATCATCTCAATACTCAATACTCAATTAATTATTCTCTTTTCATTATTTTGAAAAAAAAAAAAGGATAAAATAATTATTGGAGCTTTGTTAGGTTCTATGTAAAATATCAAAATATTAAAAATGTCGCTACTACTGTTCAAAAATTTAAATAGAAAATAAATAACTTGGAATTATTTTGTTAATTACAGACGATAACTTGAGTGTTGTTGATATGATCTTCATAAAATTATTTTGCCCATAGAAAAAACTAATTCTACTTCTTATAATTAACTAACCGATGCAGACAGTTCTTTTCTGCTTTAATTTTCTTTGCCTTAGCGCGTGGGAAGATCCCACACGGTGCCAGTGTTGCCCCGCTAACGTCTTCTTCAGGGGGATGAAATATCTGAACGCGAGTCTCTTAACGACTCTCATTTATTTCCCCGAATCTCGCACTGAGCGCTCGTAATTATTGCTTTTCCACCGCAGCAGATATGGAACCAGGATCAGTAGGGGGGCATAACAAAGAAAACACCTCATTGCCCCTAGTAATTTCAAAGCGTTTCTATATTTTTACCTCTTTCGTTCTTTGATACAGAAAATTAACTTGTAGACCCCCTGGAAGTACCTAGCCCTTGGATACGGCCCTGCAACTATTAAGTTTTGCTTCAGTTAAAATGAGAAATGGGAGCATTCATTCTATGCTCAACTTGATATCTTCGAAAGGGTGGAATTTAATTTCAGATGATTACATTATAAGGTAATTAATTTAATTGTGGCGCGCCGCGGTGGCGTTAAAATTCGTTATCTTCAGTAACAGCGGCATAAATATAGAGAAGTTTAGTTCATATAATTATGAAAAACAAACAGTTTTCATGTCACTAGATATCCAAGTTATCATACTTCAGATTTCACACTAATACCACAGAATAAATAATAGCGCAAGTACTAAATACCAAAAGTAAATCTGTTTGATACCTTTTTACAAGCAAAAGGCCAAACCATTGAAATGAAATTTGACAAGAAAGTGTAATAATAGAGGATGACTTAACCTGGAAAAGCAAGAAAACTGGTTTTTATGCCGTAGCTGGCAAATAGTAGTGGTAGGGCTCCTCTGCAGAGTCCGCCTGGGGAAGTACCACACCTTTGCCAGTTATTCAACCGTCAAGCAGTAGTGTGCAAACATTACTATGTTCCGGATTGAAGGGCAATGTTTCCAGCATAATTACTGGGCAAAGAGATTTAACATCTAATATCTCAGGGTGACGAGCGCAGTGCATTGCCGCGCATGGTTTTGAACTGTTGAGGTTCAAAATTCTGGGTGGCACTGAACTGTTACGGGCAAGCGTGAAGCTTAACATCAGATGAGCGACTTGCTCGTCTCGTCACCAAAATACAATATAAAAAAAAAAAAAACAAGCTCAGGCAACACAAAAACATCGCCGACCTGCTTTTTGAATATTTGCATGTTGTAGCTCCTTGGACAAACTACTAGAGAGAGCTTATTTCACATTGTAGGTGTAGGTACCTAATGCAGGAAAGATAGCGTATATCGCAGTGTACGTTTTCACAAAGTAACTACAAAATTTGGATGAACTTGGCAATATCGGCCAGTCTGGAGGTAAAACCGCGACACCGTGCCACGCCGCCGGCATAAGTTCAAACAGTTCTTCAGAACATAGATAAAATCGTGGAACGCTATATAAATCTATCACAATTGATTATATTGTAATAGCAGAAGACTGCTGATACAAAATTATCTTGAGCCAATACATAAATTCACCCCAAATGCTTGTACAGCTCACCCCGCCTCTCCGCAAAGACAACTTAGAACAGATTAGTGCAGACTGCAGACAAATCGAAGCTAATCTTCCACCCCTAATCTTCTTGGATCGCTATCTATCTATCACCTTCTATCAGTCAGCGATAGATATCAAATAGAATGAGGTCTGTGATCCATTGCACTTATCAGTCCATTCAGAGCTTCACAGCTACGTACCGTAGAGTGCTAGGTTTGTCGACCTATATTTTCCGTGTCTGCATTATTATTGTTATAGCTGTTCTACTACTGTTACCTAAACCTCTGAAACTGCACACTCAATACTAGGTTATGACACACAATCCTCTCTCTATACCCAGATATATATATATATTTCAACTCATCATAAAAACTACCCAAGGCTTGATTTTGGAATCGCTCGACTCAGGGTGACGATGCGATGATTACAAGTCATTAGGTATATGTAGAAACAGATGACTATGGAAAGCTATAAGATTGTTTTCCATTAACAAAAAAAAACGGGGTGTGTAGTATCACTACACTACCGTTTCTTTATTTTTGTGAAAACGTCTTTCGGTGACTGGTCGACGTAATTGGTGACAACAGCAATGCGCAACGCTACAAGTTTATTGCTGGCGCTCGTTTGATTCAGTTCAAACCGGCCCATGACTTTCAGCCCTTTCCCGCTGCTTTTAAAGCTGAATATTTCTGTAATTGGTGCACATTGCCTGAAAGTAGAGGGTTGGTAGCCTGTCACCCGGTACAGCTTTTTACTTCTCAACTAATTTATTTTTCTGCTTAGCTCACATTTTAGAGCATCTCAATACCCACACGACGCAAACAAATAATTAGCGTAACCCTTTCTGTTGCGGAGTTAAGATTAATGTGGTCGTGCAGAGTGGAGGCAATGATGAAGGCACACGATGACGTAAATGTCCTAACCATGTTTTAACGATCTATTTTTAGAATATATTTACACTTGACGATACAACCCTTGAGTCACGAGATATATTACAACTTTGGGCGACAATAAAAGTGTTTCATCTCTAATTCTCGCGGGATCTTAGTATGGGAGTCTTTTTTTTTTTACTTTTTCACGTTAAAACAATTGAAATGCGTTCCGAATAGTGACTAAACGCTACTCATCTATTCAAACATGCAAGCCTCAGATGTCGGCTCAAGGCTCGAGAGGCTTAGGAGAGTCGTGTTATCTTTACAAAGTTCAGAATTTGCGCCCGAGGCTTTACGGAAAGTATGGGCCTTGTGTGGGACTTTGTATCGTAGTGAGATACTGTCTGTTTAAATAGCAAGTTTGTACGGGAATCAAGTTATGTGAGAGTTTAAAAGGCGTCTGTATATATATTGTGGAATGAGCTTTCGTTTAAAATTCAGCACGCCAAATAATGCTGTGTATGTTCGCAGGTACCTATGCGGGTACTTAGTTATAATGAATACCTATACGCCACTGTTGGGACATTAAACTTTAATAATTATCCTTCTGTTCCAACTAGCCTTTGGGAACAAAAACATGCGAGTTTTTCCTTAGGCATAGGCGTTTGACCGCAGCGTAATATCGAAGATTGTAAGCGCACGTAGCCTTAACTGGGATCTAACCTCCACCTCCTTCCTGTTTCCTCCTTCTTCGTTGTTTAAATCAAAAAGGAATCCAAAAAAATTCTCCCTCCGTTCTTTTCTTAAAAAGAAACGAGAACAGTGAAAGAATCCTCAAAAATTCAAGAAACCTTTCTCTAGCCCGATTCGACATTGGCAAAAAAATATTGTACAAATTTTTTGTTTACATTGGTTAGAGTTAATAAAAATCATTAACATCATTATTGTGTATAACATACAGTGTAGTTTTGGCGGGAACGTGAAGCAGTCATATCGCGTATTATTTTCCAAAGCTTGTGTTATTAGTGTTAAAGTATAAAAACGGTGGATTTTAATTCATTAAGTGTTCGCGAAGGTGCACGAGTGCCGGTTAATAGTTATAATGATGTGAAACGTGACTTTTCCTGTTGTTTCCAAAACTCTATAGAAAACTCTACTAAAGTCTCCACCACTTTACTGGGGCATGACTACGACTTGACCGTTTACTTTACTTGACTTAGATTATGATTGACACTTGAATATTTGATTAAACTTGAAATATTACAAAACTTGACACTGGCTAAATACACAACGAGTGGAGCCAAAGTTAAAGAAAAAAACAAGCAATGTAATTGTCCTAAATAGCCATGCGCAGAATGTGTCACTGAAGTGAAAAGATTCATATACTTCATTCCTTCACTTTGAAGTACTTCTATCTTTTAGTTCAGTACTTCAATCTACTTCAGTTGTTCAATGAAGGAATTTTCGTTTGGCGTTCGTTTTCTTTCGCTACTTCATCGAACTATCGAATGGGTCGTTAAAGTTGCAGTTCATTCAAATTTCTTATATAATGGATTTGAGGCGTGCGACAAAATCAAAACGTCACGCCTTCGACTCGCAGTTTTTTTTTATAAATTTGTTTGTATAGATTCGTTTTTGTGTTTGTTTTACTTCCTCCTTACAATAAAGAGAAGACATACCTATTGCAATTATAATATTTAAAATTATGAAAATGTCGTTATAATCTACTAACAGTAATAATTGTGTTTTTTATTTACCTACATACCTATTTAAATAATATAGGTACAATATTTACACATAAATTAACACAGACAGTTTATATACATACTAGTAGTTCGCGCCGAACTGCGACCTCGCGACCCTTATATCTTCACAACTCCTGGACCGATTCAGCTCATATTCAAACTTAAAAATTGTATTGAAATGAACTACTTGCCTACAAAATTTCAAGAAGATCAGATCAACGGTTCACAAGTTATCATCGGACAAATATACACACGAACATACAAACATACATACAAATGCCGATTTGTCCCAGTAAACTCGGAGACCTTCGCTTCGCTCGGTCAAATATTAGCAGACTGCAATGAAAATAAATCAAACAAAAACTTTAGCGACGAAAGCCGCAATAATTTTCAAATCGAATGGAAGCGCGGGAAGAGATTTTTGTGTATGTTATTAAAATGAAAGAGATGGAAACTAAATTATCAAACCAAAATGGCTCGTATTTTCTTGGCATAAAGCTGATATCTTGAAACTTTCGCATTCGAATACATTTGGCGCGAATCAAAAGTATTCAATTAAAATATTTCTTAGTATTACATATGTGGTTTTATTGTACATTGCTTAGTTACTTGAAAGTTCATTATGGCTCTTTGCATAGCGAGCAATGTACGATGAAAATGATTTATGGGTTATATAAAATTGTTCTCAAGCGATCGTAACCGAGCCAAAGTTTGAGTGAAACACAAAATTACTTCAGTACAACAGAGCAGGACAGCGTATAGTAGTGCCTTTGAGCGAATAAGTTCGGAGAGGTTCGGAGCGTTTCTGACGCTTCGGCGTCATCGAATGACGATCGGCAGTGTTCGGCTTGTGCTCGGCTTTGAAGTACTTCAAATTTTGAAGTAGTTGAATTTTGACTGGACTAGAGTGAAAAGGACAGAACATACTTGAAGTACTTCGTTTGAAGGATTCCTTCGCGAACGACACATGGCTAGTCCTAAATATAATGACGGCCATCCATGTTAATCATGTTATACAGAAAATTCGACACGCTGACTTGTTTTCGAGATTTCAGGGTTGGTCTCGTAGTAAAAGTTGTTCATAATTATGAGTAGGTACTATGAGCCCTTTTAGGCTTAGCCCGATATAATCAAAAAGAATTTGGAGCAGAAAACAAAAACCTGACTACTTTGCAGGGTTTTCTATTGTGTTTGGAAAACAGTTTTAAACGGGGTACGCAGTGTGTCTATAACACATTTAGGCTTGTCCCTTGATCGTACGAGGGCCAATATCGTAACTCAGAACCGCTCATAACTTATTGGGAACTGCTGTACTGGGTGTTTGCAAATGGCGCGGCGCAATATGTTTCTCAAACAGCCTTAAGGTGGTAACTATTGGCTATTCAATGTTTCTGGACACAGAAAATAAACATCAGTAAGTTTTCCCATTGTCTAATGAATCAAAGATACAAGATTTTGACCTTTCTATCACATCTAAAAAGGAAATACTTTTACACAAAAATAAACTATAATGATCGGACACGTTAGAAAAAAACCTTTTAAGGGAATATTATTTTGAAGAAGAAAATAAACAGCCTGGACTGCCTATAGCTTTAACGTCAGGGCATTGGCATTAATGACTCCTCGGATTTTCATTTTTACATGAGTTACTCAAATCAATCTTTTAAAATTAAAACCTTTGTCAACTTTTCTTACTGTTTATGCACTGTGGTTAACGCTCCAGGTGAGACCCCAGTGTGCAGTTTTGCTTATTAACAAGACCAACATGGCGGACGTTTGATAAGATTTCGGTTTGTCTTGGCATGCGTGCCTCGAGACCGCCTCGGGGCATTTGGAATTTGGAGCCACTCGGCGCTATGGACTGTTGTTATGTTGTGATTATGCTCTACCTGAAATAAATGTTTTAGTTAGCAACTACCGTTTAAGGAATATGAAGCGTCTTCATTATTTTACGGTAGGTAAGTATCGCATCCCACTACAGAGATTAGGTCTATTTTTTTTTTTTGACAATTTTGCTTACCGAAATCGGTCTGACATAAAACGAATGACGAGCAGAATTATAATTTTGATGTTTTAGTTATGCCAAAAGATGAGCATAACCATCCTTTATTTACCGTGGCGAATCCAGAATTAATTTTTGGGATGGGCTGAGAGTCGGTTTTTTCGAGCTATTTAAGTATCAACCAAATTTACGAGCTATTTTTTTTACTTATGATTTTTTATGATGTGGGAATAGGTCCCCTGTATCCGCCATTTTGATCCGTTTGATCAGACAAGAGAAAAAACTCTTGAAAAACATATCGCATTGGCATCTTGCCTACCAAACGGCTTAGCCTATTTATTTCTTAATTCACAAATTATAACTACTCTTACCTTTTCCTTCAAGTGATCAAAGCGGTATGTAATGTTGCTGAGGAAATTAAACCAAAGTTATTCATTGTTGAGCATCAAGCAGCTAAGTAAAACATACACCAAATAACTCTGCGAAGATATTCGTTAGCGCCACGCGAGGCGCATAACTGGGAGGCACTGCTGAGGCAGGCGCGCATCACTAGACCGACTTGCATAGTTGCATAGTTGGTAAGTTATACCTGTAACTGTATCTATAGATAGATTTGTGCAGCTCGGTAGGTATACGAAGCTAAATTTAAGCCTGGGTAGACCTATATGCGACGTAATCTTCTAAATCGTGATTGGAAGTGTAAGTCTGACGATCGTTAAGTGGTTTTACTTGAGAAAGGTCCGTGGACAACAGTGGACTGAAGTGGGCTTGACGATGATGAAGAATACTTTATGCAGACATTTATTAAGCTCGACTAGGCGGAGGAACCAAGTAAACATGCTACCATTCATGTTGAACATCTGTCCCCAAGCGCTTAATGTTTGGCAGCCTCACTTGAGAGCCAGTCCCATTCCAGGCTAAGGCTGTTTAGCATACTCGACTATACCGCCAGTTAACACCGGGTGAGTTTACAAGATCAAATGAATAACCTGACAAACATTTTAAAAAATTGTCATGTTTTAAATAAAGATATAGTATATACCACATTGTTTAATTGACCTCAATCAAAAATTTATTAAGTAAATTGGAAGTGTACAATCGCGGCACTCTTCCCGGCGTCATTCTGTGCAGAAAATTTCGACTAAACGAAATCGGGGCGACAAATCCCACGGGGGCGGTTCATTTTATAGCAATTAGTTAGCTACAGCAACGGATTCGTCACAAGCGAATGAGTACCCCTTTGCAAGAGAGATTTACGTTCTACGAGACGATTTGAAAATATCGAATGGAGAATAAAAAAGTCGTTTTGTTTGGTTTCCGTTGTGAATTGCGATACCATTCTGTTGTGCCAGGTTTCGACCAAACTTATAATTCTGTGTCGTTCGTTGTAACAACTGAGATGTTTTATAAATGATTTACACCAAATAATGTCGTTTATAGGTAAACATCGAATGACACAAATTAAATCACAATCAAATTCATGACGTTACATCTCTAAATCGGTTAAGGATTTTTGAGTTTTCTAATCTGTTTTTTTTTTTGTTATATTTAAAAAAAACTAAATACAAAAAAATGTCTTGACTGACTTTCGCTACAGATAACAATTTTGTTGGTTTTAGTTTTAAATTACCGTGGTTAATGTACTAATAAAATTTATATTAATTAATTTAAATTAACGTCATGGTAGACCTTGACTTTAATTTAGGGAATTTTAGTCGGATCGGTTTGTCTGAAGCCTCACAAGATACGTCTAACTTGCGGGAGCTGCAACATAACTGCCATCTGACTAACTTCAGACAATAACACTCGGAGATAAGGCGACTCGCCGACTCTATTGTGGAGTGATACTGCTTAGAAAATAAGTTTCCTTGAATGTGGATGAACATGGGAGTTAATAGCATTGATAAAAGCTATTTTGTAGCATTGCAGCTTTTGATGGAAGCTTTCTAAGTTCGTGATTTGGTAACGGTCGTATAAAAAGTATGGTTGTAAAAGGACAATTCGGTCTTCTTTTGATGCTGACTAAATTTTCTTCTAGTTACTGACTGAATAACTTTTGAAAAAACTTTCCTTCTTTTATTCAAAACTTCAGCAATTCGGAAAAGTGCCTAATACATAGTAGGTTAGTACATAGCTTATTACAAACTTTTAAGTATCTAGGCAGTTTCCAGACCTTATCCAAGTATTGCGAATATACCCAATAAGGTACATATTTTACAATCAAAGAGTCTAATAGGAAGAACGTAGAGTAGAATTCATCCTAATTTTCCTTTCTCTGGACTTGATTTCTCCCTTTTTTTAATACTCTTCATGCTAAACTTCAACTAGACATGAAATCCAATCCAATCCAGAACAATCGAATCCTCATCTTACGACCATCGAAAGTTCGTTAAAGTAATGTCACTCTATCACCCACCCCCTCTCGACGAGAATGAGACAGCACCACTTTCACCCCCAAGTTAAAAGGAGACAGTAAATCCTAGATAATACCCTATAATCACAGTTTTGTTTTCCAATCGCTGCTAACGATTATTGGCGTGTTATTTGGGAGCCATTTTGAAATTGCACCAGTGTTAAGACAAGTCGTTAGGAAGTACAATAAAAAGAGGGCACGGTGATTAGCCGGCTCAGAGGTGATTTTCCTTGAAGAAACTTTGTTTTTGAGTGTCTGAAGAGTTGTCGGAAAAATTATACGAGCGATGAAGTTTGCGTTTAGTTAAACCGTAGTTAAGATAATATCCATTACCACACTAATTAACTTACTGAATTTGTTTCTAAGTTTATGTAGGTAAGTACGAATCGTGCTCAGTCGCACGGCGAGCAATGGAGAGAGCTGTGCTCGGAGTTTCTTTGTGCGATAAGATCCGGAACGATGATGTTCGTCGAAGAACTAAGGTCACCGACATAACTCTCAGAGTTTGCAAGCTGAAGTGGCAAAGGGCAGGCCACATCGCTCGAAGTACGGATAACCGATGGGTAAGGTTCTTGAGTGGCAATCACGACTGGAAGTTGCAGCGTAGGTAGGCCTCCCACTAGGTGGACTGACGACATTTTGAAGGTCGCGGATAACCGGTGAATGCAAGTTGCAAATTGTCGTTCAGTGTGGCTATCTAAGGGGGAGGCTTTTATTCAGCAGTGGACATCTTCAGGCTGTCGATGATGAAGTACGAATAATACAAAGGACACGATTGAGATCAAATATTTTGTTTTTATAAAACGGGAATACTCACGTTAAATTGAGTCGGTTATTCCGACTATAGTTTCGGTTTCGGACCGCGTTTTCAACTAAACTAATGAGAGCGACAGTGACAGAGCGATCACTCACGCCTTCTCGTACTCTACATATTTAATTGTCAACGCGAAGTGATTCTTTCTCTTATTTACTATCATATTTTATTCTGTGGTAGTGGGAGCTAAGCACACCTGAGAATGATGACGTGAACTAATTTTAAAACCTATTGCACATTCATTGAACTCAGTAGAGTCAGAAACGATCACAACAATTATCAAAACATACCTGTGCATAAAGTTAGTCGAGTGTTACTTGCCACAAAGGAATGATTAAACAGGGTGCTATTCAACTTTAGGTACTTGATTAAATCAGCGAGGATCAAACTAACGGAATACTCGCTTTCATCGCTACCAAGCGTAGGTAAGTGGTAAATAAAAATTTAAAATTGCAGATTGGCTTCTAATTAATATGTATATCTCTGGAACTTCCGATTTCCGATTTAATTCGTCTCCATTAAAATGTACACAACTCTACACAGCTCGAAAGTCCTAAAATATTAGTTTTTTTTTAAAATATTTATACTAGTAGTTCTGCGAACAGTAGACCTCGCGAGCACAACCTTTTTTGCATAAACTCAATTCTACAAAGTAATAGTTTTTTTTTTGTCGTCGGCGATTTTTGATTTCATCTGTCCGTATGTTTGTACTCGCGAACAGGGCCCGTACCGCTAGGTGCTTATTGCGACGATTGTTAAGTTCAGCCGACAACGCTGCGCGACCATATTCCTTATCTCGTGGCAATACGGTTTGTGATCGCGCAGCGTCTTCGTCTGAACCTAACAATCATCGCAATAAGCAGCTCACGGTACGGGCCCAGGTCGCATTTTTCAACCGATCTTGACGAAAATTGGTATACAGGTTCTACGATTTTTTGCATAACCTCAACAGATGAAAGCAAATTACAGTTAAAACTGAGACTTTTGGTTCGCTTCGCTCACTCGGTCAAAATAGTTTTATCTACGAATACTGTGAGTCAAAACGCCAATCACAGCGCGTGATCTTATTTCACATAGTACTAGGCAATATAAAAAATCCGAAGGGAAAATAAGAAAATATCTCATTAGTAAAGGTTTACCAAGGTTTTACCTCAATATAGGCTGCAGATGCAACAAAAGTAGTACATAAAAAAAGCAATATCTCAAAACGATTGAAAAAAACGAAACACGCTATTAAAAGATAGCAAACTAGGCAAAGAATCCAAACGTCCAGCAAACATAAAACATTGCATATTTTGTCCCCCCCAGAGCGCTTAAAAAGCAAAAATAAAAACAGCCTCTTTATTCTCAATGGATGTTAGCCTAATCCAATTTTAAAACGTTGGCTAGAACCAGACCATAGATATTATTATAGATACGTATACATTTTAAAGCGAGACTTTGTCGGGAGCTTAACTGCGAAATTAGTTTATCCCCCTAAAGCGGAAACAACGAAGGGGTTGCAAAATTTAAATTACAAATAAAAGTACTGAAAAATATCTACGAGTGAGTAGTGGCTCAATAACGATCTCTCTTAATTAAAACGGCTAGGCAATAAAGAGATTGGAAGTCAGGCCTTAGCAAATGGTAAGTTGGTAATGATTTTGTAGATGTACCTATTTAATTTGACTCCTGATAGATGGTACGAGTTTGAACATTTTTAAAAGATCGACGACAACGCGGCTCGCTGGAGTCTTTCTTGATTTCAAGTAGATTTTTATGAACGGATCATGATATGACATAGAATTACGTATTGTGTCATTTCATGGTAATCTTTAATAGGTAGTTCCTGCTTACCTGTGTCCATGCTATCCTAACTAATATTATAATTCAGAGGAATATAACCGCCGTCGTATTAGGGCCGATAAAGCTTCGAAGTATAAAAATGAATACGTTAATCTCTTGGAAAAAACTTCGCTTGCGCGATTCAAAACTCCCTACATTAAAACTGTCAGTCAATACAAAATGACAAAAAATGCACAAAAATGGATCAACGCCGTCTAGCTCACTATAGGAAGTAACTTTGTCTCTCTGCCTGGATATTTGTCTCGTTATCACGGCTATACGGCTGAACGAATTTGGATAAAATTTGATAACGAGTTACTTTATATCACAAAGACGGACAAAGGATACTTTTTTTTATGTCCACGCCAACGAAGTCGCGAGTAACAACTAGCAGGGAATGTATCCGCATTATATGATGCTATGCACAGCTATACACAGCGTATATACATACGCTGTGCCTAGTGACGGTAAACGCTGTGACTATTTATGGCTCACATCTTTCGCCGGACCACCGACAGCGATTTGCACGCTCCGAAACCGGTCACGGTCCAAAGCTCGGCCCATTCAAGTGTGACAGATGCACCATATTGAAATACGCCGGTCCACCGGACCCGGGCGACCGGCCGTCCGTCTATTCGTCACGTAGCCCCAAGGAATCTTCTCTACCTATTTACCTTGCACGGCTCACTTCAAATCGTTGAATGTAATATGAAGACGTCTCTAATACTCCGGAATTTCCAATATCGCATGCAATATCGAAATCAAATACCATATTTAGGTACTACCCAGATACATTTTACTCGATTCTAAACCATTTTTTACAATTTTATCTTACCCACCACCGCTCCCCAAGACCAACTTCGTTGATAAACTGACTTGCAATAAATAATTCACGTGACTTAACTTACAATAAAAATTACATTATGAGTATCTGTAGAAAGCATCCACAAAACCTACTTTGCCTAAACTTAAATCAAAACAACAGGCCAAATTCGTGACAAAATTCTTAGAAAAAAATGAATCGGAAAACTTTTCGAGTTTTCGAATCACTTTTAAGATACTTTTCAGTTCATTTAGATTCCAAAATCGTCTCATCACTGATCTAATTGCATCATTGCCGCCTGTAATTATAAACTAATCTGTTAATTTTACTCGTCTCCACTCCCCCTTCTCTGGTTGGGGCGTAATATGTGTCATCATATTCCGCATAGCGTTGATTGTTCGGCCTGTATTCCAACTGTAGATAATCACCCTCCTCCTTTCGAAGCTGCCCGGATTGTTTGCCATTATATCTTGGATCTTCGTAGATGGTGATCGTTTGCTTTCTGTGGGCTACTACAGGAGCATTTTGCGGGACTTGAGCGGAAGCGGTTGGAATTTTAGCAATCGGCGTGTTCCGAGATTCGTCATATCCATACCCATAGCCGTGGTAAGGGCCGTACCCGTAGCCTCCTTCATGACGTAAGCCGTGATCGTCGTAGTATCCAGGGCCACCGTAGTCTTTCGTCTCCCAGCCGCGATCTCTCTGCCATCCAGGTTGTTCCCAGCCTCGGCGCTCGTCCCAGCCTCGACGATCATCCCAGCCACCGCGGTCATCCCAGCCTCGGCGATCATCCAAGCCACTGCGGTCATCCCAGCCTCTT
Organism: Apocheima hispidaria; assembly: GCA_947579745.1. Taxonomy (NCBI): domain Eukaryota; kingdom Metazoa; phylum Arthropoda; class Insecta; order Lepidoptera; family Geometridae; genus Apocheima; species Apocheima hispidaria. The sequence goes on along the minus strand of OX388150.1, from coordinate 10,512,093 downwards.
CGATCGTCCCAGCCTCGTCGGTCGTCCCACTTCTGCCAGTCCCACCCGGGTTCTCTCTGGTGCGGGGCACGATACTGGTGGTAATCGTGAACTTTATCCCTATTGTATTTGTTCCGATCATCGTGGTATTTATTGTAGGCTTCGGCATCGTCCAGATGATATTTCCTGCCATGATCCTGATGTCCTAGCTGCTTATTGCCGATATCTGCGTGACGGTTGTACGTGCCGCCATGGGAGTTATCCCGGACGTATTCTTGCCCATTATTGTGAGAGCCTTGGTAAGCCCGCCCGCCATGGTTATTATGGCTGTTCAATCTGCTATTGTAGGCGGCTTTGTCACCTTCATCATTGAAATCATCGAAAAATGTGCTTTTGTTAGACGATTCGTCTTTGTGATAGGAGTTTTGGAATCCTTGTTTGTGATGTCCTTTCTTGTGGCCTCGCTTGAACCCTGTAGTTTCACTATCTTCCGCTTTATCCTGATTAGCGTTATATCCTTTGTAGGAGTCAGCTTCGTTGGCTGATTTAATGTCGTGGTCCTTTTTCACGTATTTGCCTTCGTCACTGGATTTGGTGTATTGGTTTTTATGTGTGTCATGAAGTTGGCTGTCCTCTTCGTGGACCTTCTCACCTTTGTGCTTGTCATGTTTGATGGATTCCGCTGCTTCTTTATGGGCGGCATCTTTGAGATGTTCTTCTAAAGCTTCTTTCAGCACCGATGCACTGGTCGCAGTAAGCAGGCAAACACAGAAGAGAGCGACACAAATTTTGCGGCAAAACATCTCATCTCAGGTTGATCCGTGTTTAATCCGTGTTTACGAGGGAGCGTTTAAAGCGATAATAAGCGGGAGTAACTTAGGTTAAAGAGTTTTATATTGCCGTAAATCGTGTTTGAGTTCACGGCGAATTAGGGCACAATGGGAGGAAGCGTGGAGGCTGGTGGGAACAATGAGGCTGGTTAGGCGACTCGGCCGTGACACAGCATTATCGGAAAGCAGTCTTCTGTATTCTGTTACATTCGGTATATTTTATCGAACAGGGTACAACCGATCGAGGTCAATAGTATCTGATCGGGGACGATGACTACAAGGTCATTGATTCGAAGACTGATCGATCTTGTCATTGGTAGCTGCAAAGTGACCGTTAGGTATCACGATACTTCCGGAGTGCAAGTCTTATTTAATTATTATTGTAACTACACTACACATATCAACCTGGGTAGATGCTTATAAGTAGTGTTTTAGGACTACTGTTTTTTGTATAGGTAATTATGAAATAATTTTACGCTTGGCCTCAAACTGGTCAAATGGAAAACGGCGGTGTGGCCAAGAATGGAGCACATCGATCTAGGAAAAATCCATTTACTCTCGCCTTAATAGTTTCTTAGTCTAGTGATTAAAATGATTCGTTATTGTAAATATGTTTATTAATAAATATACCAAACATATACATCAAATCTGCACGAATTAAACTAAATATGTATGTTTTACTATTTAAAAAAAAGCACGTTAAATTGAGTCGGTTATTCTGACCATAGTTTCCATTGCGAATCGGAATAATCGACTCGATTTGGAGTAAGCAGCTCACTCTGTGGCTGATATTGAGTAATTAACTTAATAAAATGCTGAAAGTTCCTTGAAGACAATACTAAAATAAATTACTAATAAAAGTATAATCTTAAAGATTTTGAGGTTCTAATACCAGTTAGAAACAGAAACGAAGTACATATCGCGCACATTCCTTAGCTGAAACTTGAGGAACTTTTTTGTGATCTTGTTTCTTTCTTAAAAATCTTGTACATTTAAATTGTTTTACAGTTAATGTTAACACATCGTCTTTGACTTGTTTCAAACCCACTGATGAGATTGAGTAAATCCCTATAGGTCATGGCGTAGAAGTGAGATGGTAGGACAAAGTAACGAAAAATATAGTGATTTCACAATTTCTGACACAATTTTCAATTTCACAGAGACCCACAGTAGCGCAGACTCGCTCAGGGTACGTATTCACTATCTGGATGCTTGTCTAATGTAATGAACAATAAAATTACATCGTATTCATCGTATTACACGAGGAGCATTCGCTTTACAACTTCAAAAAATATTATCCCTTACTAATAAAGCCTTGGAATAGTTACACCGTGTTTTGTCTTTTTTCTCCTTAAAGAGGTTTGAACATTTTTGGCATTGTGCAGATCCGCAATTTTTTATTTTTTTTCAAAATCGCTTCTCGCAATGTAACTTGTATATTTGAATTTGGGACATATATATGAAAAAAAATGTGACATAAAATGTCCTAGTGTTTTAGTTATCTGACATTTTTTGTTTGTGTACATGTTCTCAATCCAAATACATATACAAGTTACACCGTGGAACAACAGTTGTTAGGTATGTTGTACGGCACATGCCTACGAGCTATTGTGCGGTATATCAATAGCCCTGTATACGGGGTGCTACTGAAAGGTGCAACAATATTTAAAGGTATGTATTTACTCATTATGAACAACTTTTACTATGGGACCAAAACAAAACAGCTGTTCCATACATTTTTTCAAAGGCCTTTTTTCTATGGAACAGCAAATATTTTTATTCGCGATTTCATGTTTAGTCCCATAGGAAAAGTTGTTCATAATGATGAGTACATAAGTACCTTACAATATTGTTGCACCTTTAGGTAACACCTTGTATACATGCGAATGCTCCCCGGTGTACCCTAGGACGCAGGCGAACTGTACTTCATTTACAGTCCGTTCACTTCGGTAACACTGAACGCGGCTATTCGTTTCCTCAACTCCTGAACCAGGTCCGCTCGGGGGACCTCCTCCTCCGTCCGCGAGGCGATGCCTCGAATCTTGACCACGCCTCGCTTGAGTTCGGACTCGCCCAGCACCACTGCTAGGGGTATGCCGTTCTCTTCGCAGTGCTGGAGCTGATTCAACATTTTGGGGTTCTTTTTGTAGGATTGTTCGGTCTGCAAAGATACGAAATAACGTCAAATGAACGATAGGTAATATGAAGAAATAGAGAGCAAACATTATTTAGAAATGCCTGCGCTTAACGACTTTACGTTTCCTTACTATAGTCGAATTTGTAATAAAACGGAGTAAAATGACATTACGAGTGCCTGCCACTTTTTCATGAAGTAAGATAGCGTGGTAAAAATATTTAGTTCATTCACTCATATCAGTTCAGTGAACTATTTCAAAAACTCATATTCTGAAGCCTTTCATAAAGTCAATTATGTAACGACATGGCGGCATTTTAAATAATTGATGGCAGTGAATTTTTTCATTCACACTAAATAACTATTAATTAAACTTTTGATGATAACATTTTTAATTGTCAAAAGTCTAAACTGTGTAGTTCAAATACAAACAATGTACAGTCAATAAGTCATTCAAATAACCCACCCTTACTGTTCCTGGTGCAATGATCGGCCATTGCCATCCAGCGCGTTAATTAATTTAATATTCATTTAATTTATAGTTCCGTTCTTTTGAACGTTAAAACCTGAACTGGATTATCACTACAATTTGAAATTTGGCAACATTATTTTGAAAAGTGACATTTCGATCTGTCAGTGTACCTTTCGTGGAAATATAAATGAAGGAAATCGAATTTTATAAGATTTAATTTAATTGGCAAATAAGTCCTGCCGCACATTAGAGATACATGCTACAAGCGCGCAAGTTTTTCGTTGATATCCGTGTATAAATAGTTGCATTCGTGTTTTTTTTTGTAACCAGGGACTATTGTGCGTGCCTAGGTTATGTGATTTTTTATGTGAAAACGGCGATTTTGTGATAAAGAGAGGTTTGTTTACCTTTTTTGTTTGAACAGACTTTACAACTAAACCGCCTGCTGCTAGTTTCGTCTCTATCTACCACATACTTAACGTAGTTTATCTGTTTCATTTCTACCTTAATGCCAGCATTCCACAGCTCGGTGCAGATCTTCATTCGTTCTTCGAGGAAGTTCTTCTGCGCCGAGGCGACGTATACGTCTATGTCGTTGGTGCGTACGACGATGTCGCCCGCCGCTAGCTTCGCTTCGAGCACCGAGAATACTCTTTCTACGCCGATACTCACACCTACACATGGGACCTGCAATATTATTCAAATCAAAATTTTTATATTGAAGTCTTTTTTTTTTGTTTTAATAAAACGGGAATACTCACGTTAAATTGAGTCGGTTATTCCGACTATAGTTTCGATCACATTCGGTGACCTTTATCAAGTTTTTTTTTAATCGAGTTTTTTTTTCTTTTTTTTTTTACCGAATGTGATCGAAACTATAGTCGGAATAACCGACTCAATTTAACGTGAGTATTCCCGTTTTATTAAAAAAAAATGTATCAAAACCACGTCAGTTTTCATATTGAAGTCTTATTATGAAAACTGACGTGGTTTTGGTTTTAGTTTTTACTTAATTCATTTTCCGTTCAAGTAATGCATATCAACGGGTTTGAACAGTAATTACACATTGAAATCGATAAATCATATTTAGATAACATTGGTTTAGCTACAAATCTCATTAAGCTGATTTTCATCTTGGTTTTTGGTTTAGTGACAAATGTAATTATACTAGCTTTCAACTTGAATTTTTGGTTGGTGTCATTTGTTGAAACGATCTATTCATTATCGCAAAATTAATTTTCATGAACCTATGATGAGTAATTAAGCTGGAATTGACAAAAAACGCACCTTAATGCTTTTTCTATGTTCCGTACCTCAACTTCATTTAATATTCTACGTCACCAAATTATACCAAGCAGAATTTTATATTTATGTTATGTAATGAATTATGTCCGGCGGGCTTATCCCGTAACTCTGAAAGCGACAGTGATACTGCGCGAGCGGAACCGCGTATAGTGCGACTAAGTTGGTACGAGCGGGATGGCGTGCTCTCGCAATCAGAATCACGAACGTTTCAAAGTTAGAGATGAGCCCGCCGGTCCTCCATACTAAGTCCCATAACTCGACTGGGCTAATATGCACATACATACACCCGAAAATGTTATCCTTCTTCTGGGCAAACATTATTTTTAATGTTTAAAAATCTGCCTGGGAATCCATCTCCTATATCATAAGTCCTAGCTTCGACCATAACTACCAGAGGACGGGTAGCAATATCATCTTAGTAAGTGGTGAACATCCTAAGCTCTCCAAGCGTGGATTATGGCAACAAATAAAGAAAGTCCTGTAGTGGACATTTACGAGCTGATACGAAGAATCGATCTCCTGCCTATAAGCCAGACACGGTACCACTGGGCGAAACAAAGCGTTAAAATGACTTTCGCACGTTCAAACAGAAATTATAATACTAGCCTTGCCCCGTGGCTTCGCCCGCTATCCGGCAGTAACCGTATAATTTTCCGAGATAAAAAGTTATATTTATGTTAATCAAGAGTATGTCCAAGTCCGTATCAAATTGTATCCATATCCGTTACCCCTTACTGAGTTGAGTAGGAACGAACCCGCTTTCTCTTATTTGCATACAAGCTTTCGCATTTATAATATTAGTCTGACTAGCAGCGCCCCGCAGTTTCACCCGCCATCCTACGGGAACCTTATAGGGATAAAAAGTTGCTATTTGTTAATCCAGGGTATTAAAATCCGTTTAGCCCCTAACCTCGCGATTCTGAGACGTTTGTTAACTTTGACAACAGATTAATTCTAATGCTGCCTTTGTCTGGCACTAAGCAAATGACAAAGACAGCAATAGACTTTATCTGTCGTCAAAATTAACAAACGTTTCGGAATCCCGGGGTAAGGATTTGAGTGGGAACAAACGCACTTACACACAACCTTTCGTATTAATATTATTTATCTAACAATATTAATATATTAGTTTGAATACCTGTTTGTTCTTAGAATCGAACATCCCAACAAGGTTATCGTATCGGCCCCCGCCGGCGATCGAACCCACTGACTGTTCCTCGTTGCCGACTTTAATGGGTTCTGGAAGGAAACGGACAATCTGCTTGCATTATATGCATCAACATAAATATTTTTATACACAAATATTATTATTAAATGAAAAACAAAAAACCCGTCTGCAAAATGTAGCCAATGTCACTCCGGACTCCGGACGCAGAGAGGAATCCAAAGACACTTCGCTCATCAAAATCGGTCAAGCCGTTTAGGCTACAGCAGGTAATATAGGACATACTACATCCCAAAAACATTTCTCCCTTCTTGGGTAGTCGGGTAATTATACGAATCAACAGATTATTTTTATCCTTTACACCAATTAAGTCCTCAATGCTGTACAGACGTTGAAAGTGATTAAAACATTACAATAAGTCAAGAAAATTGATTCGAATTTATTTCAGTTTTGGTATAATATGCCTGATTTTGAGCATTAAAATTGTTTGAGAACAGCAAATTCAGAAACACTCAGAAATAATTATGATAAACAGTGTATGTAATTTTATAATTAATGATTACGTTTGAATATTAATTAAGTTAATTGAGCTGTTTTTTTTATATATTTTGTTTTATTCTATAACGATTGTTTGATTGGAAAATTCGGAGAGAGATATTTTAACGCTACCCGCCTGCCCTCCTTAATGCCTTAATGCCTGCAATGGTATGGTGGAACATAACTGTTTTTTGCCATTGTTTTTTTACTATATGTACTGAAAAGGGAGTGAATGAAAATAATGCCGCAAAAACCAAAAATACAGGCACAAAAAAGGAAAATGCCAAAATCAATTCAGTAGTTAGTTCAAGATGCAAAACTTTCGCCAAGCACCTCGTTATGTTCCAGCTGCCACTCTTTAGAGCCAGCTCCCATTGCAAGCTAGGCATCTTTACCATCTACGACCACACCGTCACTTAGCACTGTCAAACGCCTAGTCTGCTAAGAATAAAAACACAGTGGACTTACTGGTGAGCACAGCTTCATAAATAACCCCCGTATAATAATCCAGTCCTCTCGCCAAGCTCAAATCGAACAGGATTTTATCCTTAATGCCGAAGAGTTCACAATAGTTCAGCAGCAGTTTTATGCCTTCCAACCCTTCGACGGCCGCTTTAGTCTTGGACAGCTTCTCGTCTGTAAGCAGCTTGTCGGCTAGCTCTGTGCCTCCGTTGAGTCGGACGTATTCGCCTATCCTGTCCGCTGCTTCGGGGGTTATGCCTTTTTCGTTGATCATTTCGGTACGCACTTCTTCCCAAGGCGACTGGAAAAATATATATTCTTTATTACTATTATAAAAGATAGTTTATATTAACTGTTTCTACAAGCTTATTGGCCGCGAAGCTGGAGTCACTAAGTGAACGTGCATTTTACTATAGTATCACTTAACGCGCACTTTCACTTAGCTTGCAGAATAGACTGGCTTATTATAGCGTGATTTGACAAAGCATTTTTTAAGACATTTCTAAAGTTTATCATTCAACACATATTCAATTGCAATCCTTCTTATAATATTATGAAGTAGAATTTCAACTTTTCTGGAATAACTAGCGAATAACCTATGTACGTGGGTTCAAGGCTCGGGACCGAACATCGATCTTCAGTTACTAAAACTTACGAACTTAATTAACAAGCTCTTATTTCCTAACTTTCCTTTTTTAGGTTATCTCACCTATGTTATATACGGAAGTCCTTAGCAAAATTTAATGTTTCTAGCTAGACCAATGATTTCTAGACCCGACATCAGAGCGCGCGTGAAATATCCTGTTAGTAAATCCCCACCGGGCCGCAAGATACAGGCTTAGTCAAGTTTGAGGTCCTCGAGCAATTCCCGTGCATTGCAAGTTTATTTTATGATAAATACATAAATTTGAATTTTGAACCTACTCTGTCAATAAGTCATGAGAATTTTATTAAGTTGAGATATTATAAAATGCACATTGGCAGCCTAAATTGTTGCTCATAATTGTATTCCTTCCTTTCGAGTTATATGAATAAAGAACAAGCTCAACTCACTTTATCCAACTTGTCAACAGTAGAACAAGCGGTGCGGAACTTGTCCGCGGGCACGCCGCAAGCCTCGAACATTCCATCCAGCAGCCGCCTGTGGTTGACCTTCAGCACGTACTCTCCTATGTTCAGGGCGTCCAGTATCTCAGTAACGACTTTGAGGCATTCCGCGTCTGGAACCATGGGGTCGTAAGCGCCGGCGATGTCGAAATCCTGAAATCGTTACGGGTTTTCTAGTATTTTTTTAAGTTAAGATAAAATAACTCTTTATTGTTCACATACAAAAAAAAAGCTTAAGGTGCAACGTTTCGCTCAGCGCGGCAAATTCAAATTGTCTTGCATGTTTTGTCAATTACAGCTTAATTACTCATCGTGGTTTCATGAAAATGAATTTTGCGATAATAAATAGTTTGTATCAAGAAATTACACCAACTAAAAAATTAAGATGAAAGCTAGTATAAAAACACTTCTCACTAAACCAAAAACCAAGATAAAAATCAGCTTATTGAGATTCGTAGCTAAACCAATTTTATCTAGGTGATCATTTTAGCCGTAATTTCTTGATACAACCTATTTATTGTCGCAAAAATGGTTTTTATAAACCCAAGATGAGTAATTAAGTAGTAATTGACAAAAGACGCAAGAAAATTTGAATTTGCCGCGCTGAGCGAAACGTTGCACCTTAAAAACTAAGTACACAAGTTTAAGTAACTTGTGTACTTTGTACTCATTTTAAGAAAGTATCTGTAGTATAAAGATGAGTAGTAACAAGTCTGAGCACTAACTTCTAACTAGGTTGCCCTGTATTTAGGATATCATTCCCTTTCTGTCTACACAAAAGAAACTCCGTTCTGCTGTCGCCCTGAAAACGTAATTTTGGCTTCTGTCTCAAAAATAGTGTTAACTCTTTATAGTGTTAACTCTTTGTCTTCATAGTGTTTTCCTTATCAAAATATCATCGTTCTGTTATTCTATTTCTTATGTTGTTTTTTGTTATGTTGTCTACAAGTTCTATTACCTACATGTATGCGCAGATCAATGAGTTTAAGATATCCATAGGGTGAGGACTCAAGTATGGCGAATGATTTATATGAAACAAAAAAAATATTGAACTTACACATTGATAAAACTCTCTGTACCTCCCTCTAGTCATAGCAGGGTTATCTCTTCTGTAGACCTTCGCAATGTGGTATCTCTTCAGAGTGTTAATCTTGCTCATAGCAAGGTATCTCGCGAGCGGTACAGTCAGGTCGTAGCGGAGAGCTAGGATCTCTCCCCCTTGGTCTTTTAGGTCGTAGATGAGTTTGGCGTCTTCTCCATATTTGCCTGTGAGGACTTCCTGTTATAAGGAATAATAGTGTGAGAGAAAGTAGAAAAAAAAAAAAATATATAATAAAATCTTAAAAAGGTATATAAATTAAACCCCAAAGATTTATTACTTTAAATTTTTTATAAACAAAAAGGTTGACTTTATTTGTCGGTATTGTTGACCCAGATCACTCAATTTCTGGACTATCTGGTATTATTTCAATTTCTTTTTAATCCTTTATGGTTGTCATCCTGTTAAGAAAATGTCACCCCCGAATTTGTTGTTGGCCGTGGTTCGAAATGATCAAGTTAAATATGCCTTGTGATAATTATCGTGACGGATAATTATTATCTGACAATTATCAAAGAAGAATATAATTACCAATCCTTGTGTAACCAGTATTGTCTACCAATATTTACTTTAGGAAAAAGTAGTTTAATAATTAATTGACCGAGCGAAGCGAAGGTCTCAGTGTACTGGGACAAATCGGCATTTGTATGTAATAAAATAAAAAATATCTCAGAGTGACGAGCACAGTGCATTGACACATATGGTTTCAAACTGTTGAAGCTCGAAATTCTGGGTGGCAATAAATTATTATGGTCCCAGTGCCACCCAGAATAATATGAATCTCACCTGCTTGTAACCTGCTCGTCTCATCACCAAATTCTATTTTAAAAAACAATGTAGTATGAGTCATTTCCTCCTACCTTTAACTCGAACACAGGTGTATCAATACACTCAGCTCCGTGCCTTTTGAAGACAGTAATAATTTTCTGCAGCACGTCATTTCTAATCGACATCTGCTGAGGGTTGTAATCTCTAGTGCCCTTAGGAGTTTTGAGGGTGAACTTTTGTGGCGCAGCATCCTCAGGGGTCAGTTGCGTTTTGAGCGCCAATAATTTTGATACTTCTTCTTGAATCTGTAATTTTTTGGTATTGGGTATAAAGAGATACTGAGAAAAATATTATTATAGTAAGTAACTACAGCGGAGTTGTTTATATTGACCAGAATCTTGTAACGAAAAAACACCCTTAATCTTAGTATTCATAAAAGGTAATAATGTACTAGTAAGACTAAATCCGACGTTCTGTTTGTGTCGAAATTTGGCGGTCAGTATGAGATTCCAATATACCTGGAAGAAACGGAAGAAACACTAGGGCGGACTGGGTAAAAACTGTAACTGAGCCGAAATTAGAACCAGATATTAACCGATTTAGATAGATAGATTCACTCTTTATTGTTCACACAAATTTTACATAATTTATAAACAGACTTAGGTGGGTATTTAGTTGCAAGTTAGTCAACGTTTGCACTAAATAATTTAATATTTCATGCTTTGGTAGCAAAATAGTAGATATACATTGGATATTTCTCTAAGCCCTTGGTATGACGAACCTAAATTTTTCGGATTGAAGTCACCGTTTGTTCACCGAAGTCACTACCTGTATAATAACTTTTGTGAAAGATATTGCTTCAATGACTTAATCCATAGACAAATAATACTCAAAGATGGGAAGACAAAGTTTTCTCCCCTTACTACACTGTTTGGCAATGACATACATTCACATAAACCAGTGTAGGTACCTAAGTAGAAGAAGTTGTAATAGAAGCCAGTTATGCTACTCTATATTCAGGTTTGCAGTTCAATGTCAGCATTTACAACGTTACAAGTGAACCATTATCATAACTATGTGAGTGCATACAAATTGATAATCCTTAAGAATAAAATATACAGCCGTCTTGTCCTTACAAAAAGCGTAGTCTGATACCCACCCCTAAGTGTTATCTGATTTCGAGGTTTTTTTTTTATATATTATCTACACCGTGAAAACTATGCTTGTATGTTTGTTTTTTTTTCAATTTCGCAATAATTATCTTCGTTGTTATAGGCACTAAAAGAAACAATTTTTCGAAAATATGACGAAGAAAAGTAGTTGTTATAAGAATACCATTCATTTAAAAAAAAAAAAAGACATAGCGGAAGCACTATCCTCTGTAATAGTTAAAATAAGAGATTTAAGTAAAATTGACACTTTGCTATGTACCTACAATGTAATAACAGTTTGCAATAACAGTTCATAAACATTTTAGAAAGTAATATATATGTGTACTCATGTTTTAAAGACAAACTTAATTTTTATTACAAACTTTTTACTATGCATGTGCCATGTTATCGGTCAGTGTGGCGCTCTAAGGGGGAGGCCTCCGCAGTGGACGTCTTCCAGCTGACGATGATGATGAAAATAGTACATACCTATGTCACTTTCTATAAATATAAGTATTATAGAAAGTGACAAACCAGTTCATTTGTATTTGATATATTTGTTAAAGCATATTTCATCAATATCAAATCAATCGATCTCAAAAGAATTAATATGCAAGAATAGAACATAGCCAGAACACTAAATACAACTTACACAGGCATGCTTCTTAATAATAATTGCCCTCAATTACTGTCCAGTACCTTATTGCAAGATGATGTTGTAACAGTTTTGGTGAAACTGTTGTTCGGACTTGAGTTGCATAATCGCACCACTTTGACACGGCTTTTTGCAAGCCTCAGTAATGTGTACGACATGCTTCATTGATTTTATCTTCTACCTTTTGTAAAATATGAATATCTCGTCACCACAGCTTACTTTAGTTACCGGAAAAGATAATAAAGCATGTTTAATTGTTTTAGCTTATTTTAAAACAAAGATAAATACAACATAGGTATATGTGGTGACGAAACAACCATATGAGGAGGTTCAAAGTGTATACACTAAGAACAATTATCTACTATTAAGGGCCCCAATTATTTACACTACATTATTATGGCAAAAGTAAAATATAGATTACACACCATGCTATATAATGTAGGCGCAAACAAACCTTTTGGTCAATATTAGAATACTCTGCTCTTGTTAGAAGAGTGGCCTCACGTAATAAAGATTTTTCAGCTTCACTGAAACTCCGCATATGGTCCAACCACCGCATGACGTGTTTATATTCTCTAAGGTCTAAACTTTGCAATTGTTTACTCATCGAAATATCATATTTACTGGGCATGTAGCCGCCCATATAACTATACTGAGATAAATGCTTGTCCATTTGTAGTAAATCTAGGGGATCATTGACCCTTTTCCCCTATAAAATGATAGATAGGTTGGAATTATTTTGGCAAGAAAAGTAACCATGTTACAGCTGAGTGTGTTGAAGCATTGGAATTGTGTTGAAAGTACTAACCTTTTCGTTGGATTCCTTTGCAGCCTTCAGTTTTCTAACGAGATCTCCCTGCTCTTTGATTTTTAAAAGTATACTTTCTTGAGATTCTGCCATAGTTTTACGTGCCAAAAAATAATGTTCTTGCTCTAAGTCCGTGTTCAGCAATCTGTCAAGGCTGCAATTGTGTGTAAAAGTACCTATAAATTATTGTAGCTTATTTGGTTCCTTTCATTTTTATCTCAGCAAATAGTAAACGAGCAACAACTGCAACAATATTGAGGTTATTTCTTTTTTTTTTTTTTTTTTTCTTTCCTCGTAAGAGGATTTTGGCGTCGCACGTCTTATGCATTTGCCAGTGTCAAGTATGGTTATACATATTCAAGTTTTGTTAAATATTATCATACAAGTCATAGTCACAGTCAAAAGCGAGCAAATCAAGTCACGGTCAAGTCCAAGTCATGCCCCAGTAAAGTGGTGAAAACTTTATTAGAGCCTTCTATGGAGTTTTGGAAACAACATGAAAATTCACGTTTCACGACATTATACCATTCACCAACACGCGTGCATGTTCAAGAACACTTAACGGGTAAAAGTTCACCGTTTTTACACATTAACACTCGAAATAACACAAGTTTTGGAAAATAATAAAATGACGCGACATGATTTCTTTACGTTCCCGCCAAAACTCCTGGTTATTTCTTATTTCTCTAGTTGTACAAAATACATGACAACTAGGCTAGGATGTCAGTGTCAAGCACAGAAAATCTGTGATCACGTCAGATGTCTATAATGTACAGCCTGGAATGTACGACCGATAATTGGTGTACTGGGCTGCCCATGAGGCGTTTTCCAAAAAAAAAAGAAATCCTGGTTATAAAAGTACCCAATAGATGGCGTTAGACGTACCTTGAGTTTTTGCTGTCACTGTCAAGTCATGAAAGACAAAAAAATGTACGTGTGCCTTTTTTTTTTCTCGTGTTTTTTGGCTCGACATATGGATTTAGACAATTTCAAGTAACATAACTATGTATTTGACTTCATTTGAAATATTACAATAGTTGACACTGGCTAAATACACAACATGTGGAGCCAAAATTTACGATTTAAAAAATAAACATAAAATATTACGACAGAAATGACAATGACAGGTAAACCGATAGGTCTCTTACGCCATCTAGTATTTTAGAACTACTTTTTTTTTTTTGGAAAATGCCTCATTATCAGTTCGTACAATACAGGTCATACAATACGGGCCGTACATTATCAGCACGTGCCAATAAAGCACCACCAAGAATGTACAGCCGATAATTACAGCCGATAATCCATGTACCCATGATAAGTACACGTTTTATCGGGTCATACATTATTGGCTGCGTTTTAACGTGTCGCAAAATACCGGCCGTGCTTTATCGGCACGGAACGGGTATGGCGTTAGATGTACCTTGAGTTTTCTGTCACTGTCAAGACATGAAGGACAAAAAAAATGTACGTTTGCCTTTTTTTTTTCTCTTGTTTTTTGGCTCGACATGTGTATTTAGACAATTTCCAGTAACGTAACCAAGGATGCTTCGTCTAAGAACGTAACTATGTATTTGACTTCATTTGAAATATTACAATAGTTGACAGTGGCTAAATACACAACGTGTGGAGCCAAAATTTACGATTTAAAAAATAAACTTAAAATATTTCGACAGAAATGACAATGACAGGTATAACCAAGGATCTTGTATGCTTCGTCTAAGGGTATAACCAAGGATCTATGATGCTTCGTCTAAGGGTATAACCTTAGACGAAGCATCATACTACAAGATCCTTGGGTATAACGATAGGCTGCTACGCCATCTAGTAAGTATTTTAGAACTACTTTATTTTTTTTGGAAAACGCCTCATTCATGTCGCGTCATTTTATTATTTTCCAAAACTTGTGTTATTTCGAGTGTTAATGTGTAAAAACGGTGAATTTTTACCCGTTAAGTGTTCCTGAGCATGTACGAGTGTTGGTGAATGGTATAATGTCGTGAAACGTGAATTTTCGTGTTGTCTCCAAAACTCCATAGAAAGCTCTTGTAAAGTTTTCACCACTGTATTGGGGCATGACTTGGACTTGACCGTGACTTACTTTGCTTGACTTTGACTTGTTTGATAATATCTAACAAAACTTGAAAATATATATGTATACTTGACACTGGCAAATGCATAAGACACGCGACGCCAAAATCCTCTTAGGAGGAAATAGAAAAAACAAAAAAAACAACGGTGGGAGTGGGAGAAGTTTTTGGCGGGAACGTGAAGAAGTCATGTCGCGTCATTGTATTATTTTCCAAAACTTGTGTTATTTCGAAGGTTAATGTGTAAAAATGGTGGATTTTTATTCATTAGGTGTTCGTGAACGTGCACAAGTGTTCGTGAATAGTATAATGTTGTGAAATGTGACTCTTCATGTTGTTTGCAAAACTCCATGGAAACCTCTAGTAAAGTCTCCACCACTTTATTGGGGCATAACGTGGACTTGACCGTGACTAACTTTGCTTGACTTAGACTATAACTGAGACTTATTTTAATTATTACTGTGAAATTTTTGACATTACTTGAAATATTACAATTTGGAAATTTGAACAAGAGGAAATTACAATTTAAAGTACTTGATACTGGCTAAATACACAACTTGTACACCACGAAGATTGTAGGTAGCCTACAAGCTTCTTGTTGTACACAACGTGTGGAGCCAAAACATAAGAGGAAAAAAAAATTGATATATTTACTTTTTTACTTTTTACCATAGAGTAGTACTATATACCTTTTTACATTCATTTTTATTTCTGTCGAGAATTCTATGATTTTTATCTATAAAACGAAGAATGGATAGATTCGAATACATAGACGCTCGTTTATTTGAAGGTGAAAATTATGTGAAACGAGACAAAAATGTGAAAATATACGATGGTGACGACAAGGTAAATCAATTATGTACCTATTTGAATTGTTGTTATGACTATAGCATGGGAATAAAATCTACGCGCGTAACCATAACATAGACTGCACGGTCTAGTTCCAATAAGCTATACAAGTTTCATACCTACGGTAAGTTCATACATTCCAAAATAATTCATCATCTTTTACATCTTTACAGACGCAATTCACAGACGGTGAAGTAGTACTCACTACTCACAGGATACTGTGGGGCAAGCCAGGAGATATACCTAAAGGCAATGTGTGTCTATCGCTACATCTGTATTATGTTTTCTGTATGGAAGAAGAGAGTGGAGGAGTATTTGGCTTGGGAGGACCAAAGAGGATAATATTACATTTAGGACCTGCTCTTCCTGGTAGTATAAAATCCCATTGCTGACATTACAATTTCAATTCAAAAGAAAATCTATTAATCCATTTGCTTATCATATGTTCAAAGCAACATTAAATGGAACCAATTATAATGAAACTTGGCTAGAAATCAGTGTGTGTTGTGTTTTACGTCCTGGAAAATTCAAGAAAACGGAAAATCACTGTTAAAAAGACAAAGTGCCACTATAGTATCTACATGATACAACAGTTACATACTTAAATACACCTCAAAAACATTACCCTCCTTCTTGGGCAGTGTGGTAAAAATACTGCACCAAACTCAATAAGTTGTTATCTGTCACATATTTACTAGCCATGCCTAGTAAAGTTTTTTTTTATGTATATTGAGCTCAGTGGCATATGCTAGTGCAGGGGTTGGGAAATGAGGCCGGCGGGCCAAATTTACTCAAGTAAGAAGACGCGAGCTGCTTTTGTGGAATCTGCTTGCCAAACAGCTTAATAGGTCAAACAATTTTTTGAGATATGTATTATGGAAAAGATTGAGTGGTATCTTGCTTTTATAAATATAGAGAGAAGATTTGTTGATGAAACCTTTTATTTCCAACCACCTTAATGCACAGCCACACCGTTATCATGCAAATTTTACAAGCGCAGCTCTGCCGCGAATTCTGGGGGCGGCACCCCGGTCTACCCCGATCCTCTTGCTCATAAATAAGATGCTCCACCAACTAACCTAAGAGGACGGCCAGGAGGTGGTTTAGGTCTCACTATTGTATTGATCAATATTAAGACTTATATTCTAAATTAGATCTGCCTGATGATGCGTGTGCCAGTGATCTGATTGAAAAATTTTTTTTAAACAGATTCTACAATCTTATATACACAACATGTACACACTAAAAGGACTATTCAAGAGACAGCAGACACTACAATAATAATAATAATAATAATTTTTATTTCAGGCACATTTATACCCTGCTACAGCCTACACCATCTCAAACCAACACTGTCCTCCACATCCTCAGCAACAGAATTGTTTTGTTTTAATAAAACGGGAATAATCACGTTTAATTGAGTCGGTTATTCCGACTATAGTTTCGATCACATTCGGACGAGGTCGCGCGCGTGTCACGCTTAGCATTCATTGATAAAGGTCACTGAATGTGATCGAAACTATAGTCGGAATAACTGACTAAATTTCACATGAGTATTCCCGTTTCATAAAACAAAATGTATCAAAACCACAATTTTAACAGAGTCGTTCATAACAGGAACAGTTTGCCTGTAAATTCATTTAAAAACATGTTAGACAGATAATTAAGAAGAAGACAATCGCTCACAATTATTACGTTTCAACACTGAGTGATATAGGCACATCAGCTTATGTCGCTCACCTATAATGAAATAACTAAATTTTACTAACTATTGTTACAGGAAAAAGACCCGGTCCAGCAGTAGTTAGCCCATACCACTTTATAAAGTTCTCATTCAAAGATGGCATCGACTCAGCATTCTACAAAGCATTTTCTGATGCCATAGCAAATAAAGCTTGGGAACGTCAAACACCTATCATATCATCAGTCAACTCTAGTCCAAGTACAGCACCAAAAACAATAGCTCCAATAAATTCAAAGATCCGTTCAGGAATTGTCGGAATAGAACGGAGTATAGAAGAACAACATAGAGCAACTGACGAAAGCATCACACTAGCTTTTAAGGATTTGACGAAATTAATGGAAAAAGCTAAGGATATGGTGGCAATATCAAAGAATATTTCTAGCAGAATTAGGGTAAATATGAACAAATATTTTGTTGTGAGACTAACTGCAGGTTGTATATCAGACGGTAATCGTCACTTTTGTCCTCACACTAAAGATCAGTTAATTATCTCTGCTCAAACTGTTTGGACCAATCTGATAATCTCCACCCAGATTGTTGCGGCAGTGGGTATGTTTTTATTGTTCTCATAATTCCCACTGCTGGGCCAATCTCAGTGTGGATTTTGAGAATAACTTCTATTTTTCAGGATAAGCAAGGCGATATTTCCGAAGATGACACAGTGCGATTCAAGTCCTACCTGATGAGCTTGGGTATTGACGACCCAGTCACTAGGGATGCATTTAGATCGGACTCGGATTACTATGTTGGATTAGCGCAGCAGGTTTCAGACATGATGGTTGCTGTTTTATTGGTGAGTTCAGACTTCAAATGCGGATTCAAGCCCCGTTTATTTAAAAACCTTGGTAATTTAAAAAAATACTGAGTGTACCGCGTACTTGTCCATATATGCGGCGCCATTTATTGGCCGGTTTTGAGAATATTCGAAATTCAATTGGAGGAAAGAAAAACAAATTCATTCACGGGTTTTTTGGCGGGAACGTGAAGGAATCATGTCGCGTCTTTTTATTATTTTCCAAAACTTGTGTTATTTCGAGTGTTAATGTGTAAAAACGGTGAACTTTTACCCGTTAAGTGTTCGTGAACATGCACGAGTGTTGGTGATTGGTATAATGTCGTGAAACGTGAATTTTCGTGTTGTTTCCAAAACTTCATAGAAGGCTCTAGTAAAGTTTTCACCACTTTACTGGGGCATGACTTGGACTTGACCGTGACTTTCTTTGCTTGACATTGACCGTGACTATGACTTGTTTGATAATATATAACAAAACTTGAGAATGTATTATGTATACTTGACACTGGCAAATGCATAAGATGTGCGACGCCAAAATCCTCTTAGGAGGAAAGAGAAAAAAAAAAAAACATTCACCAAATATTATCAAAATCGGCCGATAGATGGCGCCGCAGCAAATTTCCCCGCCTCTTTGTAGGAAATACGTTCCCCTCCAATCAAAAATCGCTGATGACAGAAACAAATCTATAAAATTTTAAACCCGTATACCAAGTTTCATCAGCAAATACGGACAGATGAAAGCAAACTTTGCCAGTTGAAGCAGACTTCTTTCGCTTCACTCGCTCAGTCAATTAGGAAAGAGCTAGTTTTCTCATGACAAATACCATAGGACTGCTGCTCAGCCTGATACTTTGTTTCTAGGAATGTGGTGGAATCATGTCTTTAGCGGACGTATGGTGCAGAGTGAACAGAGCCAGAGGATTAGAGCTGATTTCACCAGAAGATTTATTGAATGCTTGCAAGTAAGTTTCATATTTTTGCCAGGTAATTTGAAAACCAGTAATTTTCTTTTATCTTACGTTTTCTTTTTTGGGATGAAATTTATCTTGAGTACCTCATGAAGAAAAACTCTGCCTTTCGTCAGACACGTCGGACACGACGTGGACGACATCATCATCATTACATTACCAGCTAAAGAAAGGCATTTTCTTATTTCAGACTATTACACAACATCGATGCTCCAATGTCCCTAAGGAAATTTCCTAGTGGTGCTTGCGTTTTGCAATTGAACAGTAACAGAGATGAAGAGATTGCCAAGACTACGAGCGATTTGGTAAATATATTGCTTGTGATACTAAGCGACGAGACGAGCAAAGTCTACGCCTTATGGTTAGCATCAAGCTTGCCTATAACAGTTCAGTGGCAGTTCAAAACCATGTGCGGCAATGGACTGTACTCATCAACCAGAGATATCAGATTAAAATGCATACGAAATTGTAAAAGTCGCAGGCAACCGGTGGATGCAAATGGCAAATTTTCGTTCAGTGTGGCACTCTAAGAGGGAGGCATATAATAATATTGGTGGACGTTATTCACACACAGCGCCATCTAGCCCCAAACTAAGCAAGTTTGTACTATGGGAACCTGATAACTGATAGAATACATAAATACTTTTTTTTTTTTGTAAATACATCATAGAATACATAGAAACACCCAGACAAACAACAAACATCCAAGTTCACAACACAAATGTTTGTCCTGGGTGGGTTGAGATAGGAAACAAATATTTACTATGAGGAGCGAAATAAAAAACACCGGCGGACATTGAGAATTCAATCAGAGAGAGATAGATTTATTTTCAGACAGAGACAGCAATACATAAACGTCAAATTCGTGGTACAGATTAAATCATATTAGGGTTACCATTGTATAAGCAATGACTATCCCAATAGATATTTTAACAAACTCCACCCACTGAGCCAGAAGTCTAGTCAAATATTCAGCAGTCTTACGGCTGATGGTGATGATGAACATACTAAATGTTTCGCAGTCGGGATAAGGGTCATAACTACATTATTTTTCACAAAATCCCCACTCAGCATTTGGCCGATCTTGGTGGGTCTTTTGAGAATAATTCGCCTGATGTTGACCAATTATATCATTATTTCCAGCTTGACGAAAATGGTTCCTTGACTCCAGAGAAGCTGTCTCAAATCGCAAATGTGTCCGTCCTGCTCGCGCGAGAGAGGCTTTATACAACTGAACGCCTTGGGATGGCGTGTCGTGATGAATCCATTGAGGGACTGGCTTTTTACCCCAATTTATTTTTGAATAAGGCGTAAAATGTCGAATATATGTATAATATATGGCCGAATAGAGCTGTTGAACAGTTAATATATTTTATTTTATACTGTTTAGTAGTTTTTTTTTGTATCTACGATTAAACCGAGCAACAAAAATATGTACGTGCTAGAGTAATTTATACATTTCCGCAACAAGCGAGCTGTCAAAAAGTTTATTGGTGGTGGTGAACGTTTCTGACACAGCGCCATCTAGCCCCAAACTAAGCAAGCTTGTATTATGGGAACCAGATAACTGATAGAATACATAAATACATTTTTTTTGTAAATACATACATAGAATACATAGAAACACCCAGACAAAGAACAAACAGAAGGCGGAAATCAACCCACTGAGCCACAAGGCTAGTCGTTTTCGGGAATACGTACTTCCTCAGACTACACTGAGTACGTTCAAACTCTATCACATGCTAAACATGGCGATGAGCCTCATGCAGTGCTTCCTGATCGCAAAAGTCACATTACAGTGTGTCCAGCTTAATACAGACAGACAGACAGTACAGTAGTGTGTGTGTTTGTGTGAGTAGGGGTGTGTGCGCTGCGTATGTGACAGTGTTTGGGGTACGTATGTGAGTGGGAATGTGTGTATGGGCGATACAGAGTGGCTGTTGGCGCGTGTGGCGCAAAAATGTTGGCGCACATGGCTGGCATAGTTTATTTTTACACTGCAGGTAAAACTGTTTTCCAGGGACGAAAGTACTGTTTTCGTCCCTCTGATCAGTGGTGCTTATCCCGTAACTCTGAAAGCTATAGCGAGAGTTGCGCGAACGAGACCGCGCATAGTGCGACTGAGATGGCCTGAGATGCCATCTCGGCATGCTCTCGCAATCAGAATCACGAACGTTTCAAAGTTAAAGGATAAGCCCCTGTAACTTCAAGCATATTTCAAAGTATGAAAAATGAAATACATATTTTTTTACAAGACAGCCCAAAAGGTATTGTTTTATTGGTAGCTTTGAAAAGGAACCATCGGTGCGCTAGTCCGACTCACACTTGGCATGTAGTTCATTCTATGACGGATGCTAGGTAATTTCACGAGTCTCAAAGAACGGTGCGTAACCCGATATGTAGTAACTGATAAGGACGTAAGATGTCGCTCCGTGTTTCGAAACGCGAAAATATGAGATATATTTATTTTGTAAAAATTGGAGTGAGATGATAATTCTTGTCCTGTAAAGTTTCTTTCCTGTATTTTATCTATGGCATTGCTAAAGAAAATCTATTCTATATGCAATGTTTTTGAGCATGATAGTGGCTGGCCGTCGCCTTTCGCGAACTGTAGGTTCGAGCGTTCTCATAATCCCAATCAATGTGGGGAAAATAGTTAAATATTATGACTATACCTGTATATATATGATATACTGATCATAATAGTAACATACATTTTAGAAGCAGTTAATTTTCCCACCGAATCTCCATGGGAATTATTGTTGCTGTGTATTCTATTACACAGTTTTGGGTAACCTTTACTTAACATTGATTATGAAATAAAACATAATAGTAAAGCACAAATAGGATTTATTAAAAGCAAGGCTTATTAACTTCACACAAGCTAGCTTGATCATAAAAGTTACACGTTATTTCAAAACTTTCAAATCTATATCTCATTCCTTTACTTATCCTTTATAAACATTCTCATAAAATAGACTCACCCTCATGTTTCAATAATAATTAGAACAAAATATGACTTATTTCAAGCGAATATTGTAAATTTGATTTCTATATTTATTTCCTCATGTAAAACTAAAACTTTTTTTATTACTCTCCTATAAGTACAAAAATAAACTTAAAAGTAACATTTTAAAAGCTACAAACAGACACTTGATATCTGTCTAAGCTGCAAAAATGTAATAAATTTGCTTACAATTACCAACACTTGAAAGTTACACAAAGCAGAATTACTTTCCTAAATAAATTTAATTTGATATAATTATTATTTTAACTCTACAGTTATAAATAATACTGTTCTACTGATTGATATTTTTTTCAACAATGCGTCTTGATCAAATCGCTAGTGAGTTAATGTTAAATCTACAATTTTTTTTTTAATTTTCGTGGAATGTGACTGACGACTTATTAATACTCGATTGCACTCTTAAAATCCTTTGGTATAAGGTTCTGTTTGCCGCTAAGCTCCCATGCTTTAAAGTCATCGCTGGACCGAATATTTTCGATGTAGCAATCAACACCTCGCTTAAATGGTAGCTTCATGCCTTCGTTAATTTCCTCAGAGAGGAGGTGTATGAACGCAATGTTCTTAGCAAGCGTTTCTTTGATGTTGGTGGGCAATGGACGCTCAGTACATTGGACTATGTCAAGCTGAAATAAAAATAAAAGTACAATTAATTAAAATAAAAAAGACTACATATTGAAATATAATAATTATTTTACTTATTTTTCATTATATTTTTGTTTTTTTTTTTAATTGTCTATTGCTTTTGCCATATTTACTCAAAAATAAATGCTTTTTTTTATACAGGGTTATTTTTAATTAACCTAAAACCTCTCGCAGGCAGCTTCCTTATCGTCATTCTTAAAATTTTCCGTTTTATGACTTTTCACAAAATCAAGAAGGTACTCCAACAACAAAAAATTAAGTTTACAAATTCTTACATTGTATTTTTTTGGTGCAAATGTCAGTTCGACTTTCGTCCTCATTTGAAACCGAGTAGTGTTTACCATCACTAATATTATATATGCGAAAGTTTGTGTGTAAGCATGTAATTGTGTTTGTTCCCATTCAGCTCTGTAACGGCTGAACAGATCTGAATGAAATTTGGTATGGAGGTACCTTATACCCTGGATTAACACATAGGCTAGTTTATATCCCGAAAAAAAAAACAATTTCTATAGAATAGCGGGTGAAACCGCGGGGAGCAGCTAGTTTAATTATATAATGAGCAAGAACTCACTTTCTCTTCAACAATATCTCTTTGCAGACCGATGTATGCACTCAGACATTCATTTAGAGACTTAACTTTTTTTGGCAAAACTCCATTTTTGTTCCTCGTGATGATTAAATCACCAACCTACAAAAAGAGTAAACAATTAAACAAACATTTAAAATGTATGCTGTGATTAGTAAAGATATAGCACCTCACGGTACGGGCCCTGTTTACCACTCCAGTCAAAATTTGTAAAAATTTGATATATCTGTCAAACTACCAAATTTGTCATATTTTCACTAGTTTGGTGTTGTTTGCTAGCCAAAATAATTAAATAATTATAATCATTTTGTACAATAAAACTTTTAGATAGATAGATATCTAGGCTCCTATCACATCAATTCCAACATACGGACTATGATAGCAAATTTTGCCAGTCAAAGCAGAGACATCGCTACTCTCAATCAGTCAATTACCCTAACGAATATCAAAAATTCGAATGTAACTATCTGTCTGGGTGTTTGTTGCATTATCACAGCTAAACGACTGAACAGATCAAGCTGAGTTTTTGCATAGATTTAGCTTAAGGGTCAGAGACGGACATAGGGTACTTTTTTCTTTTTTGTTGGTCCACTCAAACAATGTCGTGAGTAACAGCTAGTTGTATAATATCAGCAAAATTATTCAAAATAACTAAGTAGGCAAGTAATTATTGTGTGTTACCTGAGTATCAAACACTGCCGCAAGCTTGACATTATGTTTGTGATACAGACAATCCGACAGAAGCCTGCTGTCATGAACTATCTTTTTAGGGCTTTGTGCTTCAAGAAACTTCTTCAATCCAGCATCAAATGCACTGTACTGCATTACATGGGTGTCAAATATGTAGACCTGGTGTGGCGTTGACATGACGAGGAATGGCATCCTAACTTTACGACCTTTTTCTGCACCGTCAGTACTCAATCCCACATAGCTGTACTCATTTAGATCTTTCAGAGCGTCATGGAACGCTTGATCAACCTGATTGATATACTTATATGTTTTTGACATTTTGATGACACCCTCATACTCTTTTTCAGACAGTTTAAGACTGGTTTGGTTTTGATCATTAGATAGCTTCAATTTTACAATGTTTTGAATCTCTGAATCATAGTAGTGCAATATGCCATCACTGGGATTGTCGAGAGGTAACTCTTTAACGTTGCACAGAGAGATCCTGGACTTGTCATTTGTCATTTCATAAAACTGGCCTTCAACGACTTCATAGTTTTTAGTGTGGATTTGTAGCATTTCGCCTTTCAAGTAGAGGTTATCCATTATGTTTTTTTTTTATTTTTTTTGCGAATTAAATGTGGTTACTTATACTTTAGTCTTTCTTGACAGGTTTTGGAGGCGGTGATGTCTCCGTTTCGTTGTATGCCTTGTAAATGTAAAGTCCTAAAGTAAAATGAAGGACGATAACAGCGACTACGGCAGAGTAGACGCTACTGTTCATAGGCGCCAGTTGGAGCAGTGCATCGAATAATATCAGCTTCGCCGAAAAAAATGACACCACAGGGACGAATATGATAATAAGACAATATTTTATCACTGTCCTAAACACCACAAAGTCGGGTAATTCCTGAAAGTGAAATTGTATGTGATTAGCAAGGATTAAGAGTAAGTATGAGAGTTATAAATACGAGAATGTGTAAGTACTTACATTTGCACGCCCTTCAATCATCATAAGACAAAAAATAAGAAAATAAAACAAATTACAGTGAAATAAGACCAAAATTCATGGGATTTTCGGCGATCAGAGATTTTTCGGCAATTTCATCAATCAATCACATGAAATGAAGGAATGAACGAAACTAGCATAGACAAAAGGAAACGACTGAACCCTTACTGAACCAAACCACAGATTGAACTGACATTATAGATTAAACATAGCTGACATTGTCAAAAACAATAGATAAAAAAATGTCACCAAGACCAAGAACAATGAGGCGTTTCCAAAAAAAAATGAAATCCTGGTTATAAAAGTACCCAATAGATGGCGTTAGATGTACCTTTAGTTTTGCTGTCACTGTCAAGACATGTAAGACAAAAAAATGTACGTGTGCTTTTTTTTCTCTCGTGTTTTTTGGCTCGACATGTGTATTTAGACAATTTCAAGTAACGTAACTATGTATTTGACTTCATTTGAAATATTACAATAGTTGACACTGGCAAAATACACAACGTGTGGAGCCAAAATTTACGATTTAAAAAATAAACAAAAAATTTTTCGACAGAAATGACAATGACAGGTCATCTGTGTGACAGGTAAAACGATAAGTCTGTTACGCCATCTAGTAAGTATTTTAGAACTTTTTTATTTTTTTTTGGAAAACGCCTCATTATTTTTTGAGTTTTGGCGGGAACGTGAAGAATTCATGTTGCGTCATTTTATTATTTTCCAAAACTTGTGTTATTTCGAGTGTTAATGTGTAAAAACGGTGAATTTTTACCCGTTAAGTGTTTGTTGTGCGACGCCAAAATCCTCTTAGGAGAAAAAAAATAAATAAAAATGTTGCTATCTCTTTTAATTTCTAAGCGTTTTATACTCGGTTGTCTGTGTTTTACGAATTTGTTTTAAATAATCCATAATATTTATACCGGTGTTAATATTGTACTGAGCAATAAACATCTGGAATTATAAGGGGTACATTTTTAAGTCCTGCTTAAATTTTTATCACGTAATCAGTATCGTTAATAGAACATATTTATCCAACACCATTTACCACTATATGTACAATAATTACCTACCTACTTCTTGCTGTAGCGAGCGAGAGGAAGTGATGTAGGTACCTACACGTATCGTAGGTAGCACAATCACGAATAAAGTGACTATGACTACTTCTCTGTACTTTTATTTGAATTTATTTCGGTAATTTTTTACCAAGGTGGGTAAAACCGAAAACTACTTATCTTTTATTTATCAACAATCTTCAAGTATGCAAAATTTGCGCACTACTTAAAAAGCTGCTCTTTTATTGCCTACGAAACAGTTTTGTAAGGAAAAAAAAGGCAAAAAACTTTCTGCAGTCCAAAAAACTATTACTTGGCCTGAATTTATTATTAGCTTTTGAATATGTATTTGTTTTTTTTAAAGAAAAAAATTAAATATACTGATTTTTCTTTTCGTCGAGAACGATTTGCTCGAAATAGTTGACCATTATAACAACCTCGGACAGACTGTCCAGTTAGGTAAGTCCAACTTCAACAAAGAGGTCGCCCGAAGAATTCAACTCGGATGGGCAGCGTTCGGGAAATTGCGTGATTCTCTTCCAAAATCCCGCAGTGCCTGAGGACCATGAAGCTGTAGGTAAAAAAAAGGCTTTTTACCTACAGCTTCATGCTGAAGACAAAGCTCTTCAATCAATGTGTGCTACCAGTTATGACATATGGAACTGAAACGTAGTCTTTGGCCACTGGTCTTTTGGAGAAACCCAGAGTCGCACAGCGGGCAATGGAGAGAGCTATGCTCGGAGTTTCTTTGCGCGATAAAATCCGGAATGATGTAGGAAACTTTCAGCGATTTTTCTACAACGAGGATATTCGTTGAAGAACCAACGTCACCGATATAGCTTTCAGATGGTGCAAGCTAAAGTGGCAATGGGCAGGTCACATCAAGGGAAGAAAGGTTCTTGAGTGGCAACCAACCATGAACTGGAAGACGCAGCGTAGGTAGGCCTCCCAATAGGTGGACCGAAGACAAGTGAAAGTAGCGGGAAACCGGTGCATGCAAGTGGCACGTTGTCGGTCTGTGTGGCGGTCTAAGGGGGAGGCCTATGTTTAGCAGTGGCAGTCTTTTAGCTGATGATGATGATGATACCAACTGATGACAACTGGAAATCGTACTACTATTTTGATCGGCGCCAGACAGTCCGCGCGGACATGAAGAACTGCTATGCGCAGATCAAGACATAGCGTTGGGCTAATATTAGTCAGCCCCTACAATTTTATCAAAAAGAAAAACAAATTAAAAACGATAGTATTTTTTTACTACCTATAATTGAAATAATTGATATTCACATGAAAAGTCCGGAATTCACTACTCCATTCAAGACGGACAGTGGGGACGAGTCCTATAGGTACCTACTATAGGTACCTATAGTAGAGTACCACAGTACTCTACTAGTTTTGCTTATTCAACATAATTATTGTAGCGCTCAGTAACTAACGATAACTCATAACTAACGAGAGCATTACGTGATAATTTAAAGATTATGATTACATAAACCTTATAAACTGGATAATTAGTGGTGAATGCGTACTGGATAAATCCAGTACGCATTCACCACTAAGTAATTAAACTCTCGAAGGACATGCAGCTACCTACGACACAAGATTTCTCTTAGTGTAGGTGCTGCACGACATTGTCACGTACAACAAGCTACATCATTATTTATATTGTTCAGATGTCATATAATGTATTGCAATGTACTTGTAATTTGAAATAAATAAATTTGAATTTGAATTTGAATAAATATACGATAAGCGTCTCGGCTAAACTGGATAGTTTTGGTCACTAGTAGTACAATCTACTTTTTTACACATATTATTACAATTATAGTCATTATGTACTTTTCTGGTCCCTCATAATAACATTTTTCTACGCTACTTGACCACGCTGGAAAGTGTTAAATATATAGTGACCTGTGACAAAAGCACCATCATTAGCTTTGTACGCCTCTGTGTAGTAAAACTATTATTTCGCTTCACACATACTACTTAGTCTACCTAGGTTTGGTCATAAAATAACTTGTTTTGGTACAAAATTACTCTAAAAAATATATTATTTAAATATTTGATTGTTGTATATAATTCATAGACAGCTTAAGTTGATAGGTAACCATCGACAATGCCCTAAACATTCAGTATATTTCTTTAAAACATACAGTTTACATTTAGCGTGTTACATAGTAATCATTGATGTTTAGGTCATTCCATGCGATTTTCACACATTAGTTGAATTTCTACTTCAATACGGTTGACATTACTGTAATTTTCGTAGTGAAAATTATGAAGGTACGCAACGCGATGTCGAATATGAAATATGGAATCTTATTGGTGTTCCTTGTAAGTTTCTTGTTCTTGATTAATTATCAAAGTCTACATATACGTATATGTATAATAATACTAAGATAAATATTATTAGAGTATCTTTATAAGGGTTGTGATTTATGTTTTGTTTTTGCTACAATTTTTAGTAAATTGTATATTGTTCTTCAGATCATGGGTAACACCACGTTTATTGACATTAATGAAGTTCAAAAGAATGTTTTACAATGGAAGAATCTCTACCTACCTAACGGTAGCGAGGTCAGAATGAATTATTTGATAATTACGTATAATTTTTCTTTAATATAAGTACAATTCAAGTGTCGTAAGAAAAGAACTCAGATTACGAGATTGTTTTGTTTTAATTATCTTAGTTCAACGTTATCTTAATCCAATATACTTTGCAGGTCGGAGTAGCCTCCAACGGTGTGTTTGACTTCAGTGATGTTAAAAATAAAATACTTCAATGGAAATCTCAAAAACTAGCTGCTCTTTGTCCCTCAAACGGGTGAGATAATATTTTTGATTCCGTACTTGGTATTTGGTTTAGATCCTTAACATGACTATTAGCTGCTATCCGAGCTAAATGCTAATTCTAAAACACTTCTGTAACTACTGTGTAAACGTATAGGTATCTATATTTTTTTCATTTCCGTCTCGACATTGGGAGACCGGTCTATGTCACTATGCTGGCTGAGCGCAGGTTGGCTGAGAGTAGATCTCATCATTATTAGCCAGAAGACGTCCATTGTTGAACTATGGGCTTATCTCGTAACTCTGAAAGCGATAGCGAGAGTCGCGCGATCGGGACCGCACGTAGTGCGGCTAACCCCCGAATACTGATACGCTTGTTAACTTTGACAACAGATTAATTCTAATGCTGCCTTTGTCTGACACTAAGCAAATGACAAAGGCATCAACAGACTTAATCTGTCGTCAAAGTTAACAAACGTTTTAGTATACGGGGGTAAGTTGGTACGAGCAATTAGAATCACGAACGTTTCAAAGTTAGAGTATAAGCCCGCTGAACAAAGGCCCTACCACCCTTTACCTGCGGATAGAGGACATCATGCCTGTTCAGAAAATAAGAATTGTATCCAATAAAAGTCTCACTGTTTTCGAATTATTGAACATTTTCTAAATCTTTTTCAATTTTGTACCTAAAATTACCAAAAACTTAAAGTTTGAAATATGTCAGCACATTTTTTTTTAAATTTTTGGATTGTCATAGTGTACCCCACAAGCAGGTAACGGGTTAAAGCGCCACACCACTAGATTTTTGTTTTTGTACTCATCCAATCACTAAGATCTCCAGGGCTTGTAACAAGTAACTTGTAACTTGGGCATGTCAATATAAAATCAATTTGTAAACATAACGATTGTCATTGCAGGGTACACCTGCAAAACTTACTGAATCTTGTATGTAGTACAGCACAACCTACTAACGTCACACTTCGAGATAGTTGTATAACTTGCTTCTCCCGAGTAACGTCAATGCCGGAGGTTTGTGTTGACTTTATGTACCACCGATTAGGTGCTTCGTTTGAGTCGTGGATTTATTAAAACCAATTTTGCGCCAATAAATAAGTTGTTTTAAGAAATTACGGGTAAAATGATTACCTAGATAATATTGGTTTAGCTACAAATTTCAGTAAGCTGATTTTCATCTTGGTTTTTGGTTTGGTGGGAAATGTACTTATACTAGCTTTCAACTTGAATTTTTGGTTGGTATAATTTCTTGAAACACTATATTTATTATCGCAAAATTAGTTTTCATAAGCCTACGATGAGTAATTAAGCTGTAATTGACATAAAACGCAAGAAAATTTGAATTTCGCGCGCTGAGTGAAACGTTGCACCTTAAAGTCCGCTGTTGCGATTGTGTGTGTTGCAGGTGCGGTAAATGTATACCAGTACTGTAAAATTCTTTGAAGACGTCTTTCTGCATGCAGCACGCGTAACAGCCTGTATGTGTTGCTTCGTAAAGCATGCAGAGTGATATTTGTTATATACTTAATTTCCACAGAATTCTCCTTATAAATAATAATTTCATACACCACCACTCCACATTTAGGGCCTTACTCATAAAAGTTGCTCTACGTTAAGCAATGCTTAAAATTCTGAAAAGTCACGCGCAAAAACGTGACAGACCTTTTTAAGCATTGATTGAAACAACATATATATTAAGTAAGGCCCTTACCGTACCAGCAACGACAAAATATTACAAATGATTTAGTGACATTAGCGTACCTGGGGTATATTGAAACTTGCAAGATCATTGATTCAAAAAATGCTTTTTTGTTTTAGGGTCCACAAGAATTAAGCGCATTGAGTACATGTGCTGTACAGTTTTTCACTAATACTTCCTATGCAGCTTGTGCTACTTCGTTATTGGTAAAATAATTTGGTTTACAAACTATTAAATTTTTATAATTGTGGGCATCACAAACAAGTACCTTCCTATTAGGCGGTTTGATTTTAAAGAAGCAATATTTTTCCAGGCTCTTTCTACATCCGCTTTGAATGTACAAACATCAGGCTGCTACATGGGGTATTGCGACTTTGTTCGCTGTTTACGCAGGACGAATTCGATCAATCTGGTAAATACTTTAACCCGCGTTTGGAACCTATTGTCGTGAATGGTGTAAAAATATATATTTCGATTATTTACAGATAACGCAATGTACACGAGAAGCGAGAACCGGTATTAACATAACGCTGGACGCTGACAATGTGAAGTTCTACACCAATGTTACTTCTTGTATCTTGGCTAAGGCACGATGCAGTTCATATAACCCAGTAACAGGGCAGACCCAAGTACCTGGATATTTGTCATCTGGTGGAAGAGTCAGTAACGCTCTGCAATTTTCCGAAACTGGTGAACTGCGTATACTAGCTTTTTCAGCCAACACGCCTGTATCAAATTCATTTTGCTCATCATCTAGTAATTTAACACAGACAAGTTGGCTTACAAACGTTTGTTGAAAAATAAATATGTTTATTACACTTCAATTTTTGCTTGAACTTGTTTGTAAGTACTTAGGTATCTTTTATACCCGACTGCCCAAAAAGAAGGGTAATATTTCAAGCAAAGATAATATGAAGCATGGGACAGGAGAAATAAAGTACACTGTTACGTGTCGTAGTATCGCTAGTTCTCCGTTTAACAAATGTCTCAGTGTGCTAAAAAGAGACAACTAAAAATAACCTGCATCGTCTTCAACAAATAAAACAGTTGAATGCAGCCGATTTTAAGTGTGTGTCCAGGTGTTAATTTTATTTTCTTGAAATATACCTTTATAAGTTCAAATTTTATTATCAAATTAAGGTCGTCTGCACCTTTAGGCCTTTTTTTTATCGAGATATCGAGGCTTTTAGTAACCACTTTTCTGTGGAGGTCGAAAGCGAAATCATGAAATCAACGTCACTTGAGGGTTTTGGCGGGAACGTGAAGAAGTCATGTCACGTCATTGTATCATTTTACAAAACTTGTGTTATTTCGAGTGTTAACTGTAAAAATACGAGGTAACATTTTTTCCTCTTCTGTGAAAAATACAAATACAAAATTATCTATGTACATGACTTACTTTGCTTGACTTATACTATGACTGGAAATATTTGACTCCATATGAAATATTAAATTGCTTGACACTGGCTAAATACACAACGTGTGGAGCTAAAATTAAGAGGAAAAAAAAACGCCACTTGACGTCAAGAGCAAATTGCTGTCACTGTCACAAATCAGCTGTGAGCGGATAAAGCCGTTCGTCCGCCTGTCCGGTGAATTTTGAAAGCTTTTGTATTTTGTTGTAAAATATAAACTGTTTTTCCTGTTTTAATAATATCGAAAGAGACAGTGTAGAGAGTCCCCAAATATTGCTTTTTTGGATTGCTGTTGCAGCCTACTCGTAAGTAATTTCCAGTCATTTCTCTCTCATGTGTCACACACTACAACATAGATACGTTTGCGATGAATTTAATTTATTTTATTCTTACAAAACTTAATTCCACAACAGCGTTAATAAAAATACATTGTTGTTTCGATAGTCTTTTAAACATTAAACCTATGTTAACCATTTATTAGTGTCAACCTACGTAGTATATATTATAACCTGTAAGCTATTTACCCTGTGTTTACCTTGTAACTGTATTCCAGTTTAGTGTTATTATTAAGCCGCCGCTGCTCAAATAAATCTACCTACCTACCGGGGAGGTGGTAGCTAACAAATAATATTTAGTATAAGTAATAATAATATATAATATTTTTGTATGCTTCCTAACTGAAACTACAAAAACTTATGTGTCATCTGTTAAAATTTTTGTACGTCGCGTCATAGAATGAATGTAAAGTAAGCATCTACCTAAACATGAAAGTATGAAATAAAATCTACAAAAACATTTAAAAACTTTTAATAAAAAACTAATCCTATCATGAAAACTTCAAGTTAATTCTTATACTTATTTTCTGATATTCCTTTTACTAGCTTTGCTTTTGATGATTTACTTTTCTTTTTGATTTTTTTCATAGATTGCATTGAATCGTCGGAATCTGAATTATCTGAAATGAGGTTGTTGGTTTTATTTGTCTTTTTATTTTGAACAGCAGTTGTAACGAAAGCAGTCTTCCGGAAACGTAATTTTTGACGGCTATCAACCGGACTAGACTTTTGCAGTGCAGTGTTTCGAGGGATATCTGTAAAGCTTGGATTATTCATGTATGTAGACCCTTCGGATTTGGCATGTTTTAACCTGAAAGAAGCAAAACAAAGTTTTCAAAATGTAGGTTTCCACTAAAACATGCTTCAGCAGACGAGCATAAAACCCATAATTAATACAAAGATTGTGACTGTGGGAATAAAAACTAAGTGTCCCCATCAAAATATTAGGTACTAGTTGTTACCCGCGACTTAATTCGCATAAACCAAAAAGTAGCAAGTAGCCTATGTCTGTTTCCCATCCTTAAGCTATTTATATGCAAAGATTCGGCTCGATCCGTTCATCCATTTAGCCGTGCTAACACAACAAACACCCAGACAGAGATAGACAGAGAGACTGAGTTACTTTGGCATTTATAATATTTGTTTCCTAACGAAAACAATATTTGTTTTTGTTACAAGATGAGAATGTATGTGAGTTATGTAATTCACATTGTTATGGTTGTTGTGTGTGGGTGTAGTTCTATAGGTAAATAGATAATTAGATAAAACATTTAAGTTTTTTTTTTATTGTGCAAGTCCATAAATAAATTTTCTACTGTAAGGTAAGAAGGGCAAACAAACATAATATAACTCTAACCTTTACTGTTCTAAATACCTTTATGGGGATCATCTATATCTATACAAGAGTACAAGCCACTTTTCTAGGAATTAGCACACAGACCAAACCTCTTATATCAATGCACAGACCAAACCTCTTATATCAACGCACAGACCAAACCTCTTATTATAGGTACAGATGTGAAATGTGAAGCCAGTACTCCTCAAATGGTCTAGGGTAACAATAAGAACGGGTTTGCGAAATTCCACCTCTAAAGGGGTAAAATGGTCCCCCAAAGTTTGTATGGAAATAAAATAAAAAAATAAAAATAAAATAAAGTATTACATAAGCAGATTTATTACAATTATTTACCCCCCTATCCCCCTTGTCAGCAAAAGTAAGCAAAGCTCTTCCCCCTCCCCCCATGCTTACGTAAACATTTTTCAATTATATTTATTTTTTTATATATTATAATTATATATTAAAATAGATTTAGGATAAAGATTAGATTTTACTGATACAGTATTCAACATAGAGTAAGGGACAAAAATATTATAATCTTAGAACATAACAAACTTATTTTAAAGTTTGGTATCAAATTAACAGTCTTCAGTTCAACACGAATCCATGATTCTAAGTTGGAGGGTTGCCATTCGTGTAAAAAAGTAAATAACTACCGATGACGTAATCGTCATCTAGACTCCCCTACCCCCCATGTCATCCAAAATAAGCAAAACAAAGACCACCCCTCCATAGTGCTTACGTAATACTTGATCGGCCCTTACCCCTTTAGAGGTGAAATTTCGCAAAACCCTTGCTTATTGTTCACCTAGAGACCATTTGAGGAGTATGGGGTTCAAATTTTATGTCTCTTCCATAAGCGGTTTGATCTGTGCCTGCAAAAGGGCTTATTCTTTTATATCATATATAATATATATAGATTTCTGCACACGGCTGTTTCAATTTACTTACTTTCCTTTCTTCTTCCAAGTCTTCGGTACTTTGTTTATAGGTTCTAGTGTTTCGTTTGTGGAGTTTGGCACTTTTTGAGAAAGCTGTTTTTTGGTTTTGGACTTTTTCTTCTTTTTCTCGTCTTTATTTTTCTTGCGCTCTCCTTCAAGTTCTTCTAGTTTCTTTGAACATGACCTGACAATAGGTTACGATAATGTTAGATAAATCATAAAGTATACAACAAAGTTTATATTCGGTTGAAATGTGTCCTATTTTATTTGTGCTGTATTCCACTAGTGGCCAATACGATGGAAATAAAAACCAGTTTCCACCAGTGTTGGCTAACCATCACCAGTTTCCACCAGTGTTGGCAAACCATCACCAGTTTCCACCAATGTTGGCCAACTTGGTGGTTGTCAACATATCCTCCACAAGATGTAACTTTAACAACACAATTATGAGTGATGTAAAATTGCACACATTTGAGTCGTCGGAACATAAATCATTTGTATCTGTCTATCTCGGTCGCACTTACAGGTCTTATGGAAGTAATAGTACTAAAGCATGATTAATAAGTAGTAGTTACCTTAATAATGCTTCACTATCTGTAAAATACGAGTTCATAGCAAAACTAGAAATGCCCCATGACAACGGTCCCTTCTCCTCATTTTGAACACCAGTCCATACATTCCTTTTCAAAGAATTCAACTTCACTTGCAGCTCTGCCGGTTGAGTGTTCCTGTTCTTAATATCTGCCAAACATCTAGAAAAAATAATATAGACTACCATTATTCATCTTCATCAACTACAGAGATCCTCATTCCCAAAGATAATAAAACCAATAAATTGCGCATCCCAAAAAAATATCGCGCGCCTCTCTCCTCCAGGCGTAGACGATGTAATTCATCATCCTTGCGATTGGGTGACTCGAAACTCGTTTGTAGTGATGGAATAGGAGTAGATAACTTTTAATGTAGTATATTAAGTCACTTGCAGTATATATAAACAATAATCATGCTCTAAATCTCCTCCCGCGCATCACACCACACATTCATGCAATCTGCGCCAAGGATTGGCGCTCATAATGAGATCATGGGGTTTGTAAGCTATTTTGAGGGTAATCTTTTCGTAAGAGGGGAATAGGTAAAAGCAGTCTACCGGTTATAGGATCTGTGCTTATGCCACTTCTGTGTCAGGTTCTCGTCACACTAATATTATAAATGCGAAGGTTTGTGTATGTATGTGTGTTTGTTTCCGTTAAACTCTGTAACGGCTGAACGGATTTGAATGACATAGGCTACTTTTTATCCTTTTTTTATGAAAAATTTAAAGGTCCTGTAGGATACAGGCTGAAACCGCGGGGCGCAGCTATTTCTTAATACTTTACTATTAAAACTGACGTGGTTTTGACTAATTTTGTTTTAATAAGAGTTAAGTTCTTAATATGTTATTTGTTTTGATCTTCATTGTGTAAACAGCTTCAGGTCCTTCCTACATTATTGTATAGAAGTCCTATTTCTAACCGCGTCTGTTTCATATTGCGTTATCGTAGCTAATGTAAATCAAAGTACCTATAGATAGTGTATGCTTTATAAAAATGAATGTCCATGTATACTACAGTTCCTACAAAGCATAAAGAGAATTTCCATAAACCAGACACACTCATAAACGACACGAGTACCACATAAATAACGCGTCTCGTCGTCATTTGTTTGATTTTACGACTGTCTCGATTGGACGACAGATATAATGTTCTAGGATATCGTTATGTATAACTTCTAATATGGAACCTACCACGGAATCGCAAAAAATAAATTCGTACAATTCATACAAACATGACATTCACCCTCGATGAAAATGTATGGAA
The DNA here is from genome assembly GCA_947579745.1 of Apocheima hispidaria. Classification (NCBI taxonomy): domain Eukaryota; kingdom Metazoa; phylum Arthropoda; class Insecta; order Lepidoptera; family Geometridae; genus Apocheima; species Apocheima hispidaria. The sequence goes on along the minus strand of OX388150.1, from coordinate 10,475,801 downwards.
CAGATGATTTTATTTTCGCGATTTCATGGTTTATCCCATTGTGAAAGTTTCTCATAACGATGCGTACAATGTATCCTAGAACATGTCCGTCGCCCAACCGAGGGCTTGACAGGGCCAGTATATAAATAATGTTTTTTGGAACGTGTCCGGAATTTGAACAATCTTAAGCTCCATCCCCATAATGAAAGTAGGTCAAAAGCGGAGCGGAACATGACTCAGGATGGGTAGCAGCGTATCACGTTAGCCGTACGTGACCTGCCACACGCAAGTTCTGCTCACGCGTTCTCTGTGTCGTGGTTTTTTATTGTCCTTTATTGTTGCAAAATTGTACGCGCCAGAAGCGGTACGAAGGGTGAGCAGGGCTCCGATTCTGGAAATGAAGTTTCCGCACAAGTGAGGTGATACGCTTAGTGAACTTGCATTTTTCTTGCCCATTACTGCAGAGAAATTACAAAATATCGAAGTGTTAGGAAAAATGCACCTAGAAAAAAAAAAAAAAAATGAAGTGTTAGGTTCACTTAGCGTCTCACCTCATTTGCGTATTACACATGAAGCGCGGCGCGAACCAAGCTGAAACCAGGCTTCGTGCGTTACCTTCTGCGCGCGCTTTCTCTTGTGTCTGACCAGCAGGCTTAGCAAGGGCGCCGGTATAAAGTTATGGCCACCCGTTTTGTCTTCGCGTCAACGAGATAAAGCTATAATATGGATACATCCGTCTCGTTCTCGCGGGATAAATATGGTGGACAAAATTTTATCCCGGCGCCCGTGCTAGGTCTGCAGGGGCTTTATCATGTAACTCTGGTGGCGATGGTCATCGCGTAACGTTTCACTCGCACCGTGCGAGCGAGCGGGATAGAAAACGAAGGTACATGATAAGGCCCAAGCATTAATTGTATGAAAAACCTTACTTTGGCGGAGGCAGGCGTCTAAATTGATGCCACGACGCTGGGTTCAGTCTTGGTTTTTCTGATGGTTCGTTGAATAGCGACACGCTCCGTGGTCGCCTGGTTCGAAACATTTTCTTCTCACGATCTGACTGGTTTGGTGAATCGCTAGTCTGAAAAAGACGACATCAAACTAACTCTGGACTTTTTTTCCTGCCAGACAAAGGTCTGCTTCATGTTCTAGTTATCATTGTCTTCTGCCAAATCTCGTCAATCCTGTTTTATACATCGAGATTGCCACGCTCAAGCCACGACAGTTTTCTGTGCCTACCTCGGCAGCGTCACCTTTCAAGCACCTACTCTTGTCCCATTTTTTGATACGATGTATTCCCTTCTCCTGTGAATGTGTGAAATTCGCAGGTCATTTAAATTTCTTTTTTTATTCGAGAAGATGTCATGTATCCATTGAGCCATTCCTATGAAAACTGTGTATTTGTCGTTACTTGGTGTTGTACTAACCGATAGTCCGAATAAATGGATTGAATTATAATCTATTGAGTAATTAGGTATTGTAGCTCAATCTTCATGTTTTCCCTCTTAGCTATGCTAGATGATAGAACCAAAAAATATTTTTATCTCAAAAAGGTTTTTTCCAGATATTAAATCTCTTGTGGATGAATGGAAAAGTTTTAGACCAAAATAGATCTTTACCTAAGTTTTTAGAAACGCGTGAGATATATGACTGTGAAAGAAGTATTTTCTAAAATGATTGGATAAAGCTCATTGGAATTAGCCCAGTTTTAGAGATCTGTCATTATAACATCTTTAAAACTCCTAAAAGAACATTGTTTGTTTAAAAAAAAGTCGAAAATCAACTAACTCCGGTCCGAACTAATACATGAATATTAAATATTTGGGAGTTTTCTATCAATAGCTCAAACAGTCTGTCAGACACGATGATCTTACAAGGGATCCTTGTACTACGGAACCCTTAAAAGTTACCTGTGTCGCTGGCACAACTCTTAGTTCGGGCGGCATTTTTTTCTTCCTTCTCGGCTTTAACTTAGTGTTCGTATGCAGCAACTTGTGGACCCTTCGCACTGGACTCAAGCCTTCAAAAGATTCCCCATCTGACGAAGCATCTGTCATTGCATCTGAGGTTAAGTCTATCGTTGCTCTAGACACCTGAAATATTTTAAACAGATGTTAAAAAAATAAGGTCCAACCGTACGAAAACCGATTCTTTTTTTTAATATCCTCTAGATCTAAATATAAAACCGCGGTAACCGCGCAGCGTTGTCGGCTGAACCTAGCAATCATCGCAATAAGCACCTCACGGTACGGGCCCTGTAGTATATAATTGATTTTGATCCTACCTGCAATGTCTCACGCTTGGTTTTTTTCTTCTCTATTCTTTTCGTATTTTCCAATTTCGGCCTTTGCTTCCTCGGTTTCTGTAATAAGTATAGGTAGTTATTTCTCGAGAATTTTACTTATCTAAAGATAAAGCTTTCTGCTCAATGATTTAGTGTTTCTGATGTAATAACTATTGAATGTGTCTACTATAATATAAGAAATACTTACGTCGTCACTGTTCTTGTTTATATCTGGAAAAATAGGCGAAGGAGGTGGCGCTGGTTGCATTACATCAACAACCTCTCTCATAACACCTCCGTCAGAACTGCTGCTTGACGTATCCCCTTCATCACTGAAATATCATCGAAATCAAAATATTAGTTCAACTTTTCAAAGCTATATAATTAAATCAGATGACCAAAATCGTAACATGGTCTTACCTAGAATAATCAGAAAGGTCTATATTTGTAGGCTCGTCAGCATTAGAGCCTTCCTTTAAAAGTCTAGTGACAATTTTATTCCTCAATCTTTCTTTACTTGGATCTTCGTCGTAGAAGTCTAAAAGAGTCTCACAAAATGTTTTGCCCATGCTTTCGTAGTCTTGTACCGAAAAGTGCGTTGACATTCTGCTACCTAATTCCGATCCTCCGAAAGAAGCTTCCATTGTATAACTATTGGCTACTCCTAGCATCCAGACTACTACACGTCCAGTTCCTTCTTTGCTTCTCTGAATCCTAAACTTGCAATTTTCAAAAGAGAACTGAAACAATTTGAAAAATAATCATCTGAGATTTTAAATATTTATTTCTGTAGTTTGATTATCTATTTTTATTACCTTATCGGCAGCATTCTTGTGTAACATCAAAGGAAAGACTTGTTCTTGCAGTCTTTTATCTGAATTTTTCCTACTTTCACATCCATAAATGAACACGTTATGTTTTCGAGAGTGAGCATGTAAATCTATATACATAGCAACGCCACATTCTTCCTGGAGTCTGAAATCTCATGATTCAGTATTATTGTTTCTTTAAAGATAATTTCCATACTAGGAAAATACTTACCTTCGTATCATGACTTTGGTATGCCACACTGGTGGGTACGTTTCTCTGATGACTGTCCTATATTGCCTATTGAGATCCTTTCCGGTCAACGAACAACGATTGTTACCAACTATTACCTGTAATATTAGAAACATACCATAATTATTACACTATTAAACTAAACACATTGGAGCTCGCATGCGTAAAGCGTTTAAATATTTCGTCACTTACACCATCCGGATTCAACATCGGAACTAATTTGAAAATGAATTTTTCCCTCAATTCACGAGCCTGATTAGAATCTCCAGTTAAATAGTCCATGAAACCTTTCATCATCCACGAGGACGGGGTCTCGCCTGGATGCACTCGTGCTGTTATTATAACAGCTTTCTTTTTCTACAACATGAAAAGGAATACTTAGAAACCGTTCGTGAACGTCATAATTCTGTACATTAGCGAGTATGTATATCAATATTGAAAAGCAATTTGGAGGGGACTACCTTCGGTTCCATTTCATTGGGATTTGGCGGAGCGGTGATCGTCACATAGTAGACATTATTTCCTGCCAAGGTTCGACATAGAAGCCTAAGTTTTGCGAATGTTGATTTCACAGGATGTGACTGCAATCTCGATAGATATTCTTGTAAATCTGAATACGTGTATGGGTAACAATGTGCTATGTACACTGTATCATCAGTATGTGGAAATTCTATGTTGAATGTTAGCGTGTAACTTGGAAATTGCTCCTCTTCTTCAGTCCTGAAGTCACACGTTATCATTAATGATCGATATTAAGGGGGATTTTATTAGATTTTGCGTACAATCGCAACTTACGTAGAATCGTTTTTGTAGTAAGCTATGTTGTCACCACACCGTCTCCAACCGATCGAATGCAACTGAGCGTCTTTGGTCGAGTATAACAAAGGTCGCATGCCCTCGTTATATAAGCTCTCAGCCTTCGATAAGTTCACAATGGAAAACCTGGAAAGCTAAGTCTTAGTATAAATGTTTTAATTCTTAATGTGTAAAAATCATGACAGTTTTTCTTTACCTGTACATCATTTGCTTTTTTGTGTTTGTGACCCTGAAGTAAAACCACTGCATATGCCTGTTCGTGTATAGATCAGTGCGTAAATGAAGCTCGTAATACGCAGATGTAATGCGTATCGCTTTCGCAAGATTTCCGCTCTCGAATCGAGATTCAAACCGCAATTCATCTTCCGCTGTAACATTTGCCGTTGCACATGCAGAAATATACAGTCGAGAACCTCCTACTGTTGAACGACTGAACTGAAATTAATGAATAAATCGTGTATCTAAGAATTATAAGTTTTGTAAATACATCGTAAGGTGTAACCGTATGTAAACTTACATAGTTGACAGCACTCATCGGATAATACTGATATATGACTGTCCCGGCATCTTCTCCCACTGGCTGGGGTTTCAACTCTTTCCCAGTTTGTACATAATATGGCTCAGGTGTCGCTGTGCTCCAGACTAAGTGCTGGATCTTTTCTTCTACGACCTTTAAGAGAAAGAACCTTGATTCGTATGTAAGTTATCGTGCCTTAAAATTGTTTATATGACTCACCTGACACTCCGAAGGCCATCTAGGAGCTTGTTGGGGACAATCTAGTTCTTTCGGCAGTGCAAAAAGATCTCTTGGTTCTTTAAGTTTGGCTATTGTCCTAAAAGTTTTTGCGTCCGTGTTTATTTCTAGTTGATTAGTTTTGAGGTTGTTTTGTAGGAAGTTAGATATAAATGTTCCTGAAAATTAATCAAAAGTTTACGCAAATTTAATGACTTTCATGGCTTTTGCGACCTTGTTGGTTTGTTGTCGGAAAAAATTATAATCAGGGAATCAAATACGCATTCGTGCCATGGCAAAATTATCTCGTAACCCTGATTGATATGCATCGATGACCTGATTTTAAATGGTCGATCGGAAAGTAAACCACCGGCAAGCATGCCTAGTCATGTTTTGTGGCTTCCGTATTAGAGGCATTCGGGTATTTCAAGTTTCACAAATTTCATCAACAAGCACGCAAGTCGAGTAGGTAAAGTTTCGATCGAGCCAAGACTTTTGATGAATAGTTTCATAGTTCTATGAAATAGTTGCAGTAAGTCGATATTTGAGGTAATTACATTGAAATATAAATTATTTTGGAGACCTTATTTCTGTTATACCTACGAGAATCTTTGATGAAATTATTGATTGCATAGTTGGATACTGATAAGCAATAACATGTCAACCCACAAAAAAAAAATGGTTAATGATACAGAACGATTCTTTGGCTGACAAAGAAGCGTTTTGTAAAATTAACAAAAAAAAATTTTTTTGTTGTTTGACATGTTATTGCTTATCAGTATCCAGTTTAGTCAGTTTTTTTGTAACAATCTTAACATTTTTCAACAATGCATTTAGATATCAAATACAAAAATTGTTAATTTTCTAAATGATGTTTTTACCTTTATTGCATATCGGAAACAACGAGGCCTGAAGCGATTTTACATGTTCTATATTTGCTATAAATAAATTATCTTGCATTACGGGATTGATGGCAGGTAGCGTAAGCGTCACTGTCGTGTTGTCTACATACTCCCTTCTCCTCGCTTCTTCTATCTCAAACATCATCACGTTTTCCTGCGCGCTCTCCATTTGTTTCCACCATAACATTTTAGGGGCACTTAGTATCAACATTCGTGCTAGCACCTATGGAACGTTATCATTCGCCTGTCTCTCGTTTGTGCCGTCGCCGTCGAGTTTACTGTCACCATGGCTACACGATTTACGATGTCTATAGTAAAGCCAAAAATCCGCGAAAACCTGGCGAGTGGCGCGGCGTTCGGAGTGAAACTGACGACCCCCAAAATAGAGGTACATATTCTTCGTTATCGGAAGACGATTGCCATAGTAATGTCATGCTCTGACCGTATAAAGTTTTTATCAGGTGATTTGGTGACGTCAAGTGGTTGTTCATGCGAAGAACAAGGAATTATGGTTTAGCGGAAAGCATTGCTGAGTATTAAACGTTCAATTTATCGTTGAAAGATTTATGAGGTCAATACTCAAGGCTTATGACAACTAATATCATGTTTGCAGTTAATCATGAATTCTGATTTTGTAGTAAATAATAGTAGCTTTAATACCAACCTTTAATAATTGTTACCAACTTTAATATTGACATATATTTATAACTAGCTGTTACCCGCGACTTCGTGCGCGTGGACCTACCAAAAAAAAACCTATGTCCATCTCCGACCCTCCAACTATATCTATGCAAAAATTCAGGATGATCCGCTCAGTCGTTTAAACCGCCGTGAAAATGCGACAAACACCCAGACACATAGACAGAAAACAGAGTTTCTTTCGCATTAATATTGACATATATTTATAACTAGCTGTTATCCGCGACTTCGTGCGCGTGGACCTACCAAAAAAAAACCTATGTCCATCCTCGACCCTCCAACTATATCTATGCAAAAATTGAAGATGATCCGCTCAGTCGTTTAAACCGCCGTGAAAACGCGACAAACACATAGACAGAAAACAGAGTTTCTTTCGCATTTATAACATTAGTTAGGATAAAGTTTCAAATTTGGGTATTCAGGCTGGCTTTGTAATTGACGTACATATTTATAATCAATAGTATCCCTTACGCCTTCAATTACAATTTAGTTGAAAATGAGATTTCAGAAGAATGCAAGCATACCTGTACTAACATCGAGCGAGTCTTCAGTTTCTTCGGCAAGCATAGCATTCAAGCTCATGACACCCATTTTGAATTCACTATTTGTGTCGTTATCCATATTTACATAAACTACATTATGTATTCAAAAAAGTTCTAAGGCACTCGTTACTCTGTTGCGTTGGGTTGTGCCCGAGAGGGGTGCATAACCCTCCCGCTCCACGGCACTTGTGTCTGGGCTAGAATCTAGACTGTATGTAAGATTACTGTATAGTTACAAAAGCGTCTATTCGTGCATAAAATCCTTATCGTGGATCCACGTATTCTTTACATCACTTTATTTGCAGCTCACCGAGCTATAGCGTTATGAAGGTTGAGCAATTCTCAGTAAAGTTTAATGTTGGTTGCTTCGTGGATCGGATAAACTATTGCCGAAAAGTTACAAACAAAGGTGACTGCACTTCCACGAAGAGGGTAGTAAAGTTGGAAAACTTAGCAACTGGCCTGAATCAGGGCCGCAAACTTCTAATGTTCCAGTAGAGTTCTGAAGTATTAGAACTCTCTACATGGTTTGTCAAGCATGAATGCCATTGTCTTTTAACTTTTCTTTTAGAACATTATTCTTGTGTTCAAGGCAAAGCTAACAAATCCTAACTCCCAAGTAACGTATGAGCAATGTCAGCATATTTTCGGTAAAATACGAATACTGTCTTCGATCGCACAGTTCGCGACCTCATAAAGAAATAAGTGACTCAATGCGAAGGAAATATTGCCCTCATAATATTTACTGTACTACTATTAATACCTGTCTTAAGCGCTCGCCTGATTTTTGTTCTATTTAGAGGCCTTCTCCTCCTAAGCGGATCACAATATGATCGTGAATGAAATTAAAAAAATCTGTACTGAAGCAGTTTTCAACATTTTTCTTTTCAACTTTCTCTTCTCCTCAACGACTAAGAGCTTTTGAATCTTTCTTTCACTAAAATGTGTCGCAAAAACTGTACTCTAAAAGTACATAAAAAGTATGTATGAATTCCGTTTGTATTGTTGTAGGCTGTATCAGCTTTGAACGAGGGACTCGATTTTGATATGGAGAATTTTGAACATCGCACTGTCATTAAGTTTTTGACCATGAAAGGGTTAATACCCCAAGAATATGATTGAAGCCTTAGGAGAAACTGCCCCGAACTAAACTAACTAATCCTAACTAACTAATCTAACTGATCCTAACTTCCCAACTAATATTATAAATTCGAATGTAACTCTGTCTCTCTGTCTGGGCGTTTGTCACGTTATCACGGCTAAACGACTGAACGGATCGAGCTGAATTTTTGCATAGATATAGTTTAAGGGTAGGAGAAGGACATAGGGAATTTTTTTTTGTAGATCCTCGCGAACGAAGTCGCGTGTAATAGCTGGTATACTTGCTCTTTTGGATATTTCAAAGAGCAAGTATGATTTCAGAGGAGGTCAAGGAAAAAGGAAATTACTCTATGCTGTACAATGCGTAAGGAAAGAAGGAGTAGGTACAGCTGTTTTCAAAAAAAATATTATTTGCTATTTATAACCGGCTTCCAAAAAAAGTTATCAATTCGTTTGTTTTTATTTAAATGTTTTTTTTTTAACTCAGAACTCCGTCATTTATAAACCGATTTGGAAAAATCTTTTTGTAAGTTCTGATCCATGGGGAATTGAGGGAACTCCTCATCTATTATAGGCATTCATATAGCGATTTTGGTATTTTAGTCAAGCATTTGCATTCAGAAAATATCTATCATTTGGTGAAGTATGAAATTGATGAAGAAGACCACAGATGGCCATCCGGAACTCTTCAATGGTAAGTATTTCACGAGTGGCGTCAAGAACATCTCGATTATGATAGTTAAGCGACTATGACGAAGCAAAGTTAAATGAATGTTTCTGATGAAAACAGTTTTATTTTTATTTTAAATTATTATCCACCTAAATGGCTTGACTGATTTTGGATTGCGATTTGCAAGATGGTGTTAGATTCGTCTCGGTATCTGGAGTTGTAGACTACATTTTGCAATCGGGTTTCTTGTTCTTGTTTTTTCTAATGATATTTTTTTGAGTTTATACAAAGATACAGATGGATATTTAAAGCCAAAAAAGGCTCCACGGTTCTCCTGATGGGACTCGAATCTGTTTAACGTGTGAAAATTGTAATGTACTTATTTTACTTTACTTATACGAAAACATTGTTAGGCGCTAAATGCGTCTTACAATAATATTATTCTTATCTTATGTTATTAGATCATAAAGTTATCAGTCAGCTAAACCCACCGACCATATAGTCGGTAGACTACCTGTACCAACAGCGAGAGAGGACTCACGACAATATTACTTGGAGCATAGCATACACCCTCCTATGGGATCGCCTATTATTAGTCGGCACTAAACTTGGAGTCCGTCGTTGCCGCAAACTGCATGAAAGAATATAGTTGGACTCTTTCAAGCAGCAGTGTGCAAACATTACTGTGTTACGGATTTAAGGGCAATGCTTCCAGCGAAATTACTGGGCTTAAAGAGATTTAACATCCAATATCTCAGAGCGCCAAGCGCAGGTCACTGCCACGCAGTGTTTTGAACTGCTAGAGTTCAAAATTCTAGTTAGCATTGAATTGTTATAGGCGTGGCGCTTATCATCAGGCGAGTATAAGTCTCGGTAATAAGTGCGATTAATTAAATCGTCCCGCACCCGACGAGATGAGTTGTATTTTAAAGAGATTTTTTCTGCATGCACGATCATATGGTTTTATTAAACCATCAGTAAATTGATGATTGTATCGATTTACATTAACATTAGTATCTCTATGAACTCCAGTGTAACAGTATCTAAAACTAAAACACGAATTGAGGTGTTTATCAGGCAAAATACAAGTATAATCAGTATCTAAACATGAACTGTCCACGTAGTGCATGAATCAAGTTACCTAGGTAACCTATCTTGTGAAATCGATATTTCTTATACGATCACAAGTCATATTAGCTGCTGCATTCCACTGGTAAGTTACATTTGGCTTTTATGTTACCTCTTGCTATTATTATCGTCCCTGAAAATCCCGACTATCACAGGCGCCTTTTTCTGCTAATAAAACTTACTTATTAACAATGTACACAATGTTAAACACAACTTGTTTAACATTGTGGACATTGTTTTTTAATTAGTTTACATTTTTTTACTTATTTACATTTATACGATATGCCGACATTAGTAATAATGTTATTAAATTATTATTTATATATTTTTTTAGTTAATACTTTGGTTAGATGTTACTAAAAATGATGTGTTAATTATTACTTAGCAGAACGCAAATATTTTTGCAAATGTGATTTGACCAGTGTAACTACCAATGTTTTAAGGCACGACTGTATGATAATTATGTATGATGCACAACAACCTGTATGATATCGCTATTATATTTAGCTTTTTGAATGATTTGCACATTATTTTGTGCTGCTATTAATTAGGTGAACAGGTTACCTATTCGTTCTACAGTGATTAATAAATATCTAGGCCAAGAAGAACGCTCCTTGGAGTCATCGAGCTTCTTGTAGACGCATGCATTAATCAAATCACATATCACACAAATTTTCGCGTACTATCCGTGGTAATACCGTTAGTAACTGCGAAAATAACTTTTTCGAATTGTGACATTGTCACGACTAAATGGCTGAACCGAACTTCACGAGATGTCGCAAGAAAACACCAAGAAATTTAGCACGAGGTACTCACGCGGACTTGGTTGGTGAGCGGTCGTTGTAATTGAAAGGGATGTGACTTATGTATGTAATTTGTAGATAACGATGCGATAAATTAGTAGAGATTCCTAAAGATGACGCAAACGTTTAGAGCCCAAAGATTACTTTATACTGATGAGACGGCATATCCTTACTTTTGTGATCTGACAGCAAATTTTGCAACTTCGTTGTATACAGCGGGCAATAAAGGTAATAACTTCCAAAGCCAAAGAAATAGTATGGGTTTATTTGAATTTTCTGGTGCCTGGCTCTATTTCTATTGACTACCATAAATTAACTTTACGGTAAAGCTAAAACGAAACATCTGCTTCACTTTGTAATTGCTTTTTGAAAATAAAATTGGTAGTGGTAGAATTTATTGCTTATTTCAAAATAAGAACTACTTTTTGGTGCTTATTTATACGTATACTATACGTTATTTAATGCAAATAAGAGACGAGATGAATAAGCCGGCTGTGTGGTGGCACTGATACTCCATACAAAATCTTAATCGGCACACGAACATGTAGGTACCTATAGCGTGTATGTATATCATCTTAACTGATTATGGCCACGCGACTAACATTCCGTAAGTTTATAAGGGTACACGAATTTATCCTGGGTGACGTGCTCTCAAAAGACTTTTGTACTCGATTTTTGCAGTGAATGTCCTAGAACAGTAACTGAAAGTCAGGATGCTATATTAAGTCTGGATGTCATTCTTATAATTAAAGGATATATTTGAAGAAGGTTAAATTGATTCTTGAGTTCGTCACGTTTCCGATCCAGCTCAAGCTTTCTTTCGTTTTCAAAAGCGTGGACATGACTCTGCACAAGTCTTCTCCACTCAGGCAGATTTTCAGCTTGGGGTTCGCAGCAAGAGGCTTCAATGTTGCAGTTTTTCATGTGTCTCTTCTGAACGTCTATAAATATCAAAAACCGGCCGCCATAAGTAAAAAGCAAGCGAGTAATGTACAAGCTGGGAGCGATAGCAACTGAGTGACGACTTCACGGTAATACTGCTAGCCGTACTGCTACGTTGCGGGCGACGATAAATTGGAGGGGGAGTGCAGCTATTCTTTGCTGGTGGTAAGCGTCATATTTCCCTACCATCCAGAATTTTGAACTGTTGAAGGTTGATGTCGCAGGTACAAAACAATTTAGTTATAAAAAAACATTTACATAAGACCTTACTGTTTTTCCCTGAAGCAATGACTAGTAGAAATTCTTACAGCTTACAGCAGTTTAGGGGTGTTTCGCAAATACCAGTATTACGGCAAAATGCGTGAACTGTATGTCAAATTAAGGACTTGGGGTGATTGGCCAGTTCAAGGCACGGGGCGGCACGGGCCGGATCGATTTTAAGCTTATTGTCTTTTGTCACTCATTCTATCAATGAAAACTAGTAGTTCAAATTACTTTTTTCAGTTATATGATACGGGTAACTTTTAACAAGCCTACCAGACGATACCAGAAGCAGTTTAAACGAGAAAAATAGCTTGACTGCAATAGACTTGACTGAATTATTAGCTTTTCTTTTATTTAACGGCTTCATTTTGAAAAGTCCAGGTGGCAAAGAAGTTGCGAATTAGTTTGCGCTAAAAATTTAAGTATGTTATGATAATTTGAATGATTGAAAATTGATAAATAAGAATTTTAATATGATGAATGTCTGATGATGATGTAAAAATTTAAATAATTATTGTTTCGGCTAAATATAGCAATTGTAATGTATTCGTTTTTGTAGCGTAAATGTTAACACTGCCAAACTGGCTACTTTGTAGACAAAGAATGTGAGGTGAGGCGTTTGTTTAGCAGTAGACGTGTTTTGGCTGATCATGATGATGATAGATAGTAGTACTAATGTCAAAATCATTGTTTGGCCTTTCCTGTTTGGCCCATTTACAATCATTAATTTTAAGAACTATACTAGAATTGTAAAGACTTGACCCTGTCACGGTAAAGTCGTCGAAACAATAAAACAAAATAAATCCCAGAAGTTTTACAATACGACTAGAAGGTTAGCAGACAAAGGCAAACCACGCGTCCTTGTTACGTAAAATAAGTTAACGTTAACAATAGTAAAAACAAGCACCACAATATTAAAAACCTCAAGATTATACGAGTACAACCCATTGATCGATTTATAAGATTGGCGACCCTTCTGGCTTAGTTTTTCTACCTCATAAGTTTGCGGTGTTTGAATGTTTGAAGATCAATTTAAATATCTGCTCTGGCCTGGGTGTGTTAGTTGTCCATGTCTTTGTATGTGTTCCATGACACCCTTGCCACAGGGTATTCTAGTAGTTAGCTATGATTGTGAAACCTTATTAAGAGGAAGTTCTCGTCATTATCATCATTGGCCCCTGCGGAATATAGGCCCCGTCTCTTTCGTGTCATCGGGCCCCTGGAGCAATCTTACTGTCCCCATCGCGATAGATTTAATATTGTCAATCCATGGCTATTGGTTCGTCTCGAGAACTTTTACCCTCTATCGGTCGCAATTCTGAAACGATTTTGAAATTTTAGCCAGGTGAGTACTTTTGTAAATGACCTGGCAAAAGTGAGCCCGTACGTTGTCTTTTATGGACCCAATTAATCTCTGACTCTGTTTAAACAGGCACCCTTTCACCTGTCTCGACGTACTTATATATCCACAAATCATCTCGTTCCAGACGCAATGGGTCGAAAGGTGACAGTAGCAGTCTGCACGCTCAACCAATGGGCGCTGGACTTCGAAGGAAACCTAAACAGAATACTTCAGTCCATACAAGAGGCCAAAGAATTGGGGGCGCTATATAGGACTGGTCCAGAGTTGGAGATATGGTAATTTTGTTTAATCTTTAAAAGTCTTTGCCTTAGAATTCGCTTGCGGATTGTAACAGATTAGATACAACAAGCCAATAATTTACTATACTTAATGTATGTAAAGGTGGTTGATTTTAAGAAAAGATGCCATATATTGTGATTCCTCACCCGTTTTGTATTTTCCAGTGGTTACAGTTGCGAGGACCATTTCCACGAACCAGATACCTTCCTCCACAGCTGGCAAGTTCTCGCCGAACTTCTCAAGTCTCCAACTTGCAAAGACATGCTGATAGACGTAGGCATGCCGGTCCAGCACCGAAACGTATCATACAATTGCCGAGTAGCGTTCCTTAACAAAAAGATACTGCTGATCAGGCCGAAGATGGTGCTGTGCGAAGATGGAAACTACAGGGAATCGAGATGGTTTTCAGGTTGGACTAAAGTAAGCTAACGTTTGGTTTGTGAGCTGATGCTGATCTTTGCTGCGAATTCTGTTAAAAGAAGATCTATTCCATATCCCTACATAAGTAAACATCACGAGTCGTGAGTGATTCTCTACTGGCTTGCCCCTTTTAGTTTGATATCTTGTATATGTAACTAATTTACATTTAAATGTAGTTTTTGACGAGTCACTTCGAGCTGTCGAACTTAACCTCTTGACATCTTATTAGTGAAAGGTGAAGTGAGCGGAAGAAATGTTTACAGAGGGCCTAGTGCGAGTTTTTCCAAATACTTCTCGAACGCCTATAATTTGTATGAAATAAGAGCAGCACCGTCTAGCGTCATCTAGATGGCACTGCTTTTACTTCATACAAATTATGGTTAACGTAAACGCAGGTAAACGTAATTAGAAAAACTCGCACTCGGCACTCGTTAGACATTTTTTAGTTGGTTGAGTATTGCCATGTAGAGTGTTTGTAGCGGTTTGATAGTGTTATGTGTAGTTTTCTACTGTAGAATGCTTATTTATCGCTTGAATATGCTCAAAAAAATATTGAATCTTTTATTGAAAACTATGTTTGTATGTCACTATTTCTAGGATAGACAAGTGGAAGACTATTTCTTGCCGCGTATGATATCGGCTATAACGGACCAGACCACGGTGCCTATTGGAGACGCTGTGATTTCTACTAGGGACACATGCATAGGTTACGAGATTTGTGAAGAACTGTGGAACCCACAAAGGTAACGTTTCATTATAAGTTCTAAATAATTATGCATAAAGGCTATTTCTCAGGCAACGGACAGGAAGATAAATAATTATCTGAAATTAGCCTAAGAGACGGAACGCATTGAATTTATTAACATAATTGAACTACTAGATTTTTGCAATGCGATTCTACTCGATAAAAATTGCCTTATGTACGAAAATTAAAACCACAATAACCGACAAGATGGCGTGATATAATTCCAGAATAGAACTTAACACTACAGCAAAATACCATTACCCACTTAACAAACTCATCGTACTATCATATTTTCAGCCGCCACATTCCTCTGGGTCTAGACGGCGTTGAAATCATATCCAACGGCTCCGGAAGTTATATGGAGCTTCGGAAGGCTTACGTCACAGTGGACTTAGTAAAAAGCGCCACATTCAAAAGTGGCGGTGCATATTTGTTTAGCAATCTGAGAGGTTGTGATGGGCAGAGGTACTACTTCAACGGGTGTTCCTGTGTCGCTGTTAATGGGAAGATTGTCAACCGAGGACTTCAGTTCGCCTTGCACGATGTGGTAGGTCCAGTAGTGATTTTTACAGAATAATTGCACAATCGATATTCAATATAAATTAGAATAGACGAATATGAGCTCAGAGGGAGATTTTAACTCGCCTGGGACCCTATTCCTGTGCGCTCGAGATTATCTCGGTGAATGTCTCTGAAATTTAAATTTTAATGGGAGTGAGTGAGAGAGAGATAAAAATGTCATTTCTCCGAATAGGGGCCCAGATGTGTATGGTCGGTGTACAATATAATTTTAAATTATCTTAGCTGTCTTTCCTGTCTTCTGTTTTTGCTGCGCCCGACGGTGTCCATATGAAACTTTGTACTAATGTTTTTTCCCGACTACCCAAGATGTGATTAAGTATATATGTATGTTTGTGTGTCCCTTTAGTACCTCCTCTAGTCAAAACGGTTCGGCCGATTTTGACGAGTAAGGTGTCGTTGGATTCTTCTTTACGTCCGGAGTGAAAAAGGCTACATTTTGCAGTCGGGTATTTTGTTTTTATTTTTAATAATATTACTTGTTTATCTTGTACTGAATGAAAGCCATAAACCGTCTGAATCTGAATCTGGGTATAGTGGTTTGAATTCCGCTTGAGTACAATAATCTTGTTCCGTTAATCTAACACGTAACCTTGAATTACGTTAAACTTTCTTGAAACGTACGAGTATTCGTTGGAATCAACGTTTCGCCCAGCGTGCCAAATTTAAAATCTACTTGCGTTTTTTTTAAATTGCAGCTCAATTACTCATCGTTGTCTTTAAAACGACATACCTACATAAAAGCACTTATGTAACCAAACTAAGTACCAAGATGAAAATTAGCTTATTGATATTGGAAGCTGAAGCAATGTTATATGTGTTCATTTTAGCCGTAATTTCTTGATACAACCTATTTATTATAATTGATAATAATTGACAAAAAACGAAACAAAATTTTAATTTGGCTCGCTGAGCGAAACTTTGCACCACCTTAGAGCTTCCAAGAATAAAATAGCTCGTGTGGCTCACGCACGGCTTACGTTAATAGGGCCCTGAATGCTTTATTATAGTAAGATGACACGATGACTATGTAACCACGATGTTACCCTCTCTCTTACACTAATAAGTTACGTTATGTTTTATGTTTGAAAACATAAATAATGTTAGCATTTAAATAGTTTAAAAATGAGTCTGTTACGAAAGGCTCAGTGAATTGGCTAATTAGTAATAGGTTAAATATTAAATATAAATAAATATTTTAAATATTTTCACTAACATGTTTAAAATGACAAATAATTATTTTACTTTGTTATCAAAATACTGATATAGGCATAGGATGATATAGGCGTTCCTAGCCTGATAAGTCAAAATATTTTTCTTTCTGTTATGTACGATTACTGGACTGTGTCCGTTCTTTACAAGTTAAAGTTTTTTTATATAATAATAAATAAATATCTTTTTAAAATCGAAATCAACACTAATAAGTTACATCTTCTAAACCATATCGAATTCATAAAAGCGTTGAATTTCTTGCAGGAGGTAATCACCGCAACAATAGACCTAGAGGACATCCGTTCATATCGCGCTCAGAACCGATCCAGGTCTCATCTCGCTGCTTCAAACCCCCCATTTCCCCGCATTTTGGTAGATTTCGCGCTCTCCGACGATGAAGACGTTAATTTCACAACTAGCCCGCCAATGGAGTGGCAGTATTTGACGCCCGAAGAAGAAATCGAACTGGGTAGGTATTTGTACCCTTTGACACTAGCTGTAAGTACCTCGCAATCCAAAATCGAACTAGCCGTTTAGGCGGTAGGTGATCAAATGAACTCACATAAACATACATATATCTGAAAATCATCCTCCTTTTCATAGTCGGGTTATTTCTTGCTTCTATGAGGAAGCGTGGATTCTGCTGCTTTGATTTGTATAAAACAATAGAATAAAAACAAATAGTAAAAGAAGTAGTGTCCGAGGATGAAACATCGATATAGCTAGAAAAGCTAAAAAAATATAATTACTGGCGCACAGGAAAATACATCTTAATTATTCAATACGACTACAATTGTGACATAAAGCCGGTCCTCATTATACGTATTTTATTATAGCTTTCTTTAAAAAAATGTTATATAAAGGAAAACTAGAAATGCTATAATATATTTTCCCTCATTACTTTATTTCATTTGAATGAATGAACAAAACTCAGATCCGTTCATTGACTGAACACATTCCCAGGCCCCGCGTGCTGGCTATGGGACTACCTCCGTCGCTCGGGGCAAGGCGGGTTCTTCTTGCCGCTGAGTGGAGGCGTGGACTCTACTAGCACCGCGTGTATTGTCTTCTCTATGTGTACGCAAATTTGCGACGCTATACAGAAAGGAGGTGAGCTGAACTGTGCTTTTTTAATAATAAAGTTATAGTTTTTATGTGACAGAGGATAGCGATTACATGAGGATTACGCTATATTTAGGTGATGCATACGCTAAAAAGTTTTAGAATTGTCTATGCGTATATTAGCGTCGAAAGTTTTCAGCACACTTGGAAGTCTCAAAGGGTTTAACACATTAATTTAGGACAAACAGGATCCATCTAAAATACATTACTTAGTTCTCAGATGTAAATGCCACTATCTAAGCAGTGACCTATTCACGACACAGCAGTGTATATCTTAGAGTGAGAGCGTTATACGCGTTAGCATATCATTGCACTATTTATGTACTGTCGGACATTGTTTGAAGTTGATAACATTTTGTGTATCACATTACAAACTTTAAACAACGCGCAACTTAACAACTCTTCTTAACAATGGCGTAACCTTTTCTAGGAATCAATGCACAGACCAAACCGCTTATGATAGAGACGTTAAATTGTAACCCAATATTCCTGAAATTGTGTACGACAAGAATGGGTTTTGCGAAATTCTACCTTTAAAAGGGTAAAATGGACCCCCAAAGTTTGCACGGAAATAAAATATTTTTTCGTGCTAAGCCAATGAAACACGGTTTGTGTACTAAGCATAACATATAAATAAAGGTATGTCTCAGGATTTTTCGAAAATCTACCCCTAATAGGGTGAAATGGGATGATTCCTTTACTATAATATGTCTGTATACATTTACTATACTATATTGACTGTATACATTTACTTACATTTATTTTGTTTTGTGTTGTCTATGTGAGAAAAACCGTGCGGGCAAGCTAGTTATTAATATAATAAAACTAATGTAGAGTAAGTAACGTTTTGGTGGAAATTATTGCTTATTTTTGTAAATAAAGAATTGAATTGAATAACATAGAGACTGGCAGTGGTAGATATACATTTTACGGCAAAAACTATTTTAACTGTAATGTCTATTCAGGCAGGAAACAGGACAATACGTTTGTATGGACTAAACTGTCGCATCATCATCATCATCAACAGCCGGAAGTCGTTCACTGCTGAACAATGGCCTCCGTCTTAGCTTCCGGCTTAACGGCACCTCACAATCCTAAATTGATGAAATTGTTTAGGCCGTGGGTAGGAGCACACAAACATATATTGGACCCCCAGTATTTCTTTGTAACTGGGGAGTCTGGTAGAAACATTATCTTACGATGTATTATTGTTCCAGAAAGCCAAGTGCTGTACGACGTGCGCAAGATTCTCTGCCAGTCGGACTACACTCCGACCGACCCCATGGAACTATGTAACAGATTATTGGTCACTTGTTACATGGGCACTGAGAACTCCAGCCAGGAAACTAAGCAAAGAGCTGCACAGGTAGATAACCAAGTCAACGCAGTATTTAGTAACTCGTAGAGTTTTTATTAGATTTGAGGCTATTAGAATATACCGTCTACTTGTCCACATAAAAAGCGCGAACAGGCAAGCAGAAACAAACAAACAGGTTTGGTAAAAAAGTAAATACCTTTTTTTTATATTATATTATAAGGGTGGGTGTCATACATGTAAAGAAGGAATATTTGACCGAGCGAAGCGAAGGTCTCAGAGTTTACTGGGGCAAATCGGCATTTGTATGTATGTTTGTATGTTTGTGTGTATTATTTGTCCGATGATAACTTGTGAACCGTTGATCCGATCGTCATGAAATTTTGTAGAGAAGTAGTTCATTTCAATACAATTTTAATATGAGCTGAATCGGTCCAGGGGTAGTGAAGATATAGGGATCGCGAGGTCTCAGTTCGGCGCGAACTACTAGTTTATTTTTAAAGTAAATTAACAAATTGCGAAAAACTGTAAGTGGCGGTAAAAAATGCGAGGTGAAGCTACTGTGTAGTAAAAGTAGTATTTTTTAATCACATCTTCGTAAGAAAATTACTTTTTTTCCAGCTATCGAGTCAGATAGGCAGCTATCACTTCCCGATAGTGATCGACGCGGCGGTGAGCGCCGTGCTCGGAATATTCACGACCGCCACAGGCCTCGTTCCCAAGTTTAGGACCAAAGGCGGCTGTCCGAGGCAGAACCTCGCTTTGCAAAATATACAGGTAAAGTCTTATACGTGAACATTAATTTAAATTTATTTATTAAAATTGTTCCGTATTGTTCCGAAATAAATGATTTTTTGTTAATTTAATTTATTACAAGCTGTCACGCGAGACTTTGTTCGCGTGGACCTAAAAAAAAACTAGCCTATGTCCGTCTCCGACCTATGCAAAAATCCAGGTCGATCCGTTTAGGTGTGAAAACGCGACAAGCACACTGACAGACAGACAGAGAGTCAGAGTAACTTTCGCATTTATAGACAATAGACAAATATTTATTTGTGGAGAAAAAACACATTATGTACACAAAAGCAAAAAAAAATAAGGTACTATCATACTAATTTACACATCATTGTTTTATAATATTAGTTAGGATTAATTTTTGTTTTTATGTTAAACTTATTTTATATCTAACCTTATATAAGCATAAAGCAATATGTGAGAAATGTTTATCATAGTTAATTTTAATTTCATTGAAATGTACAGAAGAACATAACTATGGATCTTTGTTGTCTGAAAATAAAGTTATTATTATTATTATTATTATTATATATCCTTCTGTTTCCGTGGGGTACCGGCAGAGTACAAAAGTACCCCATACCCAGGTGTAGACAAAGAAAGCCTAATAAGGTAAACTATTGGCTTTGTCTTCAAGATGTTGATTTGCAGTTTCTATTTAGAAAAGTATAGTCTGGTAAAATCGAAATTGCATCTCCGTTAACGGTACAATAATAGCATTTAAGGGCATAGCTCTCATGGGTGGAGTAATTTCCACGTTTCACGGTCTTATGCCAGCGGGTTCACTTCCCTATTCTTGGCTAGCGTGGGTAACAGCTAGTTGACACTAAAACCAAAAGATTTGATAGGAATTAGGGGGCGGAATTAGTTTTCCCCCGAAACGCTAAATCCATATTATTTTTTTGGTAAATTCACTAATTAAGATTCCCTATCGCACGCACGGCGGACAGAGCGACAGCAATACAATTTTTCAAATACCTACTGCACCAAAGCCTCGCGGCAGGACTCTCTTGGATAACCCCTGGGCATAGGCCTCCCTTTAATTATGCCTTTCACTTTGATCCCTTGTCAATAGCATCTATTCAAATGACGGATGCAAAAGTAAATTATCTTTCACTTGCTGCGCCCCGCGGTTTCACCAGCTATTCAATTCCATTCTTTATTTGCTCGTTAATGGGTAACATGGATCTTAAATTAAGTTTTAACAGCCAATAACAACCTCAGACATGCAAATTAAATATTCCAAAATCATTCAAATACATATGTCAAAAATAACTAAACCTAACAATTTAATATTTTTAGCTATTCTACAGAAACCGAATATTTTCGTGTTATAGGTGTGTTCATCCATGGTGTATGCTACCTCCATACCAAATTTCATTCAAATCCGACACATCAGTCGTCGTTACAAAGTTGAACGGGAACAAACACGCTTACATACTTACACACAAATTTTCGCAATTATTATATTAATACGATATGTTGTGCTTAATTAACATTTCAGGCACGTCTCCGCATGGTTTTGTCCTATCTCTTCGCGCAGCTGATGCTGTGGGTCCGCGGCCGTCCCGGCGGGCTGTTAGTGCTTGGCTCGTCCAATGTGGACGAAGCTTTAAGGGGATACATGACCAAGTACGACTGTTCCAGTGCTGACGTCAACCCCATCGGGGGGATATCGAAGACTGATCTCAAAGCTTTCCTGCAATATGCTAAGAATAGGTGAGTTGTTAATTGCAAAGTGCATCACACTATAATATTATAAATGCTAAAGTTTGTGTGTAAGTGTGTAAGTATGTAAGTGTGTTTGTTCCCGTTCAACTCTGTAACGGCTGAACAGATTTGTATGAAATTTGGTATGGCCCTGGATTAACACATAGGATACTTTTAATCCCAGAAAAATATTTGGTTTTTGTAGAAATCGGATGAAACCGTGGGGCACAGCTAGTTGCAAAATAAATACGTTTTTTTTTATTTACATTAAGAAAAGATAACGAGTATGTTGGACGAAGTTCAAAGTAGCATCAGTGAATGAATAATTGATTGCAAGAGTATTCTGGTATGTTGGACATGTTATAAGAAAGGGGGATATTCATGTGAGGACAACAAGAGGACCTTAGACATGATGGTAAGCGGCGGCATCGCAAGGGGTGAACTAAAAAGGTGTGAACGAACTGTGTGAAAGATGTTTATAAATGGAGAGAGTAAATGTCGAGGTGAATGTCGATAAGGTGAGAAGGTGAAGGTGAGACAGGAAACTTGTTGTTCCGACCTCGCTCCATTAAAGCACATCGCGTGGTTTTCATGATTTTTGCCTTGATTTCTTTTTATCAAATTATTATTAAAAGAAAAACAATAAATTCTACTCCAAAATGTAGCGTACGACACTCCGGATTTAAAAAGGAATCCTCGCACTCGTCAAAATCGGTCAAGCCGTTTAGGTTACGGGAGGTAATATAGGAACAAACAAAAGTACATACTTGCATAAATACATACAGGGTTTTAAGGAAAGGGTAGTCTAACCGAAAAGAGCTCATAGTACTCATCATTATGAACAACTTTTACTATGGGACCAACACTGAACACCAAAAAATAAATCACCTGTTCCATAGAAAAATGTCTGTGACACTCGATAAAATGTATGGAATCGCTGGGTTTTTTTCTCGATTACAGGGTTGGTCCCATAGTAAAAATTGCTCATAATAATGACTACTATGAGCCCTTTTCGGCTTATCATACCCTTTCTTTATAACCCTGTATACAATGATACATACACGTAAAATCATTACCGTCCTTCTTAGGCAGTCGGTTATAAATGTAGAGTAATCATAAAGATTCAAATCATGAAAGAAAGAAAACGACAGGATAATTATCTATATGAAATACTAAAAAAGCTATAACCAATTTTCACCTTCAATTTTTCCCAGGATGATTCCTAACATGGTGTTTTTTTTAAAAGATGAATTGTAGTTTTTTTTTTTAAATTATAGATTCTTCCTGCCTTCACTATCCGAGATCCTGCAAGCTCCTCCCACGGCCGAGCTGGAGCCCCTCGCCGACGGTCAAATCACACAAACAGACGAACAGGATATGGGCATGACGTACGCAGAACTATCCGAATTCGGGCGATTGCGCAAAACGCACAACTGCGGCCCCTACAGCATGTTCCAGAAGCTAGTCAACACCTGGAGCGATAAATGCACACCTAGAGAGGTTCGTTCTTTTCACCTTCCATATTTAAAATGAACCAATCACATACGGACTAACAAGACATAGGCCACAACGTAAGCAATACTATCAGAGTAGGGCTTTTTGTCGGGAACGTGAAGAAGTCGTGTCGCGTCATTGTATTATTTTTTCAAACTTGTGTTATTTGTTTTATTTTACAATATTGCTCCACGGACTCCAGGGTCCGTGCCCTTTATCAAATTTTACAAATATTTTATCAACTAAAACGGAATATAAAAACTAAAGACTTTACAAAAGGAATATACTAATAAAGAGCTAAGTGCTATTGTAGATTTGCGTATATACTCCGAGTCTCTTGTGTTATTTCGAGTGTTAATGTGTAAAAACGGTGGATTTTTATCAATTATGTGTTCGTGAATACTCAAAACTCCATAGAAATCTCTAGTAAAGTGTCCACCACTTTACTGGGGCATTACCCGCATGACTAGGCCTTGACCGTGACTTACTTTGCTTGACATAGACTATGACTATGACTTTTTTTGTTGTGAAATATTGTGGTTCACTTGAATTATTACAAAACTTGACACTGGCTAAATACACGACGTGTGGAGCCAAAACTTAAGAGAAAAGCCAAAATTTAAGAGAAAAAAAAAAAGGAAATAAATGTCTTGGTATTATTTTTGCTTAAACACTGTATTTAGTCTGCAAGAAGACGTGCAACTGTTCTAATTGCTAAATTATTAACTTAAAAGTTACTTAGTTTCAAGTAGGGACTGAGAATTATTTTGTTTAATGATTATTTTTTTATATTGACGATAATTTTTATGGTGAGTGTTTCAGGACTCGGAAAATAAATCCGCCAAAACGCTAGTGAAACTAGCTCTTCGAATGTTCCATACTTAATAGTACTTAGATCTTTGCCAAAAAATAGCATTTATAGTTCCTGAGGAAATCGGCTCAATTTTGTTAAAGAATTTTCCATTTATTACCATTTTGTTAAATGAATGAATGAATGACTGAATATTCTTTATTGTCATACAGTCTTTACAATTACAAAATATAAAAAAGTTAAGAATGCTTCCATTATGGACTCGTCAATTTGCTACAATTTTTAACAGTGCTATATAGTGTATAAAGAACCCTGGAAACTCTCCAAAAACCACAAGGTATAAGAACTGATTGCCGATGTACTCAATTAGTAGCTGCAGTCATCAAGTTTGCTGCAGATGCTTAACAAATAATTTGTTCCAGGTGGCCGAAAAGGTGAAACACTTCTTCCGCTGCTACGCGATCAACCGCCACAAGATGACGGTCCTAACGCCTTCCTACCACGCCGAGAGCTACAGTCCCGACGACAACCGCTTCGACCACCGGCCCTTCCTCTACCGGGTGCATTGGAACTGGCAGTTCAAGGCCATTGACGACGCCGTATGTTTATCTATATTTTTGACAAACCTCAAAAAAGAAAAATACTTCTCTCCTGGTAATTAGACGACCGAATGGCAACTTCTTGCCTATCTAAAACCTGTAATCTTTAGATGTGTACGGCAGTTTTTATCCTTCGTCGCAAAAATGAATGAAACGGAATTTGGAGTATTGCACGTTGTATGGAGATACCAGTAAAAGAAGCTGTGCAAACTTCAGGCTGTCTCATGGCAGGAATCCGCACCGGACAAAAGTAATATCTTGGTATTCGAGAGCAAGACTCATTTTAGGTTGCTACTTGACTTGGGTAGCTTAGTAAGTCATTATTTTGTGTCTAAGCAATCGATCCCCACAAGATGATTTAGTTGATGCGTCATCAGGCGAAGTACAGTCCCGAGGCCAACAGTTTCAACAACTGGCTATTCTACATTTGCATTAGAACTGGCAGTTCAAGGCTATCGATGAATACGCAAGTTATTTAGAAACTTGAAACTGGTGGCTTAAGATGGACCCTGGGTTAAACGTCGGCCGTTCATCTCCGGAATATTATTTTCTTTAAAAACTCTACTACCTTTCAAGCCGGGGATGATGTTTACGATTTTTTTTTTATCCTGTGTCGCACATAAATGTACGGAATCGAGGGTGATGCATGATGACTGGGAGACCAGTTAAAGGAACTGAGAGCTTGGGGCAGTCCCGTGACTTGCCATACTTCCCACTCCCTCATTACACTTCGTCAATCTAAAACGATTGAACTTTGACAGTTATTAGAATTAGACCGCCGCTAGTATCTAGTAACTAGTAACTCTTAACATAGAAAATATTATTTTCAGGTAGCACAAATGTCTAAGGACAAGCGAGGACCAGTCAGGAGTAACTCATCGGAAAGTAAACAAGATAAAACGGGATCCGGTAATAGCGTGAACTTCATTAGATCAGATGAAGCTAGGAAAGGTGTACTCATTTGAGATTACTTAAAGTCTATAATTGACGCTAATTACACGTAGGGAGCTTTTTGTATACAATTAAGTAAATGTAGAGTAAGTTGTTGCCTTGATGGTAAGCGCCATGATTGCCCATATCAGTTATGAGAAAGACGTCTGCATTTATACATGAAAAAATAGTGAGTTAAAACACAAATGCTTTGTTACGTTTAATAATTATTATATAGATATAGCAATTAAAATAAAGACAAGATAAATCAATATTATAAAAGTATTTTTTATCTGTTAATATACATTTTCCCTTTCCTGATATAATCCGATAATGGTAACGTCATGAGCGGGCAAATAAAATTAAATCATGTTTATTAAAAATATCCTTCATCAACCATTATTTGGTCTGGTCCATATACAAAAAGCGCAGTCAGATATCCACCCCTAAATGTTATTCAAGTCAAGGGCGACAACATCTTGTCCATACAAAAAGCGTAGTCTGATACCCACCCCTAAATGTTATACAATTCAAGAACGACAGCTATACAATTTCAAATATCGAATGCGCCAAAACTATACCCTTAATAATTGTGTTTATCCCCTTATCCCCTTATCTTCCTAATTGTGTTCAAATTCCATTCAAGGTATCTTAGATATGAGTTACTTGAACTACGTATTAACTAAGTACCTAACTACAGGGGGAAGCCGACTATAGAGATGCAACTGTCCAAAGCACTTGACCAATGGGAATAATTTTTTCAACTTGGATTGTAATCTTCCTGATCACGAACATCAGTTTTTTTGAGAAATAATGGCTGATGAAGGATATTTTTTTCTATTAACAAACTAAGAAAGAAATAAGGAAATAATACAGGCTGGTCTAAATTGCACTTTTGATTTGGCGCAAATTTATTAAGGCCAGGAGCCGATTTTTTTTTGCCTCTCGATAGCACGTTCAGTATTTTGAATATAAAATTATATATTATATATATATATATATATATATATATATGTATATAAATACCAGCCTGTATTATTTTCTTATTCCTTTCTTAGTTTGCTAAAAAACTTTGAAAATAAAAATATAATTTTCAAACCAATACATTTATTATGAACCTATTTGTATGTGTACGTGTTACATAATCATGGTGATATGTATCACGTATAAACTCGCAGAAATCTCATGTTATTAGTTACATCTACTTACAAATGTCTAATAATGAATACTAGGTACTTTTATAATATAATTAAATTAAAATTAATATGCAACGTCTCGCCCAGCGCGTCAAATTAAAATTTTCTTGGGTTAAAATTACAACGGAGGTACTCATCGTGGGTACATAAAAACTTATTTTGCGCTTAGGTTGTATCAAGAAATTAAACTAATCCAAAAAATTAAGGTGAATGCTAGTATGTACATTTGTTACTAAACCAAGATGAAAATCAGATTATTGACATTTTCTAGCTAAACAAATCTAGGTAATTATTTTAACCGTAATGTCTTGATACAAGGTTTGTAAAAGCGCAAAATTTGTTTCAATAAATCTAGCTTTTTTTCTGTCCTATTTTTTGGTGTTTTATATATATTAACATATAATAACAATTTTAACATTAAATATTTACTATATATGAACACTGTAGAAATTTACTAAAGAATACTAACTAATATTATAATTCAGAGGAATATAGCCGCAGTCGTATCAGGACCAATAGTTTCGAAGTAAAAAAATGAATACGTTCATCTCGAGGAAAAATCTTAGCTTGCACGATTCAGAACTATATTACAACTGTCAATCCATACAAAACATCAAAAAATTGATCAAAGCCATGTAAAGAACTATAGGAAGTAACTTTGTCTCTTTGTCTGGATGTTTGTCGCGTTTTCTTGGCTAAACGGCTGAACGGGTCTTGATAAAATTTGATAAGGAGTTATTGTATATCACAAGCACGGACATAGGATACTTTTCTTATGTCCACGCGAACGAAATCTGAGGTCATATAAGGTGACTCACATAGTTGAACAGATCTCTGTCTGCGTCAGAGCTGGGTTCTGCTAGTAACTTATTAAATTGTCCAACGTCCAGCCTGTTCAACCGGTAAGTTACCTCGAATGCCCGTCTTTCACACTGAAAACGGGTACACTCCACCTGCAGGTGGTACACATCTTCCACCACTCCACATGTGCCACAATTCGGTGGCTCCGCTTTCCTCATAAGATATAAGATTTTTTCTAAAGGCATGTGGCCTTCAACTTCTGTTGAAGGCTCCTCAACTCCTCAACTTCTGAGCTGTGACAATAAGTCTAGGAGACAGATTCCACGATGAGTAATTAATAGCTGGAATAAACAAAAAACAAAAAAAAACATGTAAAATTAGATTTGGCGAGCTGAGCGAATGTAATGTGAAATGAATTTAATGTGCAACGTGCACATTAAATAAATCAAAACGAAAGAGCTCCAGTAATTGCGGGAAGTTGTTCCTGGTGGCTTCGTGGAAACTCCTTCCGTCTTCAGTAATCATCAGTGTGGGAAAAGTAAACTACTGAACCCCTCTGTAAAAAGGTAATAATATATGTTATTTTAAACGAATACCAAGAGTCTCACATACAGAAAAACAGAATAAATAATTGTACTCCAAAATAGTGAAAACGTTCCCTAGAACGAAGCAGATTAGACTTTTAGAAATTTGGTTGAATATTACCTTGCCGTCGTCGTAGGTAACATAATTATAGGTAACTAGCTGTGCCCGCAACTTCGTTTGCTTGAATTTTAAAATAAGATGAAGCCGGAATTCGCTGGATATTGCATTAAAATTGAACTATAACAATATTGTTTACAGAGCTTCTCTGTAAACAATGTTGTTAGTTACATTTTCTGGAGCGTGCACAATTAAATATGCCGCATCGCTGACTCTTGACAGGGCCACCTACAGCTGGCCGTGACTGAAGCAGCTGGTGGAGAGGTCCACGCCCGCGGTGTGCAGCGTCAGTTCTTGTGCCTTGTTGATTGTCATGGCAAAACTAAGGCTCGCTGTGAACTGCACAAACTTAAAGCGGAACGGGAAGTTGTTGGGTATTAGCGGTATCCGAGGGATAAATACGCGTTCCCCGGCACCACTCCCCGTTAAGACCTCTGCTTCAATCACGTTTCGCTTTAGAGCCGTAACCTTAAGTCGAGTACCATTGCATAACTTTGGTGGGCTCAAGTTGCGCAACAGTATGATGGGAGTTCCGATTTTTAATTTATGTTATGCGCAGGAAGCCCAGGACCGGATAATGAGTTTAAAAATCCAACCGGATATCAAGTCGCCTCGTCTTCATCCATAACCCAATTGATGGCGCTGTATTCAACGGTCTTACCCAAGACACGCCTTAACAAAGCGCTGCCTGGTCGTTCCGTAGAGTCAGTAGGTATGGCTCTTAAATTTCACAGAGCCAAGGGTTCTCTCTATTTGATACTCTTTCTATGTCACCCCGAAAGAAGCTCCTCGGAAGAGGCCACAACTTACTGATATAGTCAAACAGATCTATAGCTCGCTTCCATGGTTCTACAAACTCACGGTAATACATAAACCAGTTTCAGCTGAGCCTTGTGCTCTAAGCGTCCGGTATGCTCCGGAGTTCAACGTATAGTGGACACATATTATGTTTATTTGCGTCATAACTTCAATATTCCTAGACCTATTTCGATGAAACAAAGTAGCGCTGTATCTATGTAACAGTAGCACCGAGATTCAAAGTATATATTATATAACATCAATTATAAAGTTGAAAAAATATATCTACAAACTTGAACTCCAAATTTCACCCTTTCAGGGGTTGGTTTATCAAAAACTGAAAACACGTGTTAAATATTTTCTGTTTATTGATAAATTTGCAGTTTCATAACAATACCTTAAAAAAAACCTACATAGAAACTTTACCAACTCTTTTCACCCCTTCAGGGGTTGATTTATCAAAAACCGTGAAACATTAGTTAAATATTTTCTGTTTATTGATAAATTTGCAAAGTTTCATAACAATAGCTTCACAAAAAAAAAAAACCTCCATAGAAACTTTACCAACCCTTTTCACCCCTTTTGGGGATGAAATTCGGAATCAAAAGTATCCTATATGTTAATCCGTAAAATAAGCAAGTTAGAAGCAAGAATACCAAGTTTCATTAAAATCCGTCCGGTAGTTTTAGCGTGATGTGGTAACGAAGGGACAGACAGACAGACAAAAAAAAATACTGTTTTGGCATCTGTATCCCTTATCCCCACAGGCAAAATTTTCAAAAAATATTTAATGTACAGATTTAGCTCGGCTACAGTTTTATTATTGACCGAGCGAAGCGAAGGTCTCAGAGTTTACTGGGACAAATCGGCATGTTTGTGTGTATATTTGTCCGAAGATAACTTGCGAACCGTTGATCCGATCATCATGAAATTTTGTAAACAAGTAGTTCATTTCAATACAATTTTTAAGTTTGAATATGAGCTGAATCGGTCAATGGGTTGTGAAGATATAGGGGTCGTGAGGTCTCAGTTCGCCGCGAACTACTATTTTTTTTTTTGCTAGATTGTAACAGGCATAATTCAAATAAAAAGTTGTCGACTACGTTTCGAGATTTGCTTTTGATATGACTTGATATCAAAAGTAACCAGACTGTTCTAGTTAATCAAAGCAGGTCACGTTTTTCGCACTCGCTTCGCTCTCGCATCTGTCAGGTATGCTGAGTTTATCCCTCGCTTTCTGTGTAATCGCAAATCCCTGCTTTCTCCCCATTTTTTTAAATATTTTTTTTTTGCTAGCTGTTAATCTTCTCTAGATACCCGACTGCTTCGGGGTGCGGCCGGGTTATGTGAGATTATACCCACTTAAACCCCCCCGGTGGCCTGCCATGGTGCTTGACCGAGGGCTCCGGGATCTCCAAGGGAACGTCTCCTCCTAGGCAAAAAGCTGGGTACAATTCAGATACACAGATCTATTCTGATCTATGAATGTGGAACTGCCTTTTTTTGTCTTTTAGTGTTAAAAAAGGCAAACATACCCAGTAATTACAAGCAGTTTGCTCCAATCACCTTCATTTGATGATCTGCATTGCCGTATGAAATTTTATCTAAATTACATACCAATGTCTAAATCTAACTTACTGAAAACTTTTTTATCAGTTTCTTCTACTTTCTTGGATGCTGTGTTCCAAATCTTCCACATGCCGTCGTGCGTTTCATCTGCCCAATTCTTTACTGAAATAAAAAATATATTATTCAGTATCACTACTAAACTATGACAACAGAGGTGTCTCCTATATTTGTATACTTCACTACCGTGCTACGACATAGTAATTTCGAACAAATTTCCTAGTTTCGACTCATTCTATTTAACACAAGGGATGAACGGTCATTTACCTGAGGTAAACACTCTACTTTTCATTCCGAATACGATGAAAGTACACAAAAAGTTGCGACTTGGCTTGCAAAAACACACAAACCCACACATGCACACTAATCACACACACACACACACGCTTATTACACATACACAGACACACACTTACCAACTCCCACATATATCTCCACACACGCCTCCACATATAGGACATGGCTTGTACAAACAGACACACCTACAGACACACACACACAGACACACGCCACTCACACGCAGACAACACATATACTCACGCATTCACCCCACACAAAGTTGGGACATGGTTTGCGCACGTACGCTGATACACATACAACCGTCACAACCCCCACATATGTGGCTCCTTGATATTTCGGACGAAAATGATAAATAAATATTGGTGGACGTTTTTCACAAACAGCGCCCTCTAGCCCCAAACTAAGCAAGCTTGTACTAGGTGAATCAAATATCTCATAGAATACATAAATACTAAATTTCTTCTTGTAAATACATACATAGAATACAGCAAACAAACATCCATGCTCATCACAAAAATGTTTGTCCTGGGTGGGAATCGAACCCACAACCCACTGCTCATAAGGCCCTCCCACTGAACCACACGGCTAGTCGATTGATATTTGGGACGAAAACAAATGCGAAGTGAAAGATATTCTATTGATAGAAGAAAAATTAGAATGGTTTAAACTGTTTGTTGCATTAGCGAGTAATATGTTTATAGGACAAGACGAAAATCATGTCAAATGCCTATGCTGTATCCGTATCGGTAGCCTTTGGGCACGATACGTTTGAAGTTGTTGACTAATATAACTACCTTGGACAGACTGTCCAGTTACGTAAGTCCAACTTCGACAAAGAGGTCATCCGAAGAATCCAAGTCGGATGGGCAGCGTTCGGGACGTTGCGTGGTACCTTCTCGTCCAAAATCCCGCAGTGACTGAAGACAAGGGTCTTCACCCAATATGTGTTGCCAGTGATGACATATGGGATCGAAACGTTGTCCTTGACTATATATGCCGGAGCTACGCTCGGAGTTTCTTTGCGCGATAAAACCCGGAAGGAGAATACACGCCGAAGAACCAAAGTCACCCAAACTCAAACTTTCAGAGTTTGCAAGTTGAAGTGGCAACGGGCCACATCACTCGAAGAAAACGTAATATATGTGTTACTCTGTTTGTCTTTTTATTATTTTATTCTTATTCGAGATGAGGGCGATAAGTCCTGCACTGAAGTCCCATAATATGGGGTGTATTGTGCATTTGTCCCTGCCAGCATCTACCCGACCTAAAACCCAGCTCTTTGAGATACAGGGGCGAGGCTCTGAGCCTCTGGCGGAGCTGCACTTGGCACTTTTTACGGTTAAAGACCCGGACTGATCTTGATTAAATTTGGCTAGAAGGTAGTGTGCATCTGAAAAACAATGCAATACTTTTCTTACCGGCAAATGCGTGAAAACTAGCAAATTGCAGGTGTGTTGCGGAATCTTAATTTAAATTAAACTACTTACGAATGTTTTTAGGTGTGGTAGAATCCGACGATGCTGTAATGAGAAAAAACAATTAAGAGCATAGAAAAATTATACGAGGAGAATGACATTCTCTTACAAAAAAGTATACCCTCCAAAGAATATGCAGATTTATTGTAATCGGTTCCACCGATGCTAAGCGGAGACGAGATGTGTAAATAACGAAATCCTATTGGTTGTTTCTAACACATCTTCTCTCCGCTTTGGTGGAGTCTGGGACCTAACAGTACTACTTACGAGTCGTAGCTGCAGCTGTAGTCTCTGCAGAAGGCGTGGTAGTTGCTGCTTCAGTGGTGGTTGGAGCTGCCGTAGTGTCATCGGCTGACTGGAAATTGGTGATAATTAATGCTTTACACAGTCACCACAGAGTTCTATTAATAAAAGACAAAATATATTTTTTTATAGACCAGTTTTATCCTTCCTTAGCAGTTTTTTTTTTTACTTTCTATATATTTGACCCGCAGACTTGGACCTCAAACTCAA
The DNA here is from genome assembly GCA_947579745.1 of Apocheima hispidaria. NCBI lineage: Eukaryota > Metazoa > Arthropoda > Insecta > Lepidoptera > Geometridae > Apocheima > Apocheima hispidaria. The sequence goes on along the minus strand of OX388150.1, from coordinate 10,443,100 downwards.
ATGATGTTAAGTGAGGTTGGAGTAGAAGATGGTAAATCAAAAACCTAGCCTGGGTTGAAAAAAAAATACAAATTCACATTTTTCATTCGTATTTAATGGCCTAAGTAACTACTGACGAACTGAGAGACACAGCAAAACACTAAGAATTCAGTTGCTAAGGAACCCTAATAAAAATCGATCTGCCCCACATTCTTGTCTCAAAAAGATTAATAAGTGATTAATTAGGTACTTACTGAGTAAGCGATCAGAGCACTAAGTGCTAATAAGCAAAGAAATCTCGTCATGTTTATCTTCTAGTGATATTGTACTTAAATTGGACGTTAAAGTAATTCAGTACAAGACAAACTTGGCACTGATGGTATCCGAAATCTCTTGTGCAAATATATACTAAGGCTACGCCATAGAACTTCAAACAATTGTTAGAGTCAGTGCCTACGTAAGTTATACACACACGTATATACAATAGAGCGTAGGAAATATTGTTTTTCGACCGCTGACTGAATAACATTGCCAATCATGTTTTTGCAATAAGACAAAACACTTAAAATTGGGCTGTAAGGCTACCTGCCCACTAAAGTGTTTGATGACAACTAAGCCAAGACACGCGTCTCTAGAAAACACTAACTACCGATGTTTAAGTTTATAAAATATTTTTTATTCAGATTTTCTAATATTTCAGCATTATCTGCATCAGCAGTGATATAACATTTTCTGTAAAACAAATAGCAGTTTTGTGCTGCAGATCAACAGGTGTGAGTTTTTCTTAGCAGGATCGTAAATTTGAATCTGGTCACACTGAAGTTGGGATAGATTGAAAACCAAAGAGAATATATACACTACAAATGAACCAGAGAGATAGAATTTAGTATTCTGTGCTAATCTAGGAAGCTGACATTCACGAAAACATTCGGCGAAAAGGACACGGCTTAGACGAAGATGCTAAATCCATGGGACACGGTATCCAGCCCGGTCAAAAAAAAAGTGAAACGTGACTTTTTAGAAACTTTTAGTAAAGTCTCCACCATTTTGAACAATAGTTGGACTCGACCGTGACTTACTTTGCTTGACTTAGACTATGTCTTAAATTTCTTTTTGTTGCGAAATATTGTGGTTCACATGAAATTTTACAAAACTTGAGACTGGACACAACGAACGTCGAGTGAAAATGTGTCTGAGAACAAAAAAATATTGAAAGTTTTGATTTTGACAGATAGATAGGTATTAATAAAATTGAGTAAAATTATAATACCAGAGACCATATATATTACCATATTTTATTATAATAATAATACCCTTTGATTATAAACCTGAGTGCCGAGTGCGAGTTTTTGTTGTTGCGTTTACCTATTTGATCGTGTTTACGTTAACTATGACTTGTATGAAGTAAGAGCAGTACCATCTAAATGACGCTAGACGGCGCTGCTCTTACAAACAAATTATTATACATTATACATACAAATTATTATTATAGTTAACGTTAACGCGATCGAGTAAGTACACGCATTTGGAAACACTCGCACTCTGATAATCAAAGCTTATATCACAGAATAAATAATATTGCTATATTTTTATATCCACTTTACAAACCCTGCTGCGTAGGCTTGCTACGGCGCCGCTACGCCGAGCATGGAGATAGACATTATTATAAGAGATTTTATGATAGCAATAGATTATCAGAAGACGTCCATTGTTTAACAAAGGCCCCTTATCGTTGGGTTGCCATAATCAATACGATTGGCAGGCGGATTGGGGATCGCAGAACATTGCCCGTTCTCCGGTGGCCCGGGTCAACTTAGTGGTAGAAAAAATAACTTTGGTTACTGCAGTCGATCATCAGGCTTATTACGTACGTTTTTCATACCTATAGGGTTGCGTCTCGTGTCTATGTAACTTCTCAGGAAATGGTGTTAGTTTTCAAGAAACGCCAGCCTAGCATTCGTGAAAACGAAGTCCATTTGCGATTGTTAATTTATTACGTTACACAATTTTAACCACTTTCTGAGCCCCCTTCCCCCTACGTAAGAAACAATAAGACATAGATGAACCCCTTCCGTTGTGTAACATTTTCTCTAATTTTAATTTGTAAGGTTTGCGTGTATACCCAGAGCAATCACGCTCACTAAAAAGCTCCTTCTTGCGGCGGTGTCGTGTGGGGGTCGCCCTCTTCCCTCCAAAATGGTTGAGGAGAGCGGTGGCTGGCACATGCGTCAACTTGTGAACGGGTGCTGCTTGCGGGAGCTGGACTGCTCGGAGTATATACGTAAATCTAGTAATAAATAGCACCTAACTCTGCACATAATAGTAGGTATAATTTGCTTAAAGGCACGGACACCAGAGTCTGTGGAGCAAAGCTTAACATAATTTAAAAAAATATCGCACTAAGTACTTCGTTTTTATGGTTTGCTTCCTTAGCTTGCAGTAGCACACTAGCTTTTTGTAGTCTATTGTCGAGCTTGACGTAAAAATTCTCGATTGATATGTTCAAAGTAGTCATATTCCGTGGCAAATCTACAGACAAGCATGAAACTGTCAGTGTTCTTTATAGGTTCGAACAATAAACCGACGTACTCTGTTTTCAGAGAACCTTACTATATATTCGTGACGTCTTTTAGGATAATGAACATAATAAGATAGGTCACGGTCACATGATCATGTAGTTAACTAACACGTATCAAAATAAAGTAATTTTTATCCTGTAAAGTAGTTCGCGTCAAATAGACTTCGCGACCCTTTTATCCTGGCAACCATTTTATTTTGCCGATTTTGCCCATATTTGAACATAAAAAATTTATAGAAATGAACTACTTGCTTACTAACATTTCATAAAGATATTATTATAGATATATAAAGATATATACATAACGGATTAACGGTTAGCAAGACGTCGTCGGATAAAATGTACAAACAAATACACAGATACAGGTTGGTCCAAACGGTGAAGTCAATCCGGAAAATGTAGGTTCCTCATATCAAGGGTTTTACGAAAATATTCCATATAAAAAATATACCCATTCATTTGGAAAATTCCTAAGAAAAAAAAAATCATTACTCCTACTACAAAAAATCGTAGACATGGGGTATTTTTGTGAAGCCCTTGGTATGAGGAACCAAAATTTTTCGGATTGACGTCACCGTTTGGACCAGCCTGTATACAAAGGACTTGTTCCCGTAGACTCATGACCTTCGCTTGGCTCGGTCAATAACTAAGTGAATTCAATCTATCATCATCCACAGCCTTCTTTCCACTGCTGAGTATAGGACTCTCACTTGCTATGCCATCTGCCTCGGTTACGTGGTAATCGGTTCGTAGTTCCTTGCCCTTGCATCGTTGCTGTAGTGTGGGTGTAATTATAATAATAATAATAATAAGCCCCTCGACTCAACCACACGTCCCGATCGACCACCTGGTCACGTGGGGGGCGGACAACGCAATGAGAAATTACTGGCGCGGCTAACGTGGCTCTGGAAAGTAAGTAAGTAGGTAAGCAGATAAGTAAGTAAGTAAGCATACAAGTAAGTAGGTAAGTAAGACAAGTAAGTCGGTAAGTAAGCTTGTAAGTGAGTCAGTAAGTAAGTAAGAATATTAGGGTAAATTACAGGTAGCAGAAGGTAAGAGTAATAGGAGGATTATGAGAGAAGAGGACTAATGTAACAGTTAGTTCTAATGACCACTTTGGGGCTCTTAGGCGAGAACGCCTACCTGAGGCTTAATTGGGGCAACCAATGTCAATGCAGGACGTTGGTTTAGGGTGGCGGCGGAAGAGTAGCTTGTAGATAAACCAACGGCGGCACCCACAGGCTTAGTTAGCTAGCCTACTGCATGCTCACACGTTCCGGACTAGCGTCGTGAGTTAACAATACGTTCACAAAAAAAAAAACATGAATAGAAAAACTAAACAATGTCCCCAAGTGCCCGGCGGCTCCAGGGGGGAAGCCGATGACAGTAGGCGAGAACCCACTGTGGCCAGGGGCAAGGTGAATCTCCGGGCGGGATCGATTAACTGTCAGACGACCAATGCAAGACAAATGGACTCCGATTCTATTTCCTCTTCACCAGCTGAGGATGTTGTGCGGGAGGCAAGCGCCAATAACCCCGCACCCACTAAAGCTGGAACTCGCGTGCGTAAGAAGTGGACTGAAGAAATGAATACATTCATTATGCGCACATACTTTCTAATAACCTCACTCGAAACGGATACAAAAGCGTACTTAGCAGAGTTACATCAAAAGTTCACCGAAAAATACCCGAATATGCAGGCAAGTCGACAACGTATAGGAGACCAACGACGAGCCATTATACAAAGAAAACTACTGACAACTGAAAAAATAGACGAAATAAGAAAACAAGTAGAAACACAACTAAATGACACTCATAACAAAAACGAACCATATATCACACAAACACGCGCATCACAGACTACTGGACAAAGAATGAGATGGTCAAACGAAATAAATGAATTCATCATACGTTCTTACTATAAAATAACCCAATTTGACACTAACAAAACAGCCTACAGGCAGCTATTACACCAGGCTTTTGCCACTAATTACCCGCACCTCTCTCATATTTCAGAACAGAGAGTAGCGGACCAAAGACGAGTAATTATAAATAATAAACTAATTTCCGAGGAACGACTTCAAGAAATACGCGACGATGTATCTATAGAATTAGACAGCATACAGAACACACAAAATTCAACAAATCTTACACAACAACCCCAACAGTTGAGCCAGGAAACAAGTCAATCTCACACTAACGAGCCCGAGGTAAGCGATGATGATTGCCCAATCATACAATTATTTAGACACACACAGAGCAATGCACCACCATCACAATTAGACTCACAAACCGCAGCGCCACAAGATACACAAAATAATATAATAGTACAATATATCTCCCAAGAGCTAGAACGTAAAATAGAAGAAACATACCTTCAAGCATATGATAAATATAAAATTACTGAACCGATTCTACGCCCTCGCATACCAAAACAAAAATCATCAAAACGGTTTGCAGCTATAGTACAATATATCAATGATACAATATTACCTAGGCACATTTCATCTGACTCGAACTTTGAAAACACACAAACTATTATCTATTGCGCTGCGTACACTGCTGTCATACATAATGGGGGCAAAATTAGAGAAGATCAAAACATCACAAATACTGAGAACCGAGCTACGACCACTAAAACCCGAACTCCCGCGTGGCAAAAACGCCTAGAAACTCGCATTAAGGACTTAAGAGCGAACATAGGTAGACTGTCTGAATTCATCAATGGCAATACAAGCCCTAGACTAATAAAAGTAGTCGACAAAATCAAAACTCAATATAAAATTCATTCACAATATGAAAACGAAAACAGTGAACTGATTCACTTTCTGGATACACTGAAGCAAAAACTGAGTGCCTTAGCGAGTCGGCTACGTAGATACAAACTTACAACAAAACGAAAATCTCAAAACATAATGTTCTCCAACAATGAAAAGCGGTTTTATCGAACCCTTAACAATGAGCAACCAGACAATAGCACTCCCGAAACTCCAGACCCACAACAACTACACACGTTCTGGTCTAATATATGGTCGATTCCAAAAGTACACAAAAACGCAGAATGGATTGAAAACGATAAAACAAAACTAGAAGATACTCCTATGATGGAGTTTGATAATATAACCCTAGACACCCTCCAACAAGCTATAGCTAAAACACACAACTGGAAAGCACCTGGCTCTGACAATATACACAACTTCTGGTACAAAAAGTTCACCCATCTGCACCCCATATTACTCAATCATATTAATACTTTCATTAAGTCACCTGAAACTATGCCCCACTACATAACTCTTGGAACAACCTACATGCTCCCCAAAGACAAGTCCGACTTAAAAAACCCGGCTAAATACAGACCTATAACATGTCTTCAAAATATTTATAAAATTATCACCTCTTGCATTGGCGAACTCATCTATAAACACACCAACACCAACAACATTTTGGCTGAACAGCAGAAAGGGTGCAGACGAAATAGTCAAGGGTGTAAGGAGCAGCTAACAATTGATGCGATAGTATGCAAACAGGCATTAGTCAAAAAAAGAAATATCTTTACGATGTACATTGACTACAAAAAAGCCTTTGACTCAGTCCCTCACAGCTGGCTCTTATACATCCTTAACCATTACAATGTTCATCCCACAATAGTAAAATTCCTTGCCAATATCATGCAAAACTGGCAAACAGTCTTAAAATTAAGGTTAGGTGACACATGTGTAGAGACAGACCCAATAAAAATCAGGAGAGGTATTTTTCAAGGTGACTCTTTTAGTCCTCTTTGGTTTTGCCTCGCACTAAACCCACTCTCAAATCTCCTAAATAATAGTAAAAACGGATATAAGATTAAAAATGGTAACTTAAACTACACTTTATCGCACCTGATGTATATGGACGATATTAAGCTTTACGGTACAAATCTTGATGAAATAAACCAACTTGCAGGAATTACACAATCATTTTCTTCTGACATACACATGGAGTTCGGAATAGATAAGTGTAAGATACTATCAGTAAATAGAGGAAAAATAGAACAAAACTCATTCTCACTAAACACTGGTGAGCTAATTGACCCTGTAGACACGGAAACTGGATACAAATACTTAGGATATCAACAAACTCGTCAAATACACCAAAAACAGACCAAAGCAACACTCCAACTAAAATTTAAATCTCGACTGCATCAAATCCTTAATACACACCTCAACGCAAAACATACAATCAAAGCAATCAACACATATGCAATACCAATTCTTACATACTCCTTTGGAGTAATACATTGGTCACAAACAAATTTGAAAACACTTCAACGTACCATCAACACTACAATGACCAAATACAGGAAACACCACCCGAGAGCATGCTCCGAAAGACAGATATTACCTAAATCAGAAGGAGGAAGAGGTATCATAGATATCACTAATTTACACAATTCGCAGATAACAACACTTCGCAACTACTTCCACGAACAGACACAACGATCACTACTCCATGAAGCAATAGTTAAAACAGACTATAAACTCACCCCTCTTAACCTAAGCGACCACAACACTCAGAAAAACGAGAAAGTCACCACCCAAGCACAGAAAACAAGCACTTGGCTACAGAAATCACTGCATGGCAGACACCGCCGAGATTTATTGGACCCAAATGTCGATAAAGTTTCATCGAACGCGTGGCTCAAATTCGGCGAGTTGTTTCCTGAAACAGAAGGATTTATGTTGGCCATCCAAGACCAAATAATAGATACCCGCAATTACCGGAAGTTCATAATCAAAGACCATACCATGCAGTCAGATTTGTGTCGACACTGTCATGGTAGCTCAGAGACTATACAACACATCACAGGAGCCTGTAGATCTATCACACAAACCGACTATAAGTACCGACACGATCAAGTAGCAGCAATACTTCATCAAAACCTGGCATTTAAACATAAATTAATTAAAGAGAAAACAGCATACTACAAATACACTCCCGACACTGTACTAGAATCAAACACCCATAAACTCTACTGGGACAGAACAATAATAACGGACAAAACTATTCACTACAACAGACCAGACATTACATTACATGACAAAAGAAACAAAACAGTTTATCTTATAGATATTGCCATCCCAAACACGCATAATCTTGCAACAACACACACAGAAAAAATAGCTAAATACACAGATCTCACAATAGAATTAAAAACCCAATGGAAAGTAGAAACCGTAAAAACCATACCAATCATACTTTCATCTACAGGCGTTATCCCTTACTCACTACAAACTTCCCTCAAAACACTCGACATGCACAACTGTACGTTCATTCAGCTTCAGAAAGCTGTAGTTCTGAACACTTGCCGAATCGTTCGGAAATTCTTATCACAAAACCAATAGTGCACCCCATTTTTCGTTTGGCTAAAAACCCGCGAAAATGGTGAAAATCCTCGTCTCACGAGAGAACAAAGATAAAACATATAATGATAATAATAATAATAATAAAAAAAAAACTGCATTGTTTGAACATATTTTAAAGGAAAAACACACCAAATATTGCTTCTTCCCTTTACCCTTTTCTCTTTGACCATTTGACAACAAAATGTCACGTCAAAATAATATTGAATAAAATCGCAACATGAAGACAACGCAAAATGATAACACGCGCAAGGAAGAAAAACACAGCGGACACAGCTAACAACGCACGACCACCATCTCCGCCCGCTCCGTCGTCTCCGAGTTCTTCGTCGGAGGATGACGAGTTTGTCACCCCTCGCGAAACGAGTGCCTCGTCGAGTGACGTGAGCGGGCCGCGGACGCCGCCGCCACTTCCACCTGCGCGACGAGGACGTCCCCCGCTGCCGGCACGCCTGGGGCCAGCAAGGCAATCTGCCTCGCGCACGGCTTCTGCTACCGGTGGTGTAGTGCGACGCATGCGATGGTCTCAGACTAATAACGAGAACTGCATGCGCGCCTATTATGGGGCTACAGAGGGGGGAACTAACCTGACCGCGTACCGTGATAGGATGTTGTCTTTGTTTCAGGCCCTCGAACCAACCGTCACCGTGTCCGCCCAACGACTGTCGGATCAAGTGCGGGCTATCCACCGGTGCAAGCTGCTGGATCAGTCTGTGCTTGATCGACTCCGCCTGGAGACGCTACCTACTCGCCCGACTCTTGCTTCGACGCGGGACCTGCCCGTCGCGTCGTTAGCCCCGTCTCTGGCTTCAATGCCGATGTCGGTGGCGACACTAGCGACACCGGTTGATCCCGCTGTCGATGTGGGAGATTTTGCGAGTACTAGTGTTACAAACCAGGTGAGAGAGCAATTGAGGGGGGCTTTGGAAGACGCGATTTCCCAGTATCGGTTCACACTTGATGCTAGGCCGCGACTACCACGTTTGCCCACTCATAGACGCAACCTAGCGTTAATGGGAGCCCTGAACGCTTTGCTAGCCCCATATTTAGGGGCTAGCGAAGATTTGACTGACACACACTCGATCCTGTACTGCGGGGCCATCGCGGCGTGTCGCGTTGCACGTGTTAAGTTTCCGGACACTAACCGTGCACCGCGAGCCGCCGGGGGTGTGCCCGCATGGCAGGTGCGGATCGAGCGGCGCATCAGCACGTTCAGGACTCTCATTGCAAAGCTGATCTGCTTCGGCCGGGGGAATAATCGCCCCCGAGTCATGCGTTTCGTGACAAAGGCTTTCGCTGGGACCGATATCAGGCCCCAGCACTATTTAGCAAATGTCACGGAACGCATCGACTACCTGAAGCAGAAAGTCTATGCGTGGGCAAACCGTATTCGTCGCTACAGAGAGCGTGCGGACAGATACTGGCAAAATCGCCTTTTCCAAAGCGACCAGAGGAAGGTGTACCGAGGTTGGGAGGAAACCGACCGACGTGTGAGTGAGGGGCAGCTACCGGATGCTAGCGCTACGACTGATTTCTGGCGCAGTATCTGGTCGATGCCCGTCGAGCACGCGGAGGGTGAGTGGATGCGTGTTGTCGAGCGGGAATGCGAGTCCATCGAACCCATGGGGTCTATTGTAATAGACCCCGTAGATGTTAGTTGTGCGATCCGTACGGCACAGAACTGGAAATGTCCTGGCCCGGACGGATTGCACAACTTCTGGATAAAATGGTTTCGATGCTCTCATGACCGCTTGGCAACACAATTCCAACAAGCCCTCGAACTCGGTTCCCTTCCTAGCTTCTTGACCACCGGTGTCACCTTCCTGCTCCACAAGTCCGGTAGTACCACGGAAGCTAAGAACTACAGACCCATTACGTGCTTGGCTACCATCTACAAGCTCCTTACATCCATTCTGACCACAAAAATTAACGCGCACATCGTTGCGAATAACATTTTGGCCCCCGCTCAGAATGGATGTAGGGTTGGGTCCCGTGGTACTAAGGAGCTCCTCCTCATCGATATGACCATTAGCCAACAAGTTCGGCGGAACAAGGGAGCCCTCTCCACTGCCTGGATTGACTATAAGAAGGCCTATGACTCAGTGCCTCATTCATGGCTAGAGAGGATTTTAGAGTTGTATAAAATTAATACAACTCTGAAATCATTCTTAGGTGCATGCATGGGGCAATGGGCCACAGTCCTTCGTCAACCAGGTGGTGTAAACGGCTCCTCTGACCCGCAGGACTTGATAAGGATTGAGCGAGGCATCTTCCAGGGCGACAGTCTGAGTCCCTTGTGGTTTTGCCTAGCTCTGAATCCTCTCAGCACTTTGCTGAAGGATTCAGAGCTGGGCTATCGGCTTCGTAGGGGGGGTGAAGTCATCTCTCACCTGTTGTATATGGACGATCTCAAGCTATTTGCACCGAAACGCCAAGACTTGATGGAGCTGCTAAAAACTACAGAGGTTTTTAGCAGTGACATCAGGATGGAGTTCGGTGTAGACAAGAGTGCGGTCATGCATGTACAGCGGGGGAAAGTTGTAAGTTCTCCGAATTTACAGCTTTCTGAGTCGATGACTCTCAGATCCCTCTCCGAGGCCGAAACCTACAAGTACCTCGGTATGTCAGAGTCGTTGGGTATATCGGTAGAGGACGTCAAAAAGTCGGTGAAGGAACGCTTCTTTTGTCGACTGACAAAAGTACTGAACAGTCTTTTGTCTGGCGGCAACAAGGTGCGTGCCTTCAACGGCTGGGTGATGCCTCTACTGATATACTCCTTTGGCATACTGAGGTGGACTCAGACTGAGCTGGACGCCCTGGATAGGAGGGTCCGTCAACTGCTCACAACACATCGCATGTTACACCCACGCTCGTCTGTTATGAGACTGTACATTCCGCGGAAGTGGGGAGGTCGAGGCATTTTAAATGCCAAGAACCTCCACAACCGTGAGGTGTGCAGTCTCAGGGATTTTTTCCGCAACAACGTGTGTGGGATGCATTGCGATGTTGCGGCAGTTGACAGGGGTCTCACGCCGCTCTCCTTGGCGAACGAGAACTGGCGTAAACCATCGGTGCTGAGCACTGAGGATCGCAGGGACGTATGGAAGGGCAAGGAGCTGCACGGGCGGTTCTATCGGGCCTTAACAGGGCCTGATGTGGACTTGCTCGCGTCGGTGAACTGGTTACGCTCCGGTGACCTCTTTGGGGAAACCGAAGGTTTTGCCTGTGCAATTGCGGACGAAGTTATCAAGACGAACAACTATCGGAAATATATCCTGAAGGACGGTACGGTCGACATTTGTCGGGCATGCCACCGTCCCGGAGAGTCACTCAGGCATATAATTTCCGGTTGTTCGCATCTTGCTAACGGCGAGTACTTACACAGGCACAACCAGGTGGCCAGGATCATCCATCAGCAACTTGCCCTTCAATACGGCCTTGTCGAATCTGAGGTGCCGTATTATAAGTACGCACCAGCGCCAGTGCTCGAGAATGGTCATGCATTGCTCTATTGGGACCGCTCTATTATCACGGACAGGACTATTGTCGCCAATAAGCCTGATATCGTGATAGTCGACCGGTCCCAACGCCGGGCAGTGCTCGTCGACATCACCATCCCTCATGACGAGAACCTCGTGAAAGCCGAGAAGGACAAACTCAGCAAGTACCTTGACTTAGCTCACGAGGTTACCGCCATGTGGGATGTTGACTCGACGATCATTGTCCCGATAGTTGTTTCGGCGAACGGCCTTATAGCGAAGAGCCTCGACCAACATCTCAAGAGGCTCTCGCTAGACGGTTGGGTGAAGGGCCAGATACAGAGGGCAGCCATCCTTGACACGGCGCGCATTGTCAGGAGGTTCCTCACTCTGCAGCCCTAACCGCCGGTAGCTTGGGCCCTGCCTCGCTGTCGGCGGGACTCCAGATTTAGGTTTTTTATAGCATTATTTATTTTTTATATTTATTTTATAAAAAACCTAAATTTAAGAATTAAAATAAATAAATGGAATAATAATAATAAATATGTGGAACATTATTGCACACACGGTCATCTGACCCCAAACTAAGCAAAGCTTGTAATATGGCTGCCAGAGACTGAAATACGTACATAGATATTTTTAAATACATACTTATATAGATATTAACACCCAGACATAGAACAAACACAAATATTCATCACATGAATGTTTGTCCTAGATGGGAATCGAACCCACGCCCCCAAACACAGAAGGTAGGTTCACTACCAACTGAGCCACCGGGGCAGTTGGTAGTTGGCGCTAATATAGTGCTAAAGAGTTTTGGAGAATAACTACTACTGATTTCTATTTTGCTAAATTATAGACGTCAGTGGAGAATACCAATCAGATATGTCCACGCAGGCAAATTGCAAGCAACTTTGTCGGCCCATATTTCGCAAGTAGTACGTTTGATTTAAAAATGGTATAGGAAACCTTAACATCATTTTATAAGACCTATTCAATGATACCCCAAATGTGGGGTAAGGCAAAAAAAAAAAAAAAAATATATAAGATTGTTTTTTAATTCTGTCAAAATTGTCACCTTACAAAGACCTCTTCAACGACACCCAACATGATGGGGTGCAGCGTAATATTTTTTTTTACCCCTCCTTTACATGTGTGGGAGCTACCCTTATTTAAAAAAAAAGTACATATGTTTTTAAACTGTATGTCTTTACATAGACTATCATTATGCAAAAATCCATGTATGTAAGTTTATAACTTTGGCTGTAAAGGATTCAGTCAGACAGACGGACAGACAGACACACAGACATGACGAACTTATAAGGGTTCTTTAAACCTAAAAAGACGAGAGATGGTGTGATGCACAACTCTTACTATTTAATTAAAATAAGTTGTTGTAATTCGACTTATTAATAAACGGTATTCTATTCGATTCTATTCGATTCTATTCGATTCTATTCGATTCTATTCGATTCTATTCGATTCTATTCGATTCTATTCGATTCTATTCGATTCTATTCGATTCTATTCGATTCTATTCGATTCTATTCGATTCTATTCGATTCTATTCGATTCTATTCGATTCTATTCGATTCTATTCGATTCTATTCGATTCTATTCGATTCTATTCGATTCTATTCGATTCTATTCGATTCTATTCGATTCTATTCGATTCTATTCGATTCTATTCGATTCTATTCGATTCTATTCGATTCTATTCGATTCTATTCGATTCTATTCGATTCTATTCGATTCTATTCGATTCTATTCGATTCTATTCGATTCTATTCGATTCTATTCGATTCTATTCGATTCGATTCTATTCGATTCTATTCGATTCTATTCGATTCTATTCGATTCTATTCGATTCTATTCGATTCTATTCGATTCTATTCGATTCTATTCGAAGGTAATGTTTTTGGGATGTACGTAAGTTTGTAAGTATGAATGTTTTTGTGTGTTCCTATAGTTACCTCCTAAACTTAAACGCTAAACGGCTTGACTATTTATTTTCTATGACGTAAGTTGCAAACAATCAGACTGGTCGCCTTATGGTAAGCGATCTCAGTTTCCTAATGGTTACCTGTAATACTAAGGACATCACAGATACGTTGCCGACCCTCTAGGTTTTATCTAAAGCCCTTTTGAAGGTCTGGTTACCGCAGGTGAAAGCTCATTCCACATTTCAGGCAAAGTGTGAGGCAAAAAGGATCGCGTTCGCGACAGATATAAAATATGCTATGGTCAATATGGTGCGGTGACAGAACCGCGACGCCGGCATCAGGGTTTTTTTTTGTAACGAACTAGGCAGCGTTTGACCACAATCTTACCTGATGGAAAGAGACGGTGTGGCCGAAGATGAAGCACGCTTGCCTAGGAGGTACCTATTTTCTTTTTTCTTGAACAGCCCCGGATTGTATCTGATCGGAAAGAAAGACGCAGGTAATGAGTTCCACAGCTGTGCTGTTCTTACTAGGAAGGTGGATTGGAAACGGTTAGTGCGTTTGAATTTCACCAAGTATAAGGTCAAACGAGGTGAGGTTTACTTAATAAAGTCATTTATTTGTTCTTACCAAGGTTGAACAATTCTTCAGAACAGTCCCCATTGTAAATGCGATAAAAGATAGAGAGAGAACCAATGTCTAAGCTTGCTGAGCTTACTGAGCTTTTCGGTGAGCTTAGGATCATTGACAATTCTGACAGCTCTACGCTGTAATGCATCAAGAGGCTCAACTTGGCTGATTGATTTTAACGAGTAAGGTGTCGTGAAACATTCTAGGACACTGGACGTTGTCAGCCTGAACGGTTGGAGTCCCCTTTATGTTCGGAGTGCCAGGCCATATCACTCTCAACTCTTAACTCAGTTAAGTTAAGTTAAATTAAGTTAAGTTAAGTGCTTATCCTCGACATCTTTTCCTATTTACTTACTTAAATTATGTCCCAACTTATTATTTGTAGGAGGTACCAGTTTTACGGGTACTGTGGCAACTCATACCACTTATTAGCTTTCGTACTGAAAAAAAACTATCAATTGCGTGTCGAACCTCGACGTTGTAGGGTTCCTTATGTAAGTTAGAAATAAATCATCAAAATCATATTATGCCAAGTTCTTAACGTATCGTTCGTTATCGTCTTACGCAGTCGTTCTAAAAATTTTTTCGTAACTGTAGTTCAACGGTGAGCCGTGCTTTCTGTGTAATAATAATCATCCCACGACCAAACTTCCGTAAGTTTATATGGATACACTGACTGAGTCTGAATGACGTGCTCTCATATGGCTTACATACCCGGTCTTTGCAGTGAATGTCCGAGAACAGTAACTGGACTATTTGAGGGAGGTTGACTCTTGAGTTCTTCACGTTTCCGATCCAGTTCACGCTTTCTTTCGATTTCAAACGCGTGGACATGACTCTGCACAAGTCTTCTCCACTCAGGCCGATTTTCAGCTTTGGGTTCCCAACAAGAGGGCTCAATTTTGCAATTTTTCATGTATCTCTTCTGAACGTCTATAAATCTCAAAAACTGGCCGTCAGGTTTCCGCTTGCCGTCCTGAAGTTCAGAGAAGAAACCGTGCTTCGCCACTCTCTCATTGGACATACTCGACGGGCACCTGTGCAGTTGACGACGCATTATGCTTTCTGTGTACAATTGTATTCAAGGGTAATTCTATAAAACGTATACGGGACTCGTTGTTTTAGCGGTTTTTCGGGAACGTTTTGAACTCCTCATGAGCAATATTTAGACTGCAGACAATCGTGATCATGATTTTTATGTGATAGTATTTTGTATTCAATGTACTCATAATACTTGTAGGCAGCTTTCGTACATCATACCTAACAACTTTTGTTCTGTGACTTTTTACGAAACTTGATAAATTCATTTTAAAAAAAGAACGTTGTATTGATTTTTTTATCCTTGTAAGTATATTTTGGTGGAAAAGTCAATTCAATTCATTTTTATTTCCAAATCGGTATTAAAAATACTCTTATGGATAGTCATCACTAGATATAACTAGGTTAGATAAACAAAACGTCACAAAAGCACAACAAGAATTATCAGCACTACAAACATTTGTAGGCTTAAAATAAATGTCAATAGTAATAATAATACTTAAAATAAAAATAGTATTAGATAAGTAAGTCTATTCCATTATCAGCTCCTACGCTTCATCCGGGCTACCGCGTCCCTTTTTATTTCAAACCGCGTAATGTTAATGTTCTTAATGTTTTTACGTTTTTGTTTTAATTCTGGGAGTTGATAATTAATGTTTACTAATTATTAATAGTCCTGCTACAAAATATTGTTAGGTATGGTAAAGGGAAGGTACGTGCGAGAGGTTGTTGGCTTGTTACAAACAACCCTGCTTATAAATTTATTCAGAATAGGCTTGCGTTTGACGACATCCTGTCTGATGCTAAACAATCAAATCAAGCATGAAACACGCTTACCTGGGAGGTACAAGGCACCTGTAGACTGAAAGACACTACAGAATTCTCCCTTTTAAAAAAAATAAATGTTTTATGAATCCGAGTTACGAGACGAGCAAGTCACTCGTGTTATGGTAAGCAACATATCCAGCTTGCCCATAACAGTTCAATGCCACCTACAAATTTTGAACTATAGCAGTTCAAAACACTGCGGTGCAATGTCCTGCAAGTACAGTTAAATAAACGTAAATAGCAAAATATTTATTTCATTTGAAGTTATAGATATCAGATGTGTTTTTCTTCATATTTGCATTACTCTCTCTTTCAATATTCATTCGGTATAAATACCTGGAACATAATCATACTATTCGGGACGGCGAGAAAGGGACGAAAAATAAACATCAAACAATTTAAATTTATCTCATTTACTTATGTCTATGGTAAACACGTAAGATACAGAAAAATTAATAGCTAATAATAGTGTTAAAAATATTAAATCAATCTGTTTGCATGCTATCTAGGTAGTTACTAGGAACCTACTTAGTTTTGTTCTTCCGAGAGGTCAGACAAATCTGCTAAACCCCGGGATCTCAGCTGTAAAAAAAAAAGTAGTTTTATTACGAGTACCTACTTATGAGCTTCAAATTAAAGTTAGGTAGGACTAGCTAATGCCTGCGACTTTGTACGCCTTTGCCTTTGCCCTGTCACTGTAAGTACAAAGTAAAAATGACGACCTTCCACACAAAGTTTTATCATAATTCAGAAGACTCGTGTCGCCATCTATTGGCGGCACGATACAAATTTGCTTTGCAAAAGTTCTCAATGTTCTTATATTTACGTAGTGTCTCCAGTTACCGTGAACCGATTTTAATGAAACAAAGTTTGTTATAAAGCCTAGGACCATTAACACAGACCTTTTTTTTAGGAAAACGCATGTCAACCTCTCTCTTAATTCTACAAATCTCAAGATAAACACAACCAGCTTAAGCTGAGTCTTGTGCACTAAGGATCCGCTATGTTCCGCGGTTCAACTTATAATAGACATCCCCATATTTTCTTTATTGCGTTATAAGTTCAATATTCCTGCACCGATTTTGATGAAACAAAACCTATGTTAAGCGCCGGAGTTTCACGTGATGAGATTGACAAAAAAGTTGAAGTGAGTGAATCAGTTAGTTATATATACTTATTTTATTATAAGACATTAACGCTAAGTGATTTATATATCTATATCTATACATAATATAAAATAAAGTCGCTTTTCGCGTCTGTCTGTAGATCCGCTAACTACTCTTAAACCATGCGACGGATTATGATGCAGTTTTCAAAACCAGTTAGATCATTTTTCACGGAAGGCTTTTTTTTTTAAATACCACCCGTGCGAAACCGGGGTCTAGCCTTCAATAATGGAGATGACTACGGGCCTTAAGGTGCAACGTTTCGCCCAGTGCGAGAAATTCAAATTTTCTGGCGTTTTTTGTCAGTTACAGCGTAATTACTCATCGTAGGTTCATGAAAACTAATTTTGCGACAATAAATAAGTCGTATCAAGAAATTACACCAACCAAAAATTCAAGTTGAAAGCTAGTATAAGTATATTTCTCGTTAAACCAAAAACCAAGATGAAAATCAGATCAGATGAAGATCAAATCTTATTCAGATTTGTAGCTAAACCAATGTTATCTAGGGGATCATTTTACACGTAATTTCTTAAAACAACTTATTTATTGGCGCAAAATTGGTTTCAATTAATCCACGATGAGTAATTAAGCTGTAATTGACAAAAAACGCAACAAAATTTGAATTTCGCGCGATGAGCGAAACGTTGCACCTTAAATTGAATGTAGAGATGCTTGTGACGATTTAAAGGCAAATAAGTACCTTCTTACCTAACGACTTGATTCGTTTTTCTGTTGCGTTGGGTTGCTAGCACCCGAGGCGCGTATGGCTTGGGCTTGCATATTATCTATTTCCTTATTCCCGGAATCGGCTGGAAAAAAAAACGCAGTACTTAGCGATGTTGTCAGCGATTGCACATAGGTGAAATTCACTTTTTGTAGGTTTCTCTCTTTCCACAATTGTCGGCCCGTTGCTAAGTACCTCCTGCCAACACTCCCAGAACGCATCAAAATCGTAAATATAGATATATTTTTATATGTTTAAGGATGCGTTTATGTGAAATACATTCTCTCGCTCGCGCAACCAATATTTTTTAAATAAAATTAATGAGGGTGATATTGATATGAGTGGGACTTTGCAAGCTCTTTGTTGGCCTTTTTTTCAGTAGCCGTACATGTGATAAAAAATTGGCTTACTCCAGAAATCGCCTCAGACAATCCCCTTACCATCAGAGCATGAGAGGAGAAGGGGATTTTTGGCCAAAAAATTAAATCCCCTGAGCTATTTATTTTATTTTGCGGAAGGGGATTATTAGACAAGAAGTCTAGCAATCCCCTTAACCATTAATTTTGTTTCTGCGGAAGGGATTGTATAAAAATCCAGAAATCCCCTTAATAGGTGTTTTTTTATTATTTTAAAAGAGTTTTATAAAGAGTTTCGATCTATCCATCTATTATACCCTATATATACCTAGATTAGAATTAACTAAGTACTACCGTCAAGAAAGTAGATAAACCTACGTCCAAGACAGTAACTTACCTGATTTGCTTGGAACTGAAGGTACCGTAGCCGCATCAGCGCCAGCACTTGGATCTGCTGGGATTATTGGGAATTAAGTTGACACCAGATTAGAATGTCATCTACATATTTTAAATCGGCCAAATTATATAGAAAGTTATTCCTAATTTTTACCCAAATGCCCAAGAAGAAGGTGATGTTTTGGGGTGTATGTAATACCAGGGAGGTAGAAAAGTTCTCGGCCGACATAGAGAAGACGCTCCGAATGAATAGTGGTTATATTTATTACTAGTTGCTACCCGCGACTTCGTTCGCGTGGATATAAAAAAAGTATCCCATGTGCGTCTTTGTGATATATAGTAACTCCTTATCACATTTTATCAAGATCCGTTCAGCCGTTTAGCCGTTCTCTAAACTATTTTGGTCCTGATACGACTGCGGCTATACTAGCAATCAAACAATCTTTTGGAAGAAATTTCAATACATCTGCCTTTGTATTTGTTAAAAATTACGCGACGCCAACATCGAGAAAAGACGTGTTAACAAGTCACACGTTGCAATGGATGCGCTGAAAAGTAGAAGATAATAATAGTCCGAGAGAGTCACTCACCTGAATTGGCTGGAACTGGAGGAACCGTAGCAGAACCAGTGCCAGAACTTGGATTTACTGGACTTACAGCCGGCACTAAGGGAATTAAGTTTAAATCAGATTTTAATACTAATTTAATATTTTACACTAATACTTCCAAATTATATTGTTTTTTTTTGTTCTACACAATTAAATGACAAGTAAGCGAGTAAGCCGCTCGACTGATGGTAAGGCATCATACTTGCCCATAACAGTTCTATGCTTTTCTTATTGGCTGTCTCAGTAGCGACCGTTCAACTTTTCTCATATAAAAAAATCATTGACAATGAAATTTAAAAGAAACAGTCAAAGACAGTCAGTTATCTTTAGAATAAGAATAGTAAATTAGAATAGGCCTCCCCCTTAGAACCCCACACTGAACGACTGTTTGCCATTTGCATCGACCGTTAGTCCACCTAGTGGGAACCTACCACCTGTTTGCGCATTAATGCTTGGTTAAGTAACTTGTAAAGGTATGGTAATTCCCAGAGGGACTCTTTAAATATTAATATAGTATTTATATCTTAGGATTCTTGGCCATGTTGTGTTGTTGTTAATATTACGTTTTACTGTCCAAAACTTTGTAAATCTTCTTTTACTTGTATTACAAAATAACTGTACTGTTTCATGAACTTACCACTTGATTCCACAGGGACTGCAGTAGCTACATCAGCATTCTAAAAATGGGATAAAGAGGGAATAAAGCAACCTGCCATAAGGCATCACTAAATTAAATAATAATTAAATTGAGTTTAGGTGTTAGTCGGTATAAGATCTCGATTTCGATCTGTATCTAATAGCGATACTAAAGAGAGAGAAATGAGAAGAGGTAACATAATTATGTTTGGTTTCAAGATTTAATTTAACTATTTGACTGACTGTTCCGTCTTGTGTGCCAATAAACCAATAAAAAAAGCTGGATGGAAAATTGGAACTTCGACTAGAATAAATTGGGAATATTTTTACGCTGCATAAAAGTGTTTTTTTTTTTTAATTATGTTATTATACTTTAGATTTACATTGGAATCAATAACTTGTAAGATAAAGATTATAGAATGAAAAAAAATAATGTATTAAGCGAGAGTTGAAGTTAATTGACTTTTGCTTCAGTACGACAGGGATGCAAATAAACCTCCAGACAAATTAACCCTTTAATACTATTATAAAGTCAAGATTAAAGTAAACCTAGGAGTATGGTGTCCAACGCATGCAAGTGCGGTTTTCAAAAGTAAAAGCCGCGTTAGCAAAGCTAGATAGGTAGACTTACCATGAACGTGACCACTGAGGCAACGAAGAAGAGATACAGAATCATGTTCATATTTTTCAATATTTGACTGAGTTACAATAAAATAAACTACACACTGATTTCAGACGAACATTTTGGACCGAATATATACTGTCGGGCTGTAAGGAAAGAATAACAATTGTTGTGAAAAGTCTGGTGCATCATTATAGCATTTTCAAAAGAAAACATTAATTTTATCTATCGTTGAATACATTTAAATATTTTTCATAATAATAAGCAAAATGTCAAATTTTTAGTCTGAGTATTAACATAAATCTTTGTTAAGATTAGCCACGCACAGAACTGCATAGCGAAGTCGCAAGTTTAAATGGCGTACAAAATTTATTTTAGATCGTTTACTTCTTAACACCTCGCAAATAAACAAGTAGGTATTATTATGAAAGAAACACAGAAAACCCGACTTCAAAGTTTAGCTCATGACACTCCGGACTTAAAGAGGTATCCAACGACAATTTATTTATCAAAATCGTCCAACTCTTTATGCTATAGGAAGTACTAAAAACCTATACAAACAAAACCTTACAGACTTACATGCAACCTAAAATATATCCTTCCTTCTTGGGCAGTCGGGTGAAAAAATAACGCTTCATTCTCGTTTTCTATTCGTATCGAATTTTAAAGGAACACATTATTATATCATTAAAAAAAAAACTCTTATCAGTGCAAAAGTAATCAACGAAAATGTAAGAACGTGAGCTTCGAACCGGTTGCCCAATCTACATCCCACTGCTGAGATATCGGCCTACGGGTGATATCGGGCTTGGGGCTACTGGCTACGGGCCATATCCCGTTGCGCTGGCCCATTGCGGTTTTTTTTTTTTATGTTTTTCGGTGACGGAACGAACAAGTCACTCACCTGATGTTAAGCGTCTCGCTTGCCCATAACAGTTCAGTGCCACCCAGAATTTTGAACTTCAACAGTTCAAAACTATGCGCGGCAATGCACTGCGCTCGTCACCCTGAGATGTTAGATGTTAAATCTCTGTATGCCCAGTAATTACGCTGGAAACATTGCCCTTCAATCCGGAACACAGTAATGCTTGCACACTACTGCTTGGCGGTTGAATAACTGGCAAAGGTGTGGTACTTCCCCAGGCGGACTCTGCAAGAGAGCCCTATCACTACAAAAATTACGGATTGGCGGATTTACATACGCAATCGAATTTTTTCTCTGGAAATATACAGGTTTCCTCACGAAGTTTTCCTTCACCGAAAAGCCAGTCGTATATCCGTACGTAAGTTCTAAAGAACTCATTGGTTCGGGCCCGCCCGGGTTCAAGCCCGCTACCTCGCGAATGTGAGGCGAGCGTGCTCCCACGAGCTACCACGGCTTATAATACTCCATAACAATTTTTTTACGTCGTATACTGCAATCTAATTTGAACTAAACCTTAAATAGCGGATATATACCAATAAATACTATGTTTCTTTAACTAACCATAGTTTCATCGGTTTTTGTAGCGGTTTGGACGTCATTAGCTGACTAAATACGTCAAGCGCCATCTATTTTGGGATTATGGTACACTTTTTTGTATGAGATCGTTATTCTTCTCGTGTAGATTAAGTTTTCTTTGCCCAATAAGAATCCATTTTCTCACTAGGTGGCGCATCGTCGATGCGGCCATAGTCAACTGTCAATCGCATACATTTATTTTATTTTATTTTTTTCAATTTAATGGTTTAATATGCCATTATGTTCTGTACCAAGATGTTTGTAAGCATTATTATATATATATATTATATCAACTTGCTTTTTATATCAAAAACACCGGCAAACATCGGAAATAAGAGGTCCGGTACATATATTCAATACTAGCTGATGCCCGCAACTTCGTACGCGGGTTAGGGCTCAGAACTTAGACTCGGACTTTGTGCTCTCAAATACAAATTAAAAATGACGAACTTCAACACAACTTTTTATTCCATGTATGAAATGCTGAAATGCTTTTTAAACCTTTTGTCCTGCTCATTCTCACAAAAATTGTATAAGGAACTCCTGTGCTTTTCACGTTCCTGACCGGTCGTGATGATTGCGATATCCTCAGTCTTTCAATTTTATGTTCTTGCAAATACTTAGAACCTATTGATAATGAAATAATTATAGACTTATAGTAGACAGCATTGAATTGACGTAATATGATTGTAAAAAAAAAAGTATAAATACAATACTCTTTACCATGTCATAGTAAAGTTGAATCATCAATTAGACCTATTGATCAGAACATTACAGAAATCCGAAACGGTATCTAATTTTTGGATAAAATCGTTACCGCGGTTCAGAAGACTTGTGTCTGCGAACCGGTGTAAATTTGCTTAGCAAAGGTACTCAACATTCTTAAATATTACCTAATATCTCCAGTTTCTGTGAACCGATTTTAATGAAACAAAGTTTGTTGTAACCATAGGACAAGACATTTTATTTTTTTAAATAAACCGCTTGTCAACCTATCTCTTAATTCTACAAACTCTAAAGAAAATCAAAAACCCGGCTTAAGCTGAGCCTTGTGCACTAAGGATCCGGATGTTCCGTGGTTTACCTTGTAGTAGACATCCTCATATTTTCGTAAATTGCGTCGTAACTTCAATATTCCTGCACCGATTTTGATGACGCAAAACCTATGCTAAGCGCCGGAATAATATTATAAAAACATATTTTGAAATACTGCATGTAAATACGTGCCTTAGTTTCTGAGTTTTTCCCGCGCAGACAGACAGAAAGACAAAAATTTTGAAAACTATATTTTTGAGTTCTGTTGCTCCCAAATATACTCCTTAAAAATATATTTTTTTAAATATCTTCAATGTACAGTAATCTCCTCGTTACAGTTTTATTCTATGTAAATAAAGTATATAGTATAGAAATAGATTTTAAAATTTAAAAACACTGGAAAAAATAACGACAATGGTTTTGAATTGCTTAAACTAGGACTTTTTATACAGGGTTATAAGGAAAGGGTATGCTAAGCCGAAAGGGGCTTATAGTACTCATGATTGTGAACAACTTTTGGTATGGGACCAACCCTGAAATCGAGGAAAAAATATCAGCTGTTCCATACATTTTGTCGAGTGTCAATGATATTTTTCTATGGAGCGGCTGATTTTTCTCTCTCGATTTCAGGGTTGGTCCCATACCAAAAGTTGTTCACAATCAAGAGTACTATGAGCCCTTTTCGGCTTAGCATACCCTTTTCTTATAACCCTGTATAATGCTCCTATTGATATGTTTGCCCCCCCCTTTTTTTTGTTGAGGGATACCCAATTGCTTTGGGGTGCAGCCGGGTTATGTGCGATTATACCCAATAAAAATGTTGCTCCCTTATTTTAGGCTCTATTTTCAGCAAAAACAAACAGTTTTTTTCTTACAGTATAATATGTAACGAGTACAACTTGGGTGGGCTGTATTTGGAAAACTGGGTAACGTATACAAATCTTGAATTCCGCAATGCAATATATAATCAATATGTGCTGCCCATATTCACTTACGGAACCGAAACATGGCCCCTTACTAAAAAACTTGTATAACATCCATATAGCACAAAGAGCTTTGGGACGGGCCATGCTAGGTATCCGCTTGGTAGATCGTGTTCCAAACGTATAAACTCGACGTCGTACTAAAGTCGAAGACGTGCATCGCCAAGCTGAAGTGGAGATGGGCAGGACACTTGGTTAGACGGGATATCAACAGGTGGACCAAAGCAGTCACTGAGTGTATCCGCAATACGAGCGACGACATAGAGGCAGACCACCAGCCCGATGGTCAGACGACATTGTGAAGCAAGTTGGAAATGATTGGATAGGCTCGCACAGTACTGGAAAGGATAGCGTGAACGCGAGGTGGCCTATATACCCAACAGTGGGTAGAAACACGCTGATTAGATAATGTGTAAGCAAATGTTGTCAAAGGCTGTGCCAAATTTCAAGTCCCTACATGTTTAACACTTCATACATGAAATAATTCGTTGTGATAGTCAGATAATGACCACCCAATATACGGAACTGCAGTTTTTACTGACTGTCAAAAGACACCGCATGAATGTTTTGGTCCAGCGCGGACATGAACTAGCAGTTCAATTGCTTTCTTCTGAACTTATTTGTTGGGTCTGAAATGGACACTGCGTTTTAATATTTGAAATCGACGTTTAATATTTGGGAAAAGTGACATATTTTCATTACTAGTCTCTGACCCTGAACCGTACGTAATATATGTCTTATCAGATAATTTTATCACTATACATGTAAATATTAATGTTTGTCTTCTATGTGCTTCTATTTCCACCATATTCGTATTTGAGAGTCCAATTTTCAGCTCCAAGTGCCAAACCTGTGAGGACGAAAACCACTAATACTACGAGAGTTGCGATCATCAGCTCGTTAACAATATCGTATATCTAAGCTGATCTAAGTAGACAGAATAAAATCTCTTGTATTTTAATAAGAACAGTCATTTATTTATAAAGTTGTATAATGCATATGAATATGATGTATCTATTTCTGAAATCAAAAGCAGGTTTTTATAAGTTCGTCAGTATTGAAATTATCTATATAGTAGTAGAAGAAATAGAAGTAGGAGGTACTACATAGTTTGCGTTCTTCCACAAAGTCCACAAAGTCAGCTGCCGTCTTCTCGAATATAACTGTAAAAAAAATAATGGCAACTTTAGTCTGTCGGTGATTTTAGTTCTTCGGCGAACTTCTTCGTTCCGGATTTGGACGCGCAAACAAACTCCGAGTTTCGATTTTCTCCAAAAGGCCAGCGGGTAAGTTAGTCGTTAGTTATTTCGGAAAAATTAATAAACAAATTTTAATGTCGATTTGTTCCCGTACACTCTAGGACCTTCGCTTCGGTCGGTCAACCTTCGACCTTCAGATTTTGATGCTTAGTAAGCATCGTAGCAAGGCAGCCTCAGTAGCTGCCTTTTTGCTCCTTCCCGCAAGTACAAAGCTGGTTGAAGGGACTTCGGAACGAAAAATTTTATGTCAGTGAGTACTTACTAATAGTAGTTTTCACTATTTGGTGTAGTCATCACTGCTTGGCTGTCTTCGTATGCATGGATAGATTTTGACACTAAAAGAAAAAATGTGTATTTACACAACATGTTAGCTACTTGTTGAGTCTGAGGAGGCCGTGAATTTCGTTGAGGCCATCGTGAATTTTTAGGTCTGAATACACTAATGTGGATATTTTGTGACTTCTCTGTATCTTACGAGACTGCCTGACTCGTACACGCTTCCCACAGCGGGGCATTTTGTTTAAGAGGTATTTTATAATGTACAAGGGTATAGAAAACAAAATAAATAGCATAGCATTTTACCCGCTTTTAAAAAAAGCTTTTAAAAGCGGGTAAAATGCTGGCCAAATTACCGCAATGTTATTATAGGATTCTCAGAACTGTTAATACCTTTTTTAACAAGCTATATTTTGCGTTAAGTTTTAGCATGGCTGAATTATGTTTGTTTCATTTCCCGACCAAACGATTGGACCAATTTGGATGAATTTCAGCATGGAGATAATGTATATCAGGACCACAGATTTTTCTCCCCAGAAAATATTGGAAAACTGAAATTGCGAGCAAAACAGCGAAGTAATCCAGTAAAACCTAATATATTTATTTTTTACTTATTAGTACTTTTACCATAATCATTGGCAGATCCAGGAGAATTCGAAGCACGGATTAGATAGACTCTCTATATCGTCCTCGTCGTCCGCCTGAAATTTAATGACATTACAATAGGAACAAATAAGCATAAAATAAATCATAAAAATCTGATAACAGCATTTCGTAACACGCTTAAATGGTATGGTACAGCGGGCTTATCCCGTAATTCAAGCGATAGCGTGAGTTGCGCGAGCGGGACCGCGCATAGTGCGACTAAGCTGGTACGAGCGAGATGGCATGCTCTCGCAATCAGAATCATGAACGTTTCAAAGTTAGAGGATAAGCCCGCGTGTATGATACAGATGATGCGTGTATACCATCCGTCGCCCTGGATATAATTCTGGGTCTGACCCCACTCCACTTGCACATACAGCAGGAAGCGATGGCATCGGCAATAAGGATCAAGTCTATAAACCAGTGGAGAGGCAATGGACCCATCACAACCCACTGTAGAATCTTAGACAAAGCAACGAAAATCGTCCCTAACGCAAGTCAAGGCACGGACAGAATAGCCAGTTCATACTTGGACAACAAGAATTATGAACTGGTTACGGAACAACCCGCGCAAACAGACATTGTGGATACTTGTAAGAAATACAATGTTTTCACTGACGGTGCAAAGAACGATAAGGGAGCCGGATGTGGTTACCACTCGCCAGAGCTAGGAATCACAGAGTCGACAGCCCTAAATAAGACCACAACCGCACTGCAGGCAGAAGCTATGGGCCTTCTGCTAGCAGCAAGAGCGGTACTCGCAAAAGATCCAGAAAGTAACGTGGGTAGCAGAATCGAACACCTTACGTTCACTACTGACAGTGCAGCCGTCATCTATGCACTCAGAAAACCTACAACTAGGTCGAGAGTGGTAACAGAATGCCATTCTGCTCTACAAAATTTAGCACACAGGTATAAAGTCACAGTTCAGTGGACAAAAAGCCATGACAAATGTGAGGGCAACAACAAAGCAGACTCACTTGCCAAGGAAGGCACGAAAAAGGAAATCAATGCAAATGTGGCAGAACTGTGTAAGCCAACAGCTATGGAAACACGGAATTTGCTAAGTCTCTACACAGAACGAGAACAGCAAAATCAATGGAATAAAATCACAGGTTGCAAACACGCAAAAGAGTTTTACCCATTGATAAATAGGAAAATGACTAATAAACTACTAAAGTTAACTAGGTCGGACCTTCGTCTAATGATAGGTATTATCACAGGACACTGTGAGCTAAACTATCATTTGCACAAAGTTGGAGCCACAGATAGTCCCCTATGCCGAGGCTGCCTACAGAAGAACGAGACCGTGGAGCATGTGCTACTGCACTGCAAAGCCACAGAGGACATACGAGTAAGGTCGGGACTCCTTCAAGAATCTCGACAACAAGACTCCAATAGCATAACATCTGACGAAACAGGAGTGGAACAGGTATGCCAGCGACCCAAGGCCGTGCTCCGTTACTTTAAGGAGCTCGGCTGGTTTGGGTAGGCTGGCAACGGGGTTAATGCACAAAACACCCTTAACGGGACGTCAGTGCAGGTCTTATCGCCCCTATTTAGAATTAGAATTAGAATTAGATGATACAGTTGCACGCGCGGCACGCTTGTAGCACTCCTTGAAGAAGATCACCGGATGTGATCAAACTATCAGAGTGACGGACTCAATGTTCCTTTATCCTGACTAATATTGTAAAAGCGAAAGTAACTCTGTCTGGATGTTTGTCGCGTTATCACGGGGCTGAACGGATCTTGGTTTTGATAAGAAGATACTGTATATCAAGTAGATCGACAGAATATTTTACGCGATATTGTGTCCACGCGAACGAAATCGCAGGTTACAGCTAGTATAAATGTATAAAATAACGAGTCTTTTTCTAGGACTCTACGCACAGATCGTACCACTAATATGATAGAGATGAGAAAATTAAACCCAAAACTCTACTCAAATGTAACGTAATGTAATGTGAACAATAATAATAGATTTAGCAAAATGTCACCCCTAAAGGGGTAAAATAGAGCCCCTAAAGCTTGTATGATAATTAAAAGTGTTTCATACTAAGCCAATGAAACGCGATTTGTATACTGAGTAAAAGCAATAAAGAAACATGTTTCAAGATATTTCGAAAATCAACCCCTAAAGAGGATAAATGGGATGTTTTTAATTGCATAAGTGAGTGAAGCCGTGTGAGCGAGGTAGTCTATTCATATACGAGTATTTTTCAAGAACAAGCCTTTTTATACGCACAGACCAAACCGCTTATGGTACAGACGTAAAATTTGTAGACTAGACTCTAGGTGAACAATATTAACGGATTTTGCGAAATTCCATCTCTAACGGTGTAATAGACCGCCAAAGTTGCTATGGAAAAAAATGCCAAGACAATGAAACTCGGTTTTTGTACTAAGCTCAAAATATAAAGATATGGGTATGTCTGAGGATTTTTCGAAAATCAACCCCTAAAGAGGTAACATGGGGTGTTGCATTTACTGTGGCATACGCGAGCGAAGCAAGCTAGAAGGCAGGCTAGTTATTAAATAAAATGTGTCAAAACTCGTTAGTTTTTATGGTAGAAGCTATGTTAGAAATTAATAAATAATCATCTCCATTAGGGTTTGAGCTTGTTTGTGCCCTGGTTACTACTGAATGAAGATAACTATGATTTCGTTAGGCAAACTTACCTCGCAAGAGAACACCACGGCGATGACGAGGAGGCAAAGAATCTTCTTGTTCATGTTTAGTTATTTTTTACTGGGAACTGAATCAGAAGAAATCTATCTGAACTCTGATATCACACAAAATATTCCTTCGAATATATACCGAGCGGTACCTTTAGAAACAATTGTCTCCCAACGTCTGTGCGTAAATTACGCATTCGCATTTACTTGGCGTGAAATATTGATTTTCAACCGGTAGAAGTACGTAATTTTCCATTAAAAAAAAAAATACGGACAATTATTGTGTTCGCGATCTGTTTGTATGTTTGTTGTGGCTTTGATTTCGTTCTTTTGACTTGTTAGGTAGCTAACCACTGACAACCACGGATCGCAAACCAACGACAGAAAATAAGAGGAAAATATAATTATCTCTCTCTCGCTTGTAAGACGGCTGTTGGCGTCAATCAAGTTGCTACGTGTGTTAACATCACAGACTGAAGAGATCTAGAAGTAAAAATTTTTTCTCTTCTGTAGTGTAGGTAACCTTAACATAAAAAATATTTTAAAAGACCTATTTCCCACATTTTTTTATTCATATTCATATTTATTTCAGCATTTCACAATGTATGTTGGTACTTAGTAGAACATTTTGGTCACAATTGTGGACCCCGTCGGGTACCAGCTAAAGAAGTAGAAGAGTAGAGAGAGGGACAGCAGTAACCATAATCTTTAAAATTATATATTATTATATAATTATTATATCTTTTATTTATTTTAAATTATTATTTCTTTTTATTTTATTATTTATAAAATCTAGTACTATATAGTACTATATGTTTTTCATATAGTCAGAGTCGCACAGCGCTATGCTCGGAGTTTCTTTGCGCGATAAAATCCGGAACGAGGATATTCGTCGAAGAACCAAAGTTGCCGACATAGCTTTCAGAGTTTTCAGGCTGAAGTGGCAATGGGCAGGCCATATCACTCGAGGGACCGATAACCGGTGGGGAAGAAAGGTTCTTGAGAGGCGACCACGAACCGGAAGACGCAGCGTAGGTAGGGCTCCCACTAGGTGGACCGACGACATTGTGAAAGTCGCGGGCAACCGGTGGATGCAAGTGGCCCGTTGTCAGTCGGTGTGGCGCTCTAAGGGGGAGGCCTATGTTCAGCAGTGGACGTCTTATGGCTGATGATGACTATATGTTTTTATCTGTTAGATACTCATCTATGGAGTAATATACTGTATTCATCAGAAATTGTTTCAGCAATTTAAAAAAAAAAATATCTCGCGATACGTGTTTTATTGAGTTCGGTAATTTGTTATATATTTTGATGCCCATAACAAAGGTGCTGGTTGAGTGAAGTGTGAGACGTGAAGCTGGTAACATCGATCTGTTTTTGTATCTTAGATCAAATTGCTTAGCTGATCGTTTTGTGAAAATTTCCGGATGGTTCTTGACGAATTTACATATTTCTAAGATATATATAGCTAGTTTGGGGTTAGGGTACTCTTTTTTGTATGAGATCGTTATTCTTCTCGTGTAGAATAAATTTTCTTTGCCAAATAAAAATCCACACTACGAATTTTACTCACTAGGTGGCGCATCGTCGATGAGACCGTAGTCAATTTTTTTACAATTTAATGGTTTTACTGTTATTAAATTCCAATATGCCATTGTGTTCTGTACCAGAGTGTTTAAATCTTGGCAAACATTTGTTTCTAAAAAAAAACCCACATTGGAAAAGAAGTGGGAACTTTGTGGCAAAGAAAAAAGTTTCACAGAGTTCACTCAAGACAGTGCAGAGAACATTTTAAAGACTCGGATCATCAGGGAGAATCTGAATATACTGGTTTGTACAGCAATCCTTACTAATTATTTAAAAAATAATCCGGACCGCCGCTGGCGCCATCGGCGCGCTGGTGGTCCGGATTATTTTTACCCTATTACCCTATTAGGGTAATCGGTCTCTGGAAGCGGAGGCACGCAAAAAACAAAAATTAACAATATGAATAACTATAATATATTGCAATTTTGTTCTATTTTCCCCGTAAGCGTTGGCAAATTTTGCATATGCCTGAATTATGGCAAATTTTGCATATGCCTGAATTATATCAAATTTGCTTTTTATATCAAAAACACCGGCAAACATCGGAAATAAGAGGTCCGGTACATATATTCAATACTAGCTGATGCCCGCGACTTCGTACGCAGGTTAGGGCTCAGAACTTAGACTCGGACCTTGAGCTCTCAAATACAAATTAAAATGACGAACTTCGACAAAACGTTTTATCCCATGTGTATATAGCTGAAATGCTTTTCAAACTTTTTTTTTTGTACTGCTCATTCTCACTCAATTTTATAAGGAACTCCTGTGCATTTCACATTCCTGGCCGATCGGGATGATTGCGATATCCTAATCAGTCTTTATGCTTTACCTATATATTTTTAATGTTTGTTTATTATTTATAACAAATTGTATTATATTCCCATAATGTTTTCCCTCGTTTATTTTGGTAACGGTTCCGTACGTCTCAGACGGTCAGTGCTGAAAATCAGCGCTGCGGAGAAATCCGCAGCATTATCGTTCTGTGGCGCTGAGCATTGACCTTTTTTGTCGCACTGGACACTACAGCGACAAATGAACATAATTATATATTATCCTTTCTCTTCATTATATTTAATTTACTTTGTGAAGTTCGTGTTGTAGTATTTTGTGCGTAAAATAAATGTTTTTCTTTCTTGCAATTTTATGTTCTTGCAAACAGAATCTATTGATCAGAACAGATAAGTCTCCGAAAGGGTTTCTAATTCATGGATAAAATCGTCATTGCGGTTCAGAAGACTTGTGTCTATTGGCGACCTGGGCCCGTACCGTGAGGTGCTTATTGCGAAAATTGTTAGGTTGAGCCGACGACGATGCGCGATCACGAACCATTCTGAGGCGCGATAAGGTGTATGGTCGCGCAGTACTGTCGGCTGAACCTAAAAATCATCGCAGTAAGCACCTCATGATACGGGCCCTGATGTAAATCTACTTTGCAAAGGTACTCAACGCTCTTAACGTAATATCTCCAGTTTCCGTGAACCGATTTTAATGAAACAATGTTTGTTATAAAGCTTAAGACACGACAGAACATTTTTTTAGAAAACCGCGTGTCAACCCATCTCTTGATTCTACAAACTCTAAAATAAATATAATCAACAAAACCAGCTTAAGCTGAGCCTTGTATACTAGGGATCTGGTATGTTCCGTGGCTTAACTTGTAATAGGCATCCTCATATTTTCGTAAATTGCGGCATAACTTTGATATTCCTGCACCGATTTTGATGCAACAAAGCCTATGCGCTGAAATCCACAAAACATATTTTTTAGAAAAGTACATGTAAATCCGTGCCTTAGTTTCTGAGTTTATCCCGCGCAGACAGACAAAACATTTTGAAAACTATATCTTTGGGTTCTGTTGCTCCCAAATACTCTTAAAAAAATATTTTTATAAATATCTTCAATGTACAGTAATCTCCTCGTTACAGTTTTATTATAAGAAAATAAAGTATATAGTATAGATATAGATTTTGAAATTGAAAAGCACTGGATAAAATAACGAGAATGGTTTTGAATTGCTTAAACTAAGGCTTTTTATATATTTCAGGTTCTATTTTCAGCATAAGAAAAACAAACAGTTTTTTTTCTTGCAGTATAAAGTGTAACTAGTACCTACAGCTTGGGTGGGCTGCATTTGGAAAACTTGGGGACGTCTTGAAATCTAGAATTCCGCAATGCGTGAAGACTAAGGTATATAGCCAACGTGTGCTGCCCATATTCACTTACGGAACCGAAACATGGTCCCTCACTAAAAACAGTTGTATAACATCCGTGTAGGGATGGGCCATGCTAGGTATGCTGCACTTGGTGGTTTGTGTCCTAAGCGTGGAAATTCGACGTACTATAGTTGAACACGTGGGAACACGTATCGCCATGCTGACGCGGAGAAGGGCAGGATGCTTGGCTAGACGGGATATCAACAGGTGGACCGCTGAGTCGCTGAGTGGTATCCGCGA
Organism: Apocheima hispidaria; assembly: GCA_947579745.1. NCBI lineage: Eukaryota > Metazoa > Arthropoda > Insecta > Lepidoptera > Geometridae > Apocheima > Apocheima hispidaria. The sequence continues at coordinate 10,410,294 of OX388150.1, read as the reverse complement.
AACGAGCAACAACATAGAGGCAGACCACCAGCCCGATGGTCATACGACATTGTGAAGCAAGTTGGAAACGATTGAATAGACTCGCACAGGACCGGAAAGGATGGCGTGAACGCGAGGTGGCCTATATACCCAACAGTGGGTAGAAATAGAAACACGGTGATAAGATAATGTCTAAGCAAATGTTGTCAAAGGCTGTGTCAAATTTCAAGTCCCTAAATTTTTTACTCTTCATACATGAGAAAATTCACAGATAATGAAGTCTCACCATAAGTATTTTAGAATTTGGTTTGAACCATAAACTAAACTGACCACACAAAATACCGAACTGTAGTTCTTACTGACTGTCAAAAGACAGTGTATGAATGTTTTGGTCAAGCGCGGGCGTGTACTAGCAGTTCAATTTATTTCTAGGGTATAAAATGGACACTGTTTTAATCTTTGAAATCGACGTTTAATATTTGGGAAAAGTAACATATTTTTAACCACGTTCTCGTACTAGTTTCTGTCCCTGAAACCGTATGTAATATACGTCTTACCAGATAACTATGTCATTGTACACGTAAATATTAATGTTTGTCTTCTGTGTTTCCATTTCCACCATATTCATTTGTAAATTCGTATTTTAGAGTCCAGTTTTCGGTCCCAAATGTCAAACCTGTGAGGATGACAACCGAGCCCATCTACTACGCAAAGAGTTGCGACGACCAGCTCGTTAACAATATCGTCTATCTAAGCTGATCTAAGCAGAACAGAATAAAATCTCTTGTATTTATAGATAGACAGTCATTTATTTTTAAAGTTTTAAAATGCATATGATATACCTATTTCTGATATCAAAAGCAGGCTTTTATAAGTTGGTCCTGTATTTAAATAATCTATATAGAGAAGTATGTAAGGGTACTACATAGTTTGCGTTTTTCTAGAGATGTCCACAAAATTAGCTGCCGTCTTCTCGAATAATATCTGTGAAAAAAAATAGGTCAACTTTAGTTCTTCGGCGAACATCCTCGTTTCGAATTTTATTGCGCAAAGAAACTCCGATAGCAGCTCTCCAGTAGCCGCTGTAACTCTGAGTTTCTCCAAAAGGCTAGCAGTTAAGTTAGTCGTTAGTTATGTCGGACAAATTAATATAAAATGTCGAGTTGTTCCCGTAGACTCTAAGACCTTCACTTCGCTCGGTCAACCTTCGACTTTCAATTTTTGATGCTATATAAGCGCCGTAGCAAAGCAGCTTAGGTAGCTGCTTTTCTGCTCCTTCCTACAAGGACAAAGCGTCCGAAGCGATTTCGGAGCGAAAATTTTTACTTCAGTGGGTACTTACTAATAGTCGTTTTTACGACTTGATGTTGTCAGTTGCCATCTTTGCCTTGTCGACAGTGCTGTCAGTGGTAGATTTTGGACCTGAAGGAAAAATAGTTTATTTACAAAATGCTAGCTACTTGTTTAATCAGTCTGAAGAGGCCGTAAATTTCGTTGAAGCAATCGTGAATTTTTTGAGGTCTGAATACACTAATGTGGATCTTTTGTTATTTCTCTATATCTTACGAGACTGCCCGACTCGTACACCTATCATATAGCGAGGCATTCTGTTCAAGAGGTCTTCTTATAATATACAAGGGTTTTCCCTTGTATATTATATAACAGAAAATAAAATTAACTAAATCACATGTACGGTACCAGCGGGTAAAATGCTGACCGAACTACTGTATTGTTATAGGGTTCTCAGAATTGTTGATAAATTTTCAACAAGCTATTTTGCGTTAAGTTTTAGCTGTTTTAGCTGAACTATGTTTGTTATATTTCCCGGCCAAACGGTTGGACCAATTTGGATGAATTCCAGCAAGGAGATAATGTATATCACGACCACATACTTACATATTTTCTCCCCAGAAAATATTGGAAAACTGAAATTGCGGGCAAAACAGCAAAGTAACCCTACTAAGTAACGTTTACTAGTAAGTAAAACCTAATATAATTATTTTTACTTATTAGTACTTTTACCATTATCATTGGCAGAACCGGGAGCTGGAGTAGGAGAATTCGCAGTAGCGGTGTCATCATCGTCGGCCGCCTGAAATTTAATGACATTAGAATAGGAACAAATGAGCATATCATAAAAATCTGTTATATAATTAAAAAACTGCACGTTGTGAGACGCTTTTGGTATGGTACAGGTATGGCACAGTTGCACACGCGTCACGCTTGTAAAACTCTTTGAAAAAGATCACCGAATGTGATCAAACTATAGTCAGATTGACGGACTCAATGTTCCTTCATCCTAACTAATATTCTAAAAGCAAACGTAACTCTGTCTGGATGCTTGTCGCGTTATCACGGGGCTGAACGGATCTTGATAAAATTTAATAAGAAGATAAATGATCACGTAGAATTCTTTACGCGATATTATGTCCACGTGAACGAATTCGCAAGTAGCAGCTAGTATAAATATATAAAGTAATAACCTTTTTTCTAGGACTCTACGTACAGATCGAACCACTAATATAATAGGGACGTGAAATTTGAAATGTTCTTTCAAAAAAATTCAATCAATTCTTCAAATGTTCTAGGTGAACAATTATAACAGATTTTGCGAAATTCCACCCGTAAAGGGGTTAAATAGGTCCCCCCAAAGCTTGTACGATAATTAAAAGTGTTTCATACTAAGCCAATGAAACGCGATTTGTATAAAAAAAAAGAGTAGACAGTAAAATAAATATAGAAACACATGTCTTAGGATTTTTCTTAAATCAACCCCCAAAGAGGTTAAATGGGTCGTTTTTAATTGCCTATGTGAGTGTAGCCGTGCGGGCGAGCTAGTCTATTTAAATACGAGTATTTTTCAAGAACAAGCCCTTAATAGGAATTAACGCACAGACCAAACCGCTTATGGTACAGACGCAAATTTTGTAGACTAGACTCTAGGTGAACAATATTAACGGATTTTGCAAAATTTCACCTCATAAAGGGTAAAATGGACTGCGAAAGTTGCTATCAAAAAATAAATTGCCAAGACAATGAAGCTAGGTTTTTGAACTAAGCTCAAAATATAGAGATTTGGGTATGTCTAAGGATTTGTCTAAAATCAACCTCTAAAGAGGTAAAATGGGGTGTTGCATTTATTGTGGCATACGCGAGGGAACCAAGCTAGAAGGCATGCTAGGTAAAATGGGGTGTTGCATTTATTGTGGCATACGCGAGCGAAGCAAGCTAGAAGGCATGATAGTAAATACAATGTGTCAAAAAGTCGTCATTTTCATGGTAGAAGCTATATTAGAAATCACAGAATTCTCCTTACAAATAAGGCCCTTTGTTAGAAATTAATAATCATCTCCATTAGGGTTCGAGCTTGTTAGTGTCGTGGGTACTGAATGAAGATAAATTTAATTTCGTTATGTAAACTTACCACGCAAGAGAACACCACGGCGATGACGAGGAGGCAAAGAATCTTCTTGTTCATGTTTAGTTATTTTTTTACTTGGAACTGAATTAGAAGAAATCTAACTGAACTCTGATATCACACAAAATATTCCTTCGAATATATACCGAGCGGCTCCTTTAGAAACAATTGTCTCCCAACGTCTGTGCGTAAATTACGCATTTGCATTTACTTGGCGTGAAATATTGATTTTCAAACGGTAGAAGTACGTAATATTCCATTTTTAAAAAAACATATGGACAATTATTGTGTACGCGATCTGTTTGTATGTTTGTTGTGGCTTTGATTTCGTTCTTTTGACTTGTTAGGTAGCTAACCACTCACAGAAGAGGTTTTTTTTTTACTTCTGTGTAACCACTGACAACCACGAATCGCAAACCAACGACAGAAAATAAGAGGAAAATATAATTATCTCTCTCTCGCTTGTAAGACGGCTGTTGGTGTCAATCAAGTTGCTACGTGTGTTAGCACAGTTACAACAAGTCTGATTTTGACGTAGAGTAAGATGATATCCTGGTCGATTTTACGTGTGAATTGTCCACGAAAGAGAAAAAAAAATGTGAATGTGCCGTTGGGTTTCTCTTTATGTCCGGAGTGTAATAGACTACATTTTGCAGTCGGGTTTTTGTTTTTCTTTTAATAATTGTACTTGTCTATCGAATAATGTTTTTTCGACAGAGAATGCCTATGCTAAGAAGCTTTTTAGACTCCATACAAAGAGACATTATAATCATAAGTACAACTAAAACTAGTAGGTCGCCCTGAACAGAGATCTCGTGATCTCTATAACTTCATTAACCCTGGACCGGTTTTGGTCATATTCGAACTTAAACTCACGATCAAGTCCTAGTCATGCCCCAGTAAAGTGATGGCTGTTAGAAAGGTTTCTGGATCGTCATAAAAAACCTGAACCTATTGTCATCCGAATGTCATCTGGCATCGTGTCATATAACATCTACGATTCTCGAACTTTTAATCTCTAAGTTCTCAAAACTCAATTAATCACTATTAGATCGATTTTAAGGTTTAATTGCTTACATTGCAGGTTACGAGTTTGGGACTACTTAAATGAAATTCCTAAGAAAATAATCGAAATAGGAATTTATTTATTTGCATGGGTGTGGCCTGGGCACTAGAAGCATTGCATTTATAATTATTACCTAAATATTGTATACCATAATGATGATGATGATGTTTTTCCTTTCTGTTAAAATATTCAACTGACAGGATGGATTTTGCTTTTTACACAGGGACCATTTTTAGATGATCATTTAGGCTTGGCGCACACGAGTCACCGGCGACAGCCACAAGTGTTTGGGTGGAAGCTATAGACGTGGTGGCGGTGACGCTGTGATAGACGGTACACGCCACAGCTTCTAATCAGTCTCTACGACTTGTGGTCGGTAGCAATGGTGGCGTCGCGTTTTTTTGTGACCCGATGGCACACAAGTCAGAACAACAGCAACTCGCTGTCAAGTGTCACGTCACGCGTGCTGCGACATAGCGAGTGGCCGCGACGGAGTTCACGTGTGCGGCGTCTGCCTAAAAAATGTATGGAAATAGTTATAAGCAGCAGCAGCAGTTAGTTGTATATGTACTGACCGCAGGTGGCTGAAGCTGATGGCCCTTCTGCACCCCGCGTTACATCTACTGGAATACTGTACTGTAGTTACGGCTGCAAAAATAATGCCAGCAAAGTGTAGGAAAAGCTATAAATGTATAAAATAATGTCATTGAACGTACCTAACCTCCATAATTGTGTAAATTAGACTTATTTGGTCAGTAAGCTTCGTATATTATATATGTAGAACAAAATATTTCAATAACTAAGTACCCACTTTACACAAAATACCTTCGGAGCTAATTTATTTAGTTACATAATGTCTACCTAGAAAAAGTTTCTAAATTGCGCAGTTATTATTATGTTTATCAAGGTTACTTATTAGGTAGGTTTTTAGTTCGTAAATACGCCTGAAGCATGAAATGAGCAAATTTTGCGCGGTTGTCAAAAAGGATTGTTCTTCAAGACATTTTACATGACAATGTAACATTATTACGAGTTAGGAGGATTCGCCTAAATTATTCACGCGGATGAATCTTTAAATATTTCTTTGGTTGCTTTTAGCACCCTACCTCGAAATAGAAGACTAGTTCGTATTTAATGTTTGACAGGCTAGGAATTTGACAACTAACTCACCTGATGATATGCCATTCAGCGAAAAATGTGTGTAAATCATGGATCTTGTATGATGCTTCGTCTAAGGTGTAAATCATGGATTTAGCAATGATGTTTCGTCCAAGGTGTAAATCGAGGTCTTTTCAGTTTTTTTCTTTATGGACAAAATGTCACATAGTATACACATCATTTCCCGCCATGCAATACTAGATCTAGAATACATTCTTATCTATGTACTAGATGACAGCATTAAAACAACATATATCCCAAAATAAGATCTTAATCTACATAACCAATGAATATCTAAAGGAGATTTTATTTATGACATAACTAATGACGGACAGTAAATAGAAAAATCGCATTTTTATCAATGTAGGCCGTGTGACGCTGCGGTCGAGGTTGGGATGGGAACTGGCTCTCAAATGAGGTTGATAATCAGAGTTATAATAATGGCCGAGCTACCTATATACCTGCTTTATGACTGTGAGACGTTTATATTTTAAATCGATTCATTGTTCTTATGCTTGTATGATTGTCAAAGTGTAATATATAAATAATAAAATAAAACAAAAAGCCTTTTTATTTCCAAATCCTTAAATAACAATTTATTATTATTATTATGATTATTAATTACATATTACTTTGTTTTTTTTTTTTGGTATATTGAAGGGGAAAACCTAGAATATGTAGAAGAATAAAGAGTAATATAATATAGGACAATTGTATATTGTACACATTCATTCCGGTCTGTGATTCAGAATGGATGGAAGTTCTTGGAGAAAGAGTTATTCATTCTGAATTTAGTTCATAATATTATTGGTCAAAATCGAGAAATTATAATTATACTTTTCAAGACGGAGATGGTAAAAAATTAAAAATATGCTTTTTATCAATCGTGTGAACAAAAAATTATATTTATTAACCTTGTCTATGAATAGGTAACTGAAAGAAACATTTTCTGAATTCTTCGATTACAAATTAGCACAGATCCTACAAATCGCTTCGTTTTCAAGATCACCAAAAATTCACTGATCACGGTGAATGACGAGATATGAGAATTTGGTTTTAATTCTATTTTTTATTTTACATGGAAACTAACAGCTGTAAATAACAAAGTAGAAATATAATTAATGGATACACAAAAGCCTTGAACAGATGTCATTTATATAGAAGGATAGTTAAATAGAAAAAAAAAAAAAAAATATTAATTAAATAGATAAAGTCCTCTGTTGCAACATCAGGATGGGCATGAACTGGTTAATGTATAACTATAATAAAGTATATATATGATAAATATATGTTATTCATTGTGCCGGCCATACTTGAGCGGAACGGTATCGCACCTGACGACGGCAAGAGACCTGACGGAATGACATTGATTCCATGGAGCTGTGCAAGGTGTCGACACGCTAGCAGCGTCCCACGTTTCATCTACCTCCAGGGCGGCAGGAGCTGCGGCAGCAACAGCGGAAACCCACAAAAGGCGGAAATATGAATGCCTCGGCGATAGATACTTGTTTCTGCCCATTGGGTCCTTGGGGGCCAAGAGCATGGCTACTCTTTAAAGATCTTTCTAAGCGGCTGATAGAAAGATCAAACGACAAAACGGCTGCTGCTTACCTCGGCCAGAGAATTAGCATTGCTTTTCAACTAGGTAACGTCACACTCTTTCATATTATACATAATATATAAGTTTAAAAGTATTCAAGTATTTATAAATACTAAAACAAATATTTTTCGTCATTCTTTTATTTTATTATACCTACAGAGATATACCTTTATTATACCTTATTATTATATTTTTATAAGTTATATTTGGTAGTCCTAGAGAAAGAGGCGTTTAATAGAACGGATGAAAGAGCTCGCCAGTATTTTAAAGCTTACATCCTCGTCTCATTAAGCCTGACACTGTTCAGTGGGATTCTAGGGAACGCTAACTGCAACTGCACAGTAATGTAGACGAGAGTAGATGCAGCTATTCTGAGCATGAACCCTGAATCGTACTGGAAAATATTGTAAATATTCAGGACCGCGTAACGCATCTTGATGGTCCCAAGTACAGTCTTCGTAAGCTTATAGATTTTAACTGAAACAAAATAAGTTAGGGTTATTATGTAATAACAAAAAAGGAAAAGGAAAGGACATGGCAACCTCCTGAGTTCGGTGCAGCGCAATTTTCATTACTGTTAGGTAATTATTCAGTTAGGTAATACGTCTTAGAGAGTTAAGTATGAAAATGAGTATGAGTTTGGAGCTGTCAAAGTTTAGTGCAGACGGGCAAAAGTCCGACTTAGTTTAGGTGATGCTTAGCTAAGTTTTATCTTTGTTGACTTTAGTGCAGACAGCAGAAGTGTAGAGTGCCTTGGCGGGGCCCCGTGTAAAAATTTGTTTTGGGCCCTTAGGAAGGGTATAGATTTCTCACAAAAGAAAAAAAAAATGTTTGCATAAAATTAAAAGTAATATTTATTTATTTTTAAATTGGGAAGTTTAAGCAAAAATTTATAAAATTTTTGCTTACACACGTTGGGGGCCCCCGTGGCGCGGGGGCCCCGTATAATTGATACGGCAGATACGGCGATAGCTACGCCCCTGGCAGACAGGCTATAGGTACCTAAAAAGTTCCTCTTAAAAAAAATGAAGCAACACACTCTAAAGTCATTCAAGATGAACAAGAATTCTTGCGTTTTTAGTAGGCGTCTTTTCTTTTTTGTCAACCGAATAGATTATGTGTAATGAACACAAATAAGTTTATAATATAGCTATATATTGTGTTATACTTTGTTTTAAAAGGGAAAACTATTATGAATTGAGGGATGAGGGTGGTGGGATGGGGGATTGGATGGGCAGATGGATCAAAGAAAAAATGAGGAACCCTGAGATATGTTTCTCTTTTTTAAAAACCTATAAACAATTATTTTATTATTCGTGCGGCGCGTTTCTAATTCGTTCCATTATTTCTACCAAGAACTAAACTTATCTAAAAGACCGCTATCAGTGAAAATTATATATTATTATTAATATTATACCATACTATAATATTATACTTTTATTATTTGTTTCTGTTTATCTGGTTGTGCTTCAATGTTATCAATAACCTTACCCGATTTGTTAGGTTTCATCTGTATATAAGAACAGATGAGTTTCGTCTGTTGTATCTGTTGGGAAGTTATGTCTGTGACGATAGACATGAAGATGAAGAAACCCCATGTTAGGATCACCCATCCAGCTATGACGTAGGTGTGTTCATTGTCCATTGCCTGTAATAAATATGCAAACATAAAAGTGTAAACGCTTGAAGACGACGCAAAAATGCGAAGTTCAGGCGCTACTACAGGCAGCACTTATATTTGAACTAGCTGTTACCCGCGACTTGGTTCGCGTGGACATACAAAAAATATATTATAATAGATAGATAGATAACTCTTTATTGTTCACACCAGAAATAACCGAAATATAATATAAAATAAATAATACAAATGACCAAAAATATACAACTTAAAACTAGTGTAACAACTGGCGGCCTTATCGCTTAAAGCGATCTCTTCCAGGCAACCTTATAATATTAGTTAGGATTACCCGTGTGGCGCCGGCGTCTGCGCGGAAATATGACAATGCAACGTTCGGAAAAAACAAAAAAACTCGTCAAATTAAACATTTGCTAACCTAAATACAAAAGGAACTGGTCTCACGACTGTTATGATCAAGCAACCACCAAATCAAACTTTTAAAAAACCTGAAACTTACTCTAGGATCCTTGACACGCATTATGAATGTCTGTACTGCAACAAAAGATCCCATGACAACAATCCAAACTCCGTTAAAAACCTGTGAAATTTGATAGACCTATGTTACTCTATTAAAAACTGTAATTCTATCTAAACCAGTTCTATTGTTATCATCTTGTATGATCTGTCGACGTTTGGTCGAGAATCTACCTGAGCTAGATTGGGTAATTGTGTAATCTGTGCAAGGAAATTCAAAATAACCATAAAACATTATTATACATTAATTTTCAAATTTCAACCCAGCCTAGATAGCACACAGCTTTGGTGGTATTCTGTCTGATAGTACAGAAAGGATAATGTTAAGATAAGGGTTCGGTGCTATATAGTTAATCATTACGATCTTAACTTCTTTCACAAGGATACTTACTGGGAAAGCATAGTATTGTTCCAAAAGTTTGATCATGTCGAAGCACATCCGGAAAGCTCTATTAAATTCTTCAACGCCAGCTCGTCGGTGAAATGTTACCAAATTATTGAATTTTTTGTTCCAAAACAACACATTTAGGATAGATTGATTTGGAATATACTGTTCGTTCATATCACCGATTTTTAATAAAGCCACATTCAAGTATCGAATTCTTAAACTATTTAGGGTAAATAGCATTATCAAAAATCCGTAGTCGCCGTAAGCGTAAAATAACCAAAAGAAATATAGCGAACCAACGATATGAATGGAAATTGAGACTTTATATGCTTGATACAAAAATACTCCAATACCTATATTCATGACCATCATCAGGCAAATGACAGCTAAGAACGTCCTTACTGCGACATCTCTCATGAAAGCAGTTTCTTTGATTCCCAGGTAACAGTCCATTTTTATACAGTGCTCAACCAAATCAAGGCCACTTCTTCTATTTACGAATGTTAAGTTTAGGAGTATAACATTAGCAAACAAGGCAAAATGTGAAACACACAAAGCATCAGGTATTTTCAGATAGTTTCCCAAAGATACTGAACTATACAGAAGGTAACCGACGCAGCAGTCAGCGACTATAATAATAAAAGTATTATATAGCATAGTTTTGCTCGTCAGCTGCACTATTCGATTATTAACTATGTCAAATCTGCAGAACCCACTCAGTTTTAAGGGGCGGTATATACATTTCCCGAATTTATTGGCGTATTCTTTCATTAAAGCCTTTTTATCAGCGTCTTCCATTTTCGTTGCTACTTTAGCTCGTTCAAAAGGAGACTAAAGTATTGAATACCATTTATATTATTTGTATTATGAATGACCATTGAATACCATTTATATTATAAATGACCCTCTTGGGAGGTGTCACCTATTACTTGATTGATTCAACAATTTGAAAGTTTATCACTGATACGCTTTTGTATTTGTAATTTTCGTAAGTGAAAGCTTTTATATTATTGATTTCATCGTAGATATTATATACATAGTTATACATCGTAGATATTACATACCTAGTTATACCCGAGCCGCACTACGAAGCAATGTGACATTGTCAAAAAACTAAATGGAAACCGTTAATTCTTATCACTTTTATTGTTGTTTTTTTTTCGTTAAAAAACTATAGTTGCTAGCTGATGCCCGCTGGGGGCAAGTACCCTAAATATTGAAATTAACAAATTTTACCCAAAGAAATGTTTTCTTTAAAACTTTTTTACTTAGTACTTACTAGTACTTACTTTACTTAGCTACTGATATACCTACACATTTACACACGAACTTTCGCATTTATAATACATATTATGATATAAAGTAATGTTTTCTTGGAGGAAAATTTGCTAACTTCAATATTTAGGGTACTTTCCCTACGAGAGGCATTGGTTTGGTCCATTCTGTATATAAGTATAACTACAGTGAAACAAAAATAAAAATAAAAACAAACAGGTTGGCACAATGTTTTATTAAGCTCTGTTTTAGACTTTCGCGGTTGAATACTGCATAAAAAAAAATTAAGTTGGTTACTCAAGTAATATCCTAAAAAAAATGTACTAAATAAATAACTTTTTTTTTTCATACTTTACATGAATTAATTAATATCCGGTGAGTGCTAATTCAAATGTTATATTAGCTATCTATCTATATTAGCTTACAGGACGTTGTTTGAGCGCGCCTCGAGTGTGTTTGGGATGAAATCAGGATTAAAAACAAAAATAAGACATCAAATGTTTAATCATTATATATTGCTTATCGATACGGAGTAACAAAACGTTCTTTCTTAAAATATGAAACTACAGTTCGACGTTGGAATTGAAATGCTAATAAATGCAATAATTTATAAGGAAAGGCATTGCGCTATCACAAGGCACAGGGAATATCGCCAATCGAAGATAAGCCAATATAAAACTTCATTATCAAATTCTAACCAAATTGTACAAAAGTTTTTAAAGAATAATTTTATAAAAATCTCATAAATGCTAAGTAGGTACGCACTATCAATTATATTACGTTATATAATTTTCTCAAATTTTACTACTATGTTCTAAATTTAGACAATATTTACAATTTAAAATTCCTATTAATCCACAAGCTTCGCTGTGAAAGCGCAATTTGTATTGAGCATCATTTCATTCATCTAACTTAATCGGAAGCTCTTCTCAACTTGACACGTAAGTTATTTGCTTAAAACTATTACATAACAATCGATCAATTAAATAACACATTTACACAAATTCAATTCAATATTCATACACACACTCACAGCACAGACGGTCCGATCAATACTTTTAGTTTAAATAATAAATATTTCTAGAAATGCATTTATACTTGGTACGACATATCGTGCGACCGTTGCCGGTCGTCAAGTATGATAAAAAAATCGTAAAAAATCATAAGTACAAACAAAAACAAACATAACATTTTCTATATGTAGTAGATACGAACATATAAAACTTGTGACGCAATTTGTGTTAATAATTTGAGAAAAATTAGGAGCTAGTATCACTAATACGAGGAAAGAGATTCCTTATTATGGAGTTTATTAACCGGAGATTCCGGGTGAGTAATGAATCGGATAAATATTGTCATCCGATTCATAACCTGTTTCATTTCAAGTCAGGGAAACTAATCTGCACTTAGCACCATCAATTGATCATAAACATATACCAGAGTAGTCTTATCTCACAAGGGTGTAGCAAAATTTGGCTCAGAATCGACAAATATAAGTACTAAATAATACCCTAATGGGAATGTGCAGCTTACGGTTAATTTGATTGCTTCATAATATTGTTGTAGAACATACGGTTTTAGTTTTACCGAGAACTTAAATGTCATCCTCTTGATCAAGCTGGCTTGAAATGAAACTTACATTTTATAATATGATTAGCACTAAAACTATGTTATTCCTAACTTATTTTCTATCTTATGCTAACCCCGTACCATCACCAAAGATTGCACATAATACCCGATACTTTGATTTTTTAATTGCAGTCTTGCCATACAGGCCCTCTATTTCCAAACTGACTGTTAAAAAATTAAGGTATTTCAAATTGAACATGATGGATCTGTCCGTAGTTTAATATAAACTGAAAATAATTATGTAGTTTAAAAACTCAGAATGTCTACATATAATTGTTTGGAAGACAGTATAATATTTCGATGACTTCTTTTGATAAGTCCCACACTTGTCCCCGACTGTCCGAAAAGGAGAACATTAATACGCATTTTGTGACCGCATATCGATTTGTAATTTGGAACTGTTTTCATTGCCCTCTATACTCTAATAGACAAAATAAAAACGACAAGAATATGAACTGAACAACCATAACAGTGCAGCAAAGAAAATTTGGATAAGATTCTTGTTTGGTGGAGACAAAGAAACTTAACCAATTTACGCGGTCAGACGGAACCCACATTTAAAATTAACCACTGGATTGTTTTAGGAATTCTTTTCTTACATCATAAATTGAGAGCGGACGGAATAAATTCGTATTTTAAGTACTTTTCCATTTCTACCACTGGTATAGTATATTAATTGTTTTTATATTATATTAAGAACGCCTCTTAACTTTTCTGTCAGCACATCTCCCTTCACAGTTTATGCTCATTTTCAAGCTGTAACATTGCATCTTTACAGGAATACTTGCATTCATGTTTTGCGGAAGAAAGTGAGCTATGCGAAATGGAGTTCAGAAAAGCCTTTTCGACAAGTTTAGTTATGAACTGGCATAGGTAGTTGTCCCAGTAGTTGATTTGCGAATGTTGCGTTTGTAAATTTGAAATGTCGCTTGTCGTAGAACTTCAGTAGAGCAGGGGAGTACGGGTGTTTCTGTTTTAGATGCATGTAGTGTTCCTCAGGTTCGCATGTAGTGTGTCCACACTCTTCGCAAACGTACATCTGGAATGACGAAAATGATGATGAGAATTTATTGTTAGAACTAATAAAAAATTATAATTATTAAATAATAAAAAATATTATAAATGAAAAGTTTTTCTATTATGTTTATATTTGGTACTTAGGGTATATAGCAACAGCTTCTAGAAGCCATCGATATGGTTTGAAAATATGAATTAAAACCTAAGAGCATGAGTTGTGAAATTACCTTTGTCCTTCTCTCTTTGTAAGCGTAACTGTGTTGCACTCCATGAACTTTCAGGCAGTGAGATTCAAGAGAGCATCTTTGGGTAAAAGACTTCTCGCAGAGATTGCACTTGTATGGTCTGACCCCAGTGTGCGTCCTCGTGTGTCGTTTCAAGTCAAAGGTGTCATTGAAGCCCTTGCCGCAGAACGTGCAGAGGTATCGCTTCACGTCAGAGTGACATTTCATATGCCGGTTCAGAAGCCTCTGTAAGGTGAAGTTTTTCGAGCAGACACGGCAGACAAACTTTGTTGGGTCATCTTCGCTGACTAATACTTGTTTATTTTTCTCCTCCTCTCGTTGTCTGGCATTGGCTTCTGTTGCTAATGGATTCTTGACGCCGTGACCACCGTTTATAAACTCCAGTGGCAGTTCTGCAGGTAGACCCAGCTGTAACGATATAAATATATAATTAAAAGTAGTCAATTAATTTCCTTAAATTAACTTTACCAAGGAATTTAAGAAATTGCTTTTAATTCATATTAGAATTATCAGACTGAATATTATTTAAATAACCTTGTGTTTTATTTGAAAGAAAGGCAGTAAGTTAAAGCATAAGTTGATTCAGGCTCGGCGTAACATTGTGTTTTTCCATTAAAAAACATCTTTGTCGTCTTTTTTAAGATCGTAATTTTAATCGGATCGTTTTGTCGTCCATACGACAAAGAAAATGAAAAACATATCAAAGCTTCGCCTCAAAATCAAATAATGCTTACCCTTTGTTGCAAAATGTTCAATTTGCCATCGGTGATGCCACCTTTCTTGAGACTTACAGCGGCAGCGGGACTGAGTGATGCGTTTTCGATGTGACTGCTGCCGTCGAGCGAGTTGTTGCCTCCAGGTGATGGTAGCGAGATGCCGGTTGGAGAATCCAGTTCTAGGTTATGATTGCTGAACGGAAATCCGGGTGTCAGGATCTGCTGTCTGTTGTGTTGTAGTTGTACTTGAATCTGTAACTGCTGCATTTGACCTTCATTGTGCTGCAGAAGTGCAGGATTTAGCTGCATAAGTAGGTCTGGACGCTCTCTTAAACTGTACGATGATCCCTGTTCTTGACTTGTAAAAGCTAAGTAATTCGCTTTTTCATAATACTGCCTACTTAGGTTAACTTGTTCTGCTAACGATTCAATATCAACAGTATTGTGTGAATCGGGAGAAATTGATGAAGATTCACGTAAATCTGAATCAGGGATGGAGTCTACTGGCTGTCCTAGTAGGGACACAATATCGTCTGATGAATCTGGGAATGTCAGTGTAGTAGCGAAATTTGCGTCAATGTCCATAACCATGTTGTCATCGAAATTATTTCCATAGCTGATTGATCCCAAATTCTCGACCTTGTTATCGTAGTCTACATCTTCGTCTTTTAGTGCTAATCCATAATGAGCGTTTTGCATCAGTGAATATTGTTTTGTCTGCTCCGGGAAATTAGGCGAGTTTTCGCCATTTTCACAATCCATATTAAATCCATTCATAATGTTGAATTCACTAGAGAAATTACTATTGGCGTTGAATGAATTCTGTCCACCTTTAGTGGAAGGTCCGAGGGTTTCATAAAAAGGGGGAAGACTGCCTGTAGGTGGGCTGTTAGGACCGTAGTTAGAGCGGCCATCTCGGCCGTTTCCACCACTTCCTGAGCCACCTCCCATTGCGCCACCACCTCCAGAAGAAGGCGCAGTACCGCCACCTCCAGAACTGAAACTGCTTGTTCCACCACTACTTTGCGAGCCACCGTTAGAGCCACTGCCACCAGTTGAACGACCATGGCCAGCAGCCGCACTTAAAATTCCAGGAATTTTACTAGCAGGGCAATTTCTTAGGACTAGAATGGGTCTTGCCAAAATTCCATTAGCAATTTTAGAACTACTTGTTCGTCTTTGTTCTCTTATTTTCTTTTCAGTTTCTTCATCTTCCGTTTCTCCTCGCTTCTTAGCAATGACATAGTCAATGGGCTGATCTTGTTCAGGTTCAGCGGTGGGTAAGGTTTCTGGGATAGTTACTTCGATGTCTTTCTTATTGAATTGTGATTGTGAAGGCGTTCTTTGTATGACTGAAACTTTTTGACATATGACGTTACTATCAGGTGATGGAATTGCTTCTGGAGATGGACTGTTTCTGGATGGTAGAACAACAGGTTCGCTCTCTAAGGTATCTTTTTCTTCTTTGATTAGAGGCTTGTCTTCTGATTTCTTTTTTCCCTGTGCAACAACAGGCGAATATTGTTTTCGTTCTGCCGGTGTGAGAACGGTTCTATGGCTGCCGTATGGAACATCTCCTCCGAGAAGTGACGATTTAAACCGTCGTGGTTCTCTAGGGCTTTTATCTTGTGGATATTTTCCATTTTTTTCATTGAAGATATCTTGTTCACGGTCTGAAATAATAAAATAAGAAAAGTAAGTTTATGCCTCACAATTACTGCAATAGCTTGGTACATATTTAGGACCATGGACACTGAAGTTACGGCTGTTAAAATGTATTAAGAAAAGTTATAGACTCGTTAGTTATTAACGTATTCACACAGCGTCGGAGGTATGAGGCCTCGTTGACGTCAGTGGTATGTGCCTCCATAACGGTAATACTCGCCTCCGCACACACACCCACAATGACAATGCTGAGCGTGTACGAGTGTGCATTATTGTAATTGGCGCGCCAGTGGACAAAATGACAAATTCAATCTCGACCCAAATGTAGCAGCCATACCTACCCACCTAGGTCCTAGGATACCAAACAACTACATAATTATTTGCTGTATTAGTATTTTCACCAGGAATATGCCGCTTAATTTGTTGACACCGTATTAGTAAAAATACTATCATGCAGCTTAAGTAAATCTCTTTAAAAAGATAAATATAATGTTCCAAGGATCACGATGAATTAGACAGTTAATGTATTTTGTAGAAAAAAATATGACAATTTACTCGCACATTACAAAGATCAAAGATAAAAGTGAATTCAACCTGCACCTATTGCATAAAAATATCAGGAAACTCGGATCCGCTCCAGAGAACATTATAGCCAAATGTGCGTAGGTAGTCAGTGAAAGTCCTGAGGGCCAAACGAGTTCTTCTGCCCTTTCTCGGCTTTTGTTCGGGGCTCAAGGACGAGCCCTGCCATTGTTGAGCTCTTTTTTCTACGCTCGTAATTGTATGCGTCTGCGCTGCCAGGCGTGACGACCGCTTCTCATTTCTCTAACCATAGAGCACAATTTTGTATGGTTTTGTTAATATTTCCAAATGTTTTATATATATGTTTAAGTTGACAAGGTTTATAGCGGCACTTAAGTTAGTAAATGTTCACGTAAATATTTTATGCATAGCTTAACGTTCCATGGTCTCGAATAGTGGTTACTTAGAATTACAGTGTTGGGTAAGCCTTAAGCAAGAAAATAAAATAATAATATTTGAATCCCTGCATGCATAAAAATAACTTAGCTTGTAGTGGGAATCTAAAATATGTAATTGTAGCAACACATTAAAAAAATAAGTTTTGATTATGCGTAACTTAAATTGTGGATGACATTTATGTACCTTCCTAAATAATCTATAATGTTTCTGCATCTTTAAAGGTAAGCCATTCTGTAACGAATTTTGTCAGTTCTGGAACACTTTGTTTGCAAGAAACTCAGTCTCGGCTTTGAAATACCTATCTCACGAATTTGGAATAAAGGAAGCTCAAAAAGGAATGGAATGCAATAAAAACCCAGATGTAAATGATAGTGTAAACGTGTGGCATAGTAATATGCTTGCCTTAGATCGATAAAACACAATATTTATAACATTATCCGAAGGAAGTTTATTATTTTTTATCCGTTTAGCAATTAAATCCATATTTGAAAGTCAACTTCATTGTTGAAAATTTTACTCTACGAAACGCAATAACTTTATTTTACTTATAAATTGCTTAACACTTTTGTTCTCTACAGAAATGTTTATAACATTATTGCATAGTTCTGTGGTAGGACTAATAGGTACTTCATGTAGATTTTAATCTTGGTATAATTGTAATCGTTTCAATAGATTTTTTGTGGTACTACTGAGTCATTTAAGCGAGGTGCTCGACTAACGTGAATCAAATTGCTACTGCTGACAGGTTAATCTATCCCTTGAGATTTCATTATTCTTTTGTTCTTGCTTTTGTCTTGTTAAACATTGGATAAGTAGATACTTTGACTTTGAAAATTTGGTAACTGAGGAGTTTAAATGTATTTTTAAATTATGTTTCTTTTATTTTGTGTAATAATGTTATGTTATTTAATAAGACACTTGAGACATTTGTAAAGAGAAGAAGTTTTAAATTTAAAATTAAATGTAAATTGATTTGCTTATCATACAATTTCTATACTTCGATGAATTAAACTCATTTCAAAAATTAGGCTTTGTCTATACGTATTTTGTGAACGAAACAAATGATATCTTATTTTTCTACTTTATGAGAACCCATTGTCAAATGCACCTAAATAAAAAAATACTTTTCGCCTTTATATGATATTCAATTTAATCTTTGAAAATAGATAGATGTTCACACCAGATAGCTAGGACAGAAAAATGAAATATAAGTTAAACTAGTGTAACAACTGGCGGCCTTATCGCTAAAAGCGATATCTTCCAGTAGCGCATATACTTGTGATACCGGAAAATATACCATAAGTAAATACTCATTTGCACATTGCAAGGTTCGCCTGACATTTGGAAACCACACCCCTCTATGAATATTCTTAGATAGCGTGTTTCTAGAAAGAACTAGTTCGATAAACCCGGGAATTTTGTTTCATCTCTCCAAAAGAAAACGCGAATACATATAGCGTTACGAAAACATACACAACAAACACGTTGCTACCAATATGCAGTAACGTTGCTTTAAACTGACACTGGCCTAGTGACCGTGGTTACAGCAGTCCGCACCGTTAGAGCGGCGGCGGGCGGCGCGGGTGCTGCTTGCGTCACCACCAAACCTATACGTCATGTTATATAACTTTATATTATAGCTATATAGCAATAACGTTATATATGCATAATTTATTTGATGCATTTATAAAATCTGCGCAAGATAAGTTTGTGCTAGAAATATCGATGTTAGTGAACAGTATTCCGGAAACACGAAGGTTAACATTACAAATGAATCAGCTGAGTTAAAGGCTTTGCAAAACGTTCTAATTAACATATGCCAATTAAAGCAGATATTATAGGCAATTATTCGCAGAATTTCAGACTAAGCGAGCGACTTTACATAGCGTTGTCTTATTCTAAAACGGTAAGTCAAGGCCTCGTAATTACCATGTCCATAACTATTCAGTTAGTTGTAGTTTCCTGTCGAGGAACCGTGTGGTAACCTTGAATACGAACAGTCATTATTTTGCCATTAACGAATGCCTTCTCTGCTCATTTTTGGCAATAATTAGTGATTTCCGAGCGAAGCCAGTGGAACAGTTTTTATTAGCCTACAAAATTAGAGATTCTTGGGCTATTTGATAGAATGATAATGCTTTTTTTTTATGATCATTTGGTCTAAGTTAGGGTCATTGTGTGTTAATAAAACGAGAATACTCACTTTAAATTGAGTCGGTATATTCCGAATTCCGACTATAGTTTCGATCACATTCGGTGACCTTTGTCAAGGAATGTTATAGGCGTGACACGCGCGCGACCTCGTCTTGCCTTGCACTAGTAAGTTAATCAATCTTACGTGAATCAATAGTTAGTAATTTATTTTTATGACGAGCTGTGTCATTACTTACTTTGTCATATAATTGACCGAGCAGAGCGAAGCGAGCGAAGAGAGACTACGAGGACAAATCGGCATTTGTATGATGTTTATTTGTCCGACGATAACTTGCGAACCATTAATCCGATTTTCATAAAATTTTGTAAGCAAGTTATTCAGTTCAATTCCATTTTTAAGTTCCAATATGAGCAAAAACGGCCATGGAATTGTGAAGTTAAGGCTCGCAATTTTTCAGTTCGGTGCGAACTACTAGTTTTTGTGTACTTTTTTGTAATTAAATTTAATATTTCGATGATCAAAGACGCTTCACAGAGATTTTCAAACACAAAGTAGATATTTCAAAATTTAAGATTTTGCAATCTTTATTTTCGTTTATCATAACTACGTGAAACTTTAGGGAATTATCTTTATTGCTTATTTATTACTTTAGGTCATTATTATTTATATTATTATTTCATTTTATTTTGTAATCTGACATTATTTGTTCGTCAATGTGTTCTCAATCCAAATTTGAAAGGGAAACTATGCGACGCGGTATTTAAAAAAAAAAAAAAACGATATTACCTCCAGAAATTGTATTTCATCAGAATAAAAAAAAATGAATATGCGAATGAATGAGAGAGAACGAAAATCGGGTTCCTGATCTTAATGTCTACATAATTTGTGGCTTGTCCCATTATGCAAGTGTTGCTAGCAATTACTGAGGCATTAATAACTGGCAGAATGTTATTCGAATACGCCGAAATGATTAATCGTAACCTGTCTAAACGATTACGTTACAAATTAAGGTGCGTAACTATTATGTGCGGAACCTTCAAAAACAACAGGTAATTGCGGTTCTCATTGCGTTAACGCATTTAGAATTTCTTTGTCTATTTTAAAGGTTATATTTTATTTTGGTATTGTAAATTATTGCTGTAAATATTATTAGTACAATGTAAGTACTGGTGCTTGCATGTTGTTCTTATGATCTTGGCAGTTTTGATGGACTCGCGTTATGTGTGCCTTGGGTTGGTTTTTCACTTTTATGTAAAAATAAGTCAGACATTTCGGAATGTAATAATATAATATTAATATTTCGTGCGAATATCATAAGAGTAATTCAAAAATTGAGCACCTAATCTTATAGTCTGTTAAATGCTACTATCCACATTTTCACTGGCGCATGTAGCACATTAAACATTTTGATTTCACTAATTTATGTTTTAGTTCTCTGAAGCTTGCACATTCAATATTTGAACGATAAAAACTACCGAGGAAATTATTTTACATTTTATTTATTTATTGAACATATCTTCAACAAATTTTCATGATACGGCCCATACAAATTTACGACCCATCATTAATTGAAATTAACGACAAGATGCTTACTCTATTTCTCAGTTATTATAATATGTACCATAAATAAATTAAATTGAAAAATTTATTAGCACGCATTAAATGCTATATAGGAAAGAAAATATTGCAAAAACGTTTTTGAATTTCTCTCTTAAGAAATTTAATATGTACTTTAAAAATGTGTAGTGTCAAAGTGGCCTTAAATATATCAGATATAACATTAATCTTCATACATTTATAATTATACCTTATAGCGTGTTAAATAACAAGGTACAGCCTAACAAAGAGGCGGCGTTAAAACTCGCCCTGGGCGTCAATAAAAACTAGCGAAGCGAACTAGCATGTCCTCGCCCAGGGGTTATCGGACCCTGTTAGCATTTACCGCGTTATAAGACGTAAGACAGCTATGAAGAACCGCTCCGACGAAACACATAAAATTCCGTTGAAGCCTTTTTTTCCTGTGTACCAATAGCACACGGCAAGCTGATTGGTTAAAGGTCGCGACGAAGGACATTTTTTGTTTCAAATTTATTTATCGACCGCATATGGAAACCGTTCTAACCACATGTAACCGTTCATCCGACCTCGAACTGGATACTAATTGCTATAAGAAGTACTGTTTGCTCAGAAGTTTGAAGTTCGTGTGTAATCTAGCAAATTTTTGCGTTTTTCTGACATTGAACGCGAAAGAAAAGGTTGTTAAATTCGCTACACAATTGTTCGCTCGACAGCCTTTATTACGTTCACACATTACCGGAGCTCCACAAGTGCCTCTACGATGCGAACTGTACTTGTGAACTTAGTGAGGGAACCACTATCGTATTCTCTGGAGAAACCTGATCTACAAAATGTAGTTCGCTCATTTAACCACGAACATAGTTAAATCGGCATCAATGTACCTTCCTACGCGGCTTTACGCCTACAAATGTAATTGTATAACCTTCTGTTTCAAAGGCACTAAAAAACTCCAGTACTAATACGTCTCTAAAGCAACGGTCACAAAAACTGTTCGAAGCTTTATTATTATTTTGATCATGCCGTGAATCACGACCAGATTTGTCGAGGGTTAATGACCTAAATATGTTTAGCCAAGTGTTCAAGGCTAGTTAGTGTCGAATGATTCGGCTTGCTAATAGAAAAAATCCGGTATAAAGGCAATCAGTTGGCTTGTTTTCGATGGTCGGTTGAGATAGAGGTGCTAGAATATTTTAACAGGTTTGCTTCAGTAAAAGATTGGAACGCTTACCGTTATACAAATTAGAAGATTTTTAAAGATATTTAATGTTTTTCACATAGTGCAGTTGCTGAGCAAGTATTAATGTTATAGATAACAGAGCGATTGACATCCATCTGTTTATTTCATCCATCGAAGAAATATTTCGCGAAAAATACCATAAACTCACCGATTGAATCTCGGCGGGTTCTTCTAGCCGGCTAGTACATACTTTGCTTTTTTTTGCTTTGCTTGAGTGGTAGGCATACAATTGCATGAGTGAATTTGAACGGCCCAAACGTAAGCGCGATTAATTACCTCGTCCCAAGCTTTTTCGGTGAGCTGTATTTTAAAGAGTATTTTTTTGCATATGTGATCAACTGGTTATTCAACTTTTGATAGATAACTAAAGAATTTAAGATTTAAAAAAATTAAAATTTGACTGGTGTTTGACTGCAGCTCACTTGGTGTTTAGTGATGGTGTGGTCGAAGATGGCAACCTGGTCTGAAATGGAGACTGGCTGTCAAGTGACGCTGAAGAATTAACGATGTCTGACAATCCTAAAATAAAAATAATAATAAAAATAAAATAAAATATAAAAATAATAATATAAATAGCTAAAGGTTTAGTTGTAACACTTACTTAACTAATCTGACAGGACTAAAATTATGTGCATCTCTTTTCATTTTATCAATGTGACAGGACAACAATTATCTGCATCTCTTTTTTGTTGCAATAAGTGAGTGGCACTACAGATTCTAAATCAATGTCTTTGCTTAGCGATTCTTATTACCATTCATTCAAGAGTCGTCCTAGGTCATTCCATCCATAAAGTACTACAAAACGAGTGAGGTAAACATCGTCCTCAATCTTGACTCTACAATCGTGGGCGGTCTACAGAAAATTGCTCCAAAATACACGAAATGATTATCTTTTATTGCGGCATGACACAACAATGGCGCTGACCTTAAAGATCGCAAGATGAAAAACCTTACAGTATGACCAACTTATATGTAGAGTTGACTGAGGGAACCAACGTCGTATTTTCTTAACAAAATTGGCAGCCACCATTAGTCCCATCATTTGGTCGACTCTACAGATAAGTCTGTACAGCTCGCCATTTAAATTTACCTACGATAATCCTCACGACATTTTTACGTGGCATTTAAATGAATTTCCCTTTTGATCCTTTAATTTATTATAGCTTTTTAGTCCAGCTTACAATCATAAGCTCATTATTTCTAAGCTTTTAAAACTTTCGTTGTGATAGATAACAATAGTTTTTCAACGTTGGTGGTCCTAATGTTTTTGATAAGCAAATGGGGTCCTTCTTGATGATGAATGTTGGTGATTATGGATAACTTTTTTTACCGCTATGTATCTCAGAAAAAGTTACGTAAAAATAGGTACACCTAACATATCAATAGGTATGTTGATTGTTCATTTATATTATCATCATCATTGTGTATTTAAAATTTAAATACAGGTTTAATATAAAAATATTTAAAACCTCTCGCAGTCCGACATCATTCGTAGTCGTACTCGTACCAACCTCTTCTTCTGACTGTTTACAAAACAAACATTCCCAAGTATTTATATTAGCAAAATTCACCTCCTAATCTCAGTCCTTCTCATTTAAGACTAAAGTTATTGACATTTAGACACACAGTTTAAATATAACTGTTATAAAAAACATATAAAATAACTCATGTAAGTAAAGTTGTTGGATATCTAATCTAGTACACAGATTTTGCGTGGGACACGCTGAAAAATGCTGAGCTACGACAAAGTCACAGAAATCTCCTTATTAAGATTAATTAAAAAATAGAATTTCGCGCTATGAGCAAAACGTTGCAACTTAAACAAGGCCAGAAAGTCTATAATGTATTTTATTCTCAACTATATGGACTTCATGTTCGTTCATTCAATAATGTAGTTCAGTATTTATACATTTCGGCCTATTTTAATCGAGCTACACTGTCAAAAATTGAGTATTTGGGCATTATCCTTCACTTGTCGGCTCCGAGCCACAATTGTGACCCTCTGAACACTTGGAATTTTGAGACAGACCTCATTAAGATGCTCCTACGCTTGAGTGAATAATGATGTTGAGAAGCATGCGAGTGGTTATTGGTGTAATTCAACTATTAAATCTGTAGTAGTTTATACTAAAGAATTACACACAAAGACACCGGGAGACGCAGCGTACGCCTCCCACTAGGTGGACCGACGACACTGTGAAAGTCGTGGGCAAGCGATGGATGCAAGTGGCCCGTTGTCGGTCGGTGTGGCGCTCTAAGGGGGAGTCCTATGTTTAGCAGTGGACGTCTAATGGCTGATAATGATGATGGCACACAATTACTTCATGCTTCTACGAGTGTGTTGCGATTTAGTACTTTACATAGATGTACAGTATGATCTTGCGTATGATCTAAAACTGCGACCAGAGCCACCAGATGGCAGGTAGCAGCGTCCTGTTCAACCTGTATTCAACGGTGAGCGTTCTGCGAGCACCAAGCCGCTTGCCAAGCGTGGGGACTATGGCAACCTCAGCAGACGATGTTGATAGTAAACATATTTAATTAAATTCATTTTTATTAAGTTATAAACGATTGCAGCGATTGACGTACGTTATATCACGAGGAGCGATTCATTAACGCGGCAAAGATAATCTTATCGATGTAAATTTTTGCCACGTGCATGTAATTTGGCCCAGTAGTGGGCAGCGGTGCGTGGTTCATGTGGAACTCACTCTGTGCATGCTTCGCGATCAATATTTATGTAATGATTATGATGACGTCTAAAGATGTTTTGTTGCATTCGTGTGGCGATAATTGATATTATTACGTAGTATAGTTGCACTATTCTGATTGCAATATTGTTGTCTTTATCTATACTGGGCTATCAGGAAAGGGTATGATAAGCCGAAAAGGGCTCATAGTACTCATGATTGTGAATAACTTTTGGTATGGGACCGAACCTGTAATTGCGAATTGTCATAGAAAAATGACAATGACATTCGACAAGATGTATGGAACGGCTTTTTTTTTGCCTGTTATGTTTGGTCCCACAGTAACAGTTGTTCATAATGATGAGTACATACATACCTTTCAATATAACTACACCAGTAAACACCTAGTATATAAAATAACAAGACGTGTAATTTGGACCCAATACTCCTCAAGTGGTCTAGTTCAACAATAATAACGGATTTTGCGCAATTCCACTTCTGAAGGGGTTAAAAATTCAAATAAATTTTATTTACCTAAAACTTTGGTTAGTTAAAGTAGAGTGAGTGAGTAAAAACTTTATTTGTTTATTTACTATCTGTGCCCCGCGGTTTTATCCGCGTGGAAATTGATTATTCCTAAACCACCCCAGTACTGACGCAAGCAAAACAAAAAAAAACTCGAGCCATTTTCTAGCTTTTGCGATACTAGCGCACGGCAATTGATCATTTTATATAGATGATATTGACGCTATTTATAATGACCAAAAAAACTTATCCCAATAGGACGAGTCCATTACGAGACGACCTTATGCAGTTATGCACCAGTCGAGACATTTAAGATAGCTTTGTAGTCCCCAGGGAACATATACAGCAGATACCTGTTCCGTCACTTTTTTCAATATCGCTTAGCGCGTATTACTGTTATAAATTAAAAATATCTATCGCTATTAATCATTTATACATTAACGACACGTTTTATTATTCAGAGATAAAGATAAATATTAATAATATACTACTGTATCTGATGCAGACATAACAAGCAATTATTAATTAATAATTGTATAAACTTAGTTTTAAAACCTGACTTTTTTATATTTTTATTATTTCTTGTGCTATTTTATTTTTATTTTTTATTATGAATTTATTATTATTACTTTGCTTTTCATTGTGAGATAAATGTAATTGATTATGTCGTTTTTGTCTCAATAAATAAATTTAATTTAATTTTTAATTTAACAAGTGTACTTCTCGGACCATTTAACCCGTGGACAGCTCGTGCTTTATTCTCGCTCACCTAATTCAGCTATCTCGTTCGCGCTTTTCCAGCATTTTTTTAAAGCGAGAGAGATAGATAAATTTGTTTTCCATATTCTTCGTCAAAATAGAAAATGTGAACATAGACATCGCTTAAAACATTGCCAATGTTATTCTTAAAACGATTGACCGATTATAATTTTTTTAAACTCATCTATTAAAAAGAATTATTTTTTGACAGTGATTGTCTTAAATTTTTTTGAAATTCGTGAACGCGTTATAGTATTTTTCGAGTTTTGGCGGGAACGGGAAAAAGTCATGTCGTTATTATATTATTTTCCAAAAGTTGTATTATTTCGAGTATTAATGTGTAAAAATTATGGATTTTAATTTATTAAGTGTTCGTGACCGTGCATGAATGTTGGTGAATAGTAAAATGACGTGAAACGTGACTTTTCGTGCTGTTTCCAAAACTCCATAGAAATCTCCACCACTTTACTGAGACTAAGACTAAGACTTGTTTTAATTGTGAAATACTTTACTTCACTTCAAATACATATTACTAAACTTGACATTGGCTAAACACACAACGCGTGAAGCCAAAGTTTGAGAGAGAAAAAAATAAGTATTTTTCAACATGCCTGAGATCTACAGGTTTTATTATCGTCGAGGTGCTCCCACGTAGCCTGGCGGGATGGATTCCCGTTAGTAACAACGTGGAAGATTGCAACTATATGGCCTAGCCACTGGCTTGTTGATGACTCGGAGTAGTCGGCTGTGGTCTAGCAGCAGGCGGTTCTAATACATTTTATAATATCAATCTCGGGTTTTATTGTTTCCGCAATATAGCCGATTGGATACACCAACGTCACCGCAAGTACCTACCTCACAAGAAGCACAGCGCTTGCGAATCGCTATATAGATTAGATTCAAACTAAACAGGCTTTTACCGTATGATATAAATTATTAGTTAGTGATTAAATGGCTTAGGTACAGTAAAACAAGACGGCGGGAAAAAATGGCGGAAGACGCAGCGTAGGTTGGATTCCTACTAGGTGGACCGACAACTTTGTAAAAGTAGCGAGCAGCCGATGGAGGCAAATGTCAGATTGTCGTTCAATTTGGCGCTCTATGATGGAGGCCTTGTTCAGCAATGGACGTCTTTTGGCTGGTTCATTGTTACCAGAGTACATTAATTTAATCGACAATGATGTGGTGTTTACTTTCCGAAAAACGGCATCTAACTGTTTTATAATGTAATCTATCGAAAAACCCTGCTTAGAAGTATAGATACGCTATTAAAATCCACTTAGTGTCTTTCCATCGCGAATAAATCCTGTCTTTAGCCATAATAAACGCGCGAGTTTTCGTATAGTCGATCAAACAAGAGAAAAAATTAGATATATTTATATCTTTACTTCTATCGTTTTTTACACACATTTGTGCGTTTGTTACCACTGTTGTTGTATAGCCAGAGCAGATGCCTACAAAACTACCTATCTACAATTAAATACAGGAATGCGCCCGCATGCATCGAAGCCAATGGGAATTGGACGGTTGTATCTTCAACGGAGACATTTTGCCTATCAGGAGTCAGGCCATGTGTGGACACACCGGAGCCATTCCTAGAACTAAATTATTATTTATTCTGATAGAACAAAGTACCGGCATCACGTGTGCCACATCTTGCAACACGCAAAAAATGGCGAGTCCTCACCTAACAGGCACTTAGCCACGCGGTTTTTTAGGGTTCCACAGCAAATTTAGTACAGAGATCGGTGATAAAATGTTTTTTCACCGATGTCTGTAATATTTGACAGACATCTTTATTATACAATAATATTTGTAATTTTATATATATATAATAAAAGTAATTTGACATATATATTTCTTTATTAAGAGAGTGAAAAGCAAACGTAGCGACGATTTTTAGTACACGTATTAACATACCGGATACCAGGAAATATGATGAAAAGATTTTTTTGAGGAAGCCGTCTTAAATATAAAACGCCAAAGACAAAAGATATTTTCTTGTCCTAACGAATCGAAAAAGAATTTAAAAATAAATATGATGTTAATATCACGTCCTATTTTTGAAAGATTCAAGTGGAAATTTTAAATAGCCATACTATACTGCGCGTCGGTTAAATCAAAATATAAAGGCATTTTTGAAAAAATAATAATAAGTACAGATAATATATATAGATAGATAAACTCTTTATTTTACAGCTACGAAACCTTACTGTGACCGCGTCAAGACTCGCATTTGACAATTTATCGATAGAGCTGAATGTTGTATCAAGCATGATGTCGGATAGTAAGCAAAGCTTTGCAAAACTGCAAAAAAAAATAACTGGCACTGCGCTCGACGTTGAGGTATTAGCTGGTAAAAGACATTAAAAATATTTCGTTAAGGCGAGGTCCAATCACAAAACAACAAAAAGTAGCATTTTTCAGCGCTTTGTTCGAAGTGACGAGATTACTTAATCAGGTGCAACAAAAACAGCAGATAGAAAATAAAACTGAAATTACGTTTAACCGAACAAAATTTCGAAAATCTGTCTTAGTTACAAAATAAAAAATCGCAAAATGACCCCCTGAAAAACCTTTCTGAAATCAAATGCTCTGAATTCTCAGCGGAAACTACAATTTTTTTTATACAAATTAAATATCTAGGCTAGTGGTTTATACGGCGAACCAGGTAGTTTTTTTATTTGATTTGTATATTTCCGATAATCTGCAAAATAGCACTCAAAAACTACAATTTACTGTTTTCTGATCAAGTATGATATGCGATTTTCAACTTTAAATCTTAGAACTTTGAGCGAGACAATACTCATTTCAAATCACGATCAGTCCTCACCTTAAGGTTTACATCCTAATCTAACTTAATAGGCTTAACAGCATTGTAATTTTAAAAACAAAAAGAAGTGTACAGATTTGCCGTACCTGTTCTGAATGTAATCGGCTTTTTATGATCGCCAATCTTTAAAAAGGCTAAGTCTTAAATAGTAGCTGGCACAATGGGCTTGGATACAATAGCGACGGCCACATGGCGGATTTTCTTCTTTTTCGGTTACTCTTACTAGCAAGGATGCATATTTTACTGTTCACGATAAGCAACACGCTGTAATTGATATTTAATATTATTATTATTATATTATTTTGATATTTAAGTTTTATTGTCTTTTGGTGTATAATAAAGTTATATTGTATTGTAATTGATTGGTTTTATCCTGTGAACGAACTGAAATCACTATTGGCTCAAATTAGCGTAGTTGAACCGATAAATGTGTTTTTTTTTAATTCAGTGTACCTACCTCTTTAGTTGTGGATATTAGAGATCTTAACTTTCGATGTTTTATGGTTCTATCGACTAACATGGAAAACAAGATAACGTGAAAATTAAATTATCTCGGATTTTTTTTAACTGTAAAACCTCGATTTACAAACAATTTCGCCAGGTCTTCGAAACCCTAGATATGAGGGTTCCCCTAGCTATTCAAATGATTACTACTTAATTAGTGTGGGACTCATAATTTGTAGGATATCTAAGTACATTATTTTAATTGATTTCTCGATTTAGATTTTTTTTTAAACTACCACGTGGTACTCCGTCTATTTCAGCTGCACAGCTGTAGTTTTTAGGGTTCCGTAGTTGATTTATTAGATTCGTCAATTTTCCACAATTCCACGAGCAGCCGGAATTTTGACCCCAATCCGAAATAATTGTGTATTAGTGTTTGTTTAACGGATTTGTTTAGCCTTTGTTCAACAGGATCATCATCTGGATGAAGATGATAATGATGATTTGTTTGACGGCCCACAAGTAATTCATAATTGCAAGATCAAGAATAACCATCAAAATGCCATGCACTATAATCTTTTTTACCATTAAAAGTCCGCTTTTAAAAGTTTTTCACGTTACGAGGATGAGGTATTGAAAGGGTAAAGGAAGATGATTAAACAAGTAAACGAAGATGATTAACCAAGTAAACGAAGATTTATTTGTGACGCAGACGAAAAGGTGAGTCGAGAGTTGACCGGACCCTTGGCCCTAATGTGGACGACAATGCACCCATGCGCATGGTTATATAGGGTCCGTACACAATCCACAAGTAATAAATAACTTTTATTAGTTATATTAAATAAACATTTCACATCCATATATTCCACGTAAATCGTTTTCAATGTTAGTTAAAAAAATTGCAACTAACAACAAACAAACAAAATGCTCGATTTTGGATGGCACTGAACTGTTTTTGGCAATCGTGACCATCAGGCGACGACTTGTATCTGTGTTATTTTAAAAAAAAACTAGTATAATTACAAAGATTTTACATAATTCATTTCTTCTTTAAACATTGATGATGGAGATTTCGCATTTTAATATATATTTTGATAAATAAGTAAGTATTTAAAACTTCTAATATTATATCTATAATATAATGCTTACTTTACTGTACACTACAATTAAATATATACCAATGCAGAGAAAAAATAGTTCAGTTTCTTTACACTTACATAAAAGGACTACTGCTAAGTCAATTTTACTTTGAAAAACCTAAAACAAAATCTTAGAACCTTTTATTTCCATATAATCCATAATTAAATATATATATTATGAAGCCGACTGTGAGTTAAGCATGAAGTATAACATATACACCCAAAACATGTATATGACAAAAATTATTTATAAAAAGACGTTATAAAATGCAATCTACGAGTGTGTTCGCATCTTATCACGAGCACGACTGCAGACACACCGGTTAATTAGCCCGTATTTATTTATATGGACGACTATTTACTTACTACATTTAACGCTACACGGACACACTTTGAACTTTAAAATCGTGGTAATAAAGCCGAAAATGATATTGATCCATTCTCGCATGTTGGATGCTGTATTGCAAGTTGAAACCCTACTTTATATGGTCAGGATACACTATATTGTATATTGACTTTTTTCGCAGTGATGGCCTAAATACTTTTTCGTGAGCCCAGGAAAATTATACAACGTACTTGTAATTTATGTATAAAAATATAAATGGGTAGTTATAGAAAATGGTTACTTTATTTGGAACGTGAGCCAAATACATAGTTGTATTTCGATTTTAAATTGATATTTTTCAACGATTTTAAATTAGTATAACTTATGCTTAAGTTATACAAATGATAAATAAGTGCTAAAAGCTATACGTAATTAAATTAATCAAAAAATAATTGATTTATTAAAATTTTGAAGTATCCTAGGCATCAATTTCATGAATGAATTTTAAGCCCCTATCGTAGGCGCAAGTAATTACATCGTTCCGCGCCCGACATGAGTTAATTTTTCTGTAAGCGTGTCCGCGTGATCTTTGGTACTACCGACCGGTTATATATATATATATATATATATATATATATATATATATATATATATAGCCATTATTACACGTTCTTGTGTGTATATATATATACACAAGAACGTGTAATAATGGCTCAAGAAGGTGTAATGGCATACCGCAAACACATAGATTGACTCCATTGATACCTATTTTCCACTTCCTACACTGGAAACAATAACACCTCCCAGTACAATATCTTTGTGATGCACAGCATTGGATCGAAGCCAAAAGCTTACTGTTAAACAGCTTTATTTTATCTTCAAGTTATATTAAAAACAGAACATGAAAACGTAATATTTTAGGTACTTTACACAATTGATTTTTAGAGGCAAATAATAATAACTGCCATGAGATTTTTTAATGTTTCCGGATGAATATTCGATCCGAGTATGGCATAATGCAGAAGTAAAAAATACTATAATTAAAATCGACATAAAATAAGTATTCGCTTGTAATGCTTGTATATGACAGTAAATGTAGTATTCAAATTGCTAATTAAAATTGTGTTAATTGTATGGTGATTCTATCTATGGTCGATAGCTTTCGAAGGCCACTTGACTCGATTGAATCTACTTATTCCTTTCATTAATAATTAATATCGAGTATATTTATTCTAATACAATTTAATTTACTAAGTTAATAATTATAATGATTAATTCATTAAGCAAATTTTAGCACATGACAACTCGTTGATGTCTTTTGTACGGGAGAAACGGGAATTGGATAAATCATCCTTTCGCATACTGAATTATGTGGCTTCAACAAAAAATAAAAATATTTTGTTTTTTTTTTGCTTGCAGCTTCGTAGACATCTTACTCATTTGTAAAGTCTTATTTTGAGTTTTTTTTTGAGAATTTTCGCAAAATGCAAAATTCAACGCTATGTTTGCGTTTTTTCGTTAACAATTCGTGTTCAAAGTCGAATTTTTACGTCATAGCGACCGAATTCGGTCGCAAAGTGCTGTAGCGAAAAGTCGAGACTAGCGCCCCTGGTATAGTAGTAGCCTGGTAGTTGAAAAATCAGTTTTTCACACATTTTTCGCTAGATCTCTAAGCTCTGTTTGTATATTCGAAGTTACTCTGGTAGTAATCATAATTTCTAAGATAGTGTAATACAGAATTTGCTTAATTTCTTGGTTTAGTTGTTATAACAAGTAATTATTTGATTTTTTGACAAGTGAGCCCTAACTCCATCTCTTTTATCTACAGGCCTTAGTTAGCGCTATGTCTTATTAGCGTTATAATATATTATATAAGCTTATTGTACGATTCTTTAATAGACAACTGCTTGACGTTTATAACTAACCTGAAATTATATTCGATATTTGAATAAATTTGATTTGATTTGTTATTGCATTTGTAATTCGTTCAGTTTGTTGAATTTGCGTTTTAGCAAACATTAATTATCCTAGTCTCGTACTATGCCACTTTATGCTATACTATATGATTTATACTGTACGTTGTAATTTTAATGAAAATACACGAAACGTGAAAATAATTTACTGCACATGCACATCGACTGCCAAAATATATAAACAAAAAAAATATGTAAATATCTATTTCTTTGCTTAAATAAGATATGAAATGTAAGCAGACAAAAATTTGAAGGGCTTACGAATTATATAATCAGACCCCTTATGAAAAACACTATATTTTATTGTATAATAGCCCAATGAAATTCCCCTTGTGTTAAGGACTTGCACACCCTATTTTCAGTGCACTTCGCGACTCATAAGGGCTGTGTGACCTTCAAGGCAGGTTGTATGTGCCCTTTTCACAGGTGCGTACCACACCTGTGTAATTTTATTTCAATTTGAATGCATCTCCATCCCGGTATTGTAAGGAAAGGGTCATTTAGGGATGAGACAGTAATAAAAATTGACCTCATTCTGTTGAGTTATTTTAGGCATTGAACTAAAATTATGGATTTTTTACACATACATAAGTTTCATGTATTTTTAACAGTATCAACTTTTTGCCGTTTTATAAAATAAATTTCGAGTGTGTGAATAAATACGAGTGACGTATGCGGGAGCTACTTTAGGTATAATAACTGCTTTTGGCAGCTTTGTTTTAGCAGAGTATTTATAGTGATACTAGCTGGACCCCAGACCCCATACATATTACTCTAGAATGTTACTATTTACCATACAAAAAAATCCTTTAAATCTTTTTCTACAATATTGTCGTCGACATAGGTCAAATCGTAGGTACTGTTTAGGGAAATGGAAAATATTAACCAGTATATCAAAATAATTGATATTTTACAAAGCCATCCTTATTTGAGTAGATAAAGATAAACATTACTTTTTTGGAACGCCGAGACTGCGGTAACAAGCAATTGTGGATAGCGTAATCTATAGATTACGCTATCCACAATTTATTTTTATTTATAAATATATAATCGACTTATAAATCGCAAAATTCATGTAAATACGGTACACGTCGCATGGAAGTTAATTATATTAAAATGACAGTCGAGATTGCGGTGAGTAACCTAAATACAAAGCGAGCGGCGATGGCTGGCGGGCGGAAGTCGCGCCATTGTGCCGCAACCATTGACACCTCACAGTACCTGTGAGTACATCATCCGGTTAATTCCTGTCCCGTACAATGAACACATCATATGGAATCAACCAGATGGAACGATCAGAATATTCTCACTAACCAACCTTTACCTTACACGTTCGACATTTCTCAATAAGTCAAGAAACAATGTCAGGTTTAATTCTATTCTAAGTCTTAGCCACACGTATGCAACATCTTGATCTCAAAGCCCTTGAGGCATGCTTACGGTACACCACATTATAAATTCAAGGCACACACCCACCGATAGCATCATCCGCGCACAAGTCTCATATTACCGTCATTTCATTACAAGCAAGTCTAACGCAAGATAAAACATTAAGTGCGAGACACGAAGCCAAAATTTTAGCACATCTATGTGAGTAAACATTTCTTGGAAAAATGTAAAAACATGACAGTTATATCAGTGATTCACGCTGCGTTACTAACTGAGACCGTTAATCTGTGCAAAGGCAGGAGCAATTATTTTATATATAAATGTTTGCATTTGGTTATAAATCTACTTGGGTTTTAAAACTTTATAGGTGAATAAACCGTGACAACATCAAATGTAGTAAAACAATTTCTGCAAAATTTTGATGGCCTTTCAATAATTGTGAAATATCAAGAAATGTTTTGTGTCAAAATTAAAGAGATTAGGATCGAGCAAGCACGACATACAAGTGAAGCCAGGTAGATATTCTTAGCGGAACGGAGCCAAGAACTGGATTCTGTTCAAGTGCATGTGTCCTTTTTTTTCGGTTTCGAAGATCAAGTGGCCGTTACGAAGGAAACAATAAATAAAAACAGACCAAGAAGTCCAAATGACAACGGTAAGGACTTAAAGGACGCTAAAATAAGCAAACTATTTGAATATAGATATGCCAGAAATGAACAAAAAGGGTGATATGAATATGCAAGGACATGACTTTGGCATAAAGTCTGGCAGTGATAAAGTTGACATTGAACATGAAAAAGCAATGAATGGGTTCGTTAACGATTTGAATTGAAAGGATGATGGTCTCAAAGAAATCGTTAAAGAGATGAATGATGCATTGTGAAGCTGTAAGAAGTGAAGCGTTACTCACATTCCTTGTCCTTCTTGGAGAGAAGAGCGATGGGGCCATCGTCGAGAGGAGAGCCGGGGCACAGAACATCGGACTTGCTGGCGAGCAGCTCCTGGCCCTCCTGAAGCCCGAGCTGCTGCTCATGCAGCCGTTTCTTGATCAAGAAGATTTTCGGCATCTTCGGGCGCTGTTGGACACTGCACTAGTTCCTTATGTTCGTGTCTGTCACTTTGTCTTTCAAAATTCACAAGTCAGCATCGTATAGCACTGCACGTTCAAGTTTCCTCGCGTTGTTGATGTTTGTTTGTGCGTCAGATGTAGCGGCACATGCGATACCGTTGGCCGCTGCGAAAGGACTGAGACCTAGTGTGCGGTGCCGCGGCGGCACCGTTGCCCGAGCAGGTCCGCCCCCGCGCGCCGGCGCCGCCCGCCCGACCGGCTGCGCGCGCGCTCCTTCGCACACCACAGTACTAACTTTTCTATAATCTGTGTCACATCACCCTGTTGCGCCGCCAGCCTGCCTCGGTTCTCGGGTTCCAGTAAAAGTGCTATTTCGTCTATAGAAGGTGTCCTTTGTAGGAATGTCTGTGTTATCATTATTGTTTACCCCTTTTAGTAATTATCCTATTGTTGGCGTTTTATGGAGGATACCCGTTGTAGGCCAACTTCAAATAAATTTAGTAGAAAGTAAAGGTTGTATTAAGGAAAAATATTATTATCAGATTAACATTTATTATTATGTGTTAAACGTGAATACTTAAAGAAGATAGCCAAAGAAAAATATGCAAATTAAAAAAAATACTGTGGTATATTCTCACTCTTTACAGATATTTTTTTAGCTATTTTAGCTGGATTTGAGAGGCAATATCTTATAGCGGCTATGAATCGTACAAACATACCTACATACTGTATTTAGTAGATACCATGTACTTTTTAGGGTTCTTCTCAATTCCAGCAACTCTTATCACAAGAAGCCTTTCTTACAAAGAAACGACGTTGTTACGACTGGCTTCTTAAATTAATGACTTTGATAACATGGGATATTGTTCTTTTGAATTTCCTAGGGATTAACTCTTGCATATTCATAAGTTCAATTACGGTTGCTTCAGGTACAGAGACCGCAAGTTGGCGGCAGCCTTACAGTGAACGGGAATATTTACAAAGGAATGAGTTAGACCGGCACAGCCCAATCACCAAACAGATTTCTTTAAAGGAATATGTATGGTAGATACAGATATTTTGGAAATAGTTAAGAACAACTTCAATAAACTTTACAACGTCAATTGTTCGACGTTTCGTAGCTTTTGTTTCGATACTTTTAGTGGAATTGTCGGCATCTTTGTAGTTAGTATCACGTGCTTGCAAGATTTCTAATGCCGCCGCGCCGGCCGTCTTTCTGAACCATTTTGTCCATGACTGTTAGTTATTGAAATTTACTAAGCAACTAGCCCTTGGATGCCTTAACTCTGAAAATAGAGGACTCTGGATTAAAAACACTTTCGTATAATGGACTTCCTTCTCTGAGAATATTACCTTTTCCGGTAGTATTCATATCGGCGGATGTGGTTTAAGAAGAAGTAAACACTTATGTCGGTTCTTCAAGAGTTTTAAAATGCTGTAAACATAAAACATTTTTAAATAAACTAGCTGTGAAATTGTTCCTTAGTCACAAAGTAGATCTTTTTGTGCATGATTGGTTTCTAAGTGAAGATTAAATCGACCGATCCCTTTACTTGTCCTCCCGAGAATAGTAGACTGTTTTGTGTCTATCCTAAGACGTTGATGCATGAGGAGATACTTTGTTCACAAGCGGATTATGGAGTTTCTGGAATCTAGTTAAAAATCAACATTTTTAAAATGACAGTATATCACACTAATATTATAAATGCGAAAGTTTGTGTTTAAGTGTGTAGGTAGGTAAGTATGTAAGTGTGTTTGTTCCCGTTCAACTCTGTAACGGCTGAACAGATTTGGATGGAATTTGGTATGAAGATAGCTTATTTCCTGGAACAAAGGCTACTTTCTATCCTGAAAAATGTAACCGTTCCTGTTTATCCTGTTTATCAGCAGCTAGTTTATCCATAAGTCACACAACATATGCCGACGAAAGAATGTCTAGACATTTTCTTACTTAGATTTTTTGGGTTTATAAATAAATGCCATTGCCTAGAAATCTTAAGGTTAATTAAATTTGTTACAGCCAAAACTCATAACCGGTCAAAATCACTTTTAACTGATTTTTGCAGTCAAAATACGCACAAACACAACACATAGACACAATAGTAATTACTGCGAAAATATTTATAGTGATTTTCACTAAATTGTACCGGTAAAAAGTAGTTTTGTTTGACCAAGACTGTTAGTCGAAATTACATTTGACTGGCAGTTAGTCAAAACTACATTTGACTGACAGTTAGTCAAAACTACATTTGACTGACATCGTTTAATTATTAAAGTTTTTTTTTTTTTACATTATGTTTAATTATGGTTTGATATATTTTGACCGATAGTCGGAACTTTAAATCAGACAAAACCTCTTTCGACTAAGAACGGTTTTTTTTTTGACTTAGTCAAAATTACTTTTGACTAAGAATTTTGGTCAAAACCGCTTTTGACTACAAAAAACACTCAAAGCTGTTTTTCAATAAGGACGTCGGTCAAAACCATTTTTGCCTGACTCATGCAGTCAAAAGTGGTTTTGACCGGTTATGAGTTTTGACAATAAAGTACACTGGCTTTTTACACACACTAAAATATTAATATAATATATAATAGTTATGATAAACTTTTATTATAAGACTATAAAAATAAGCTGTTCCATAGAAAAATGACATTCACCCTCGACAGAATGTATGGAAGATTTATTTCCGTGATATCTGGTTTGGTTTGGTAGTAAAAGTTGATCATAATGACGAGTAAAATAATATCCTAGAATGCTTGCAGTGTAACCAGCTGGCAAGTATAATTTTGAATTGTCGAAATCGGTTGTGTGTGTTGCTATCAATCCTAATCCTAACTAATATTATAAGTTCGAAAGTAGCTCTGTCTCTCTGTCTATCTGTTTCTCTGTCTATCTATCTCTCTGTCTATCTGTCTCCCGTCTATCTGTCTCTCTGTCTATCTGTCTCTCTGTCTGGGTGTTTGCCGCTATCACGGTTAAACGGCTGAACGGATCGAGCTGAATTTTTGCATACAGCTTAAGGGTCGGAGACGGACATAGGCTACTTTTTTTAGGTCCACGCAAACGAAGTCACGGGTAACAGCTAGTATTAAATGAATGTTTCATGGTTGAAGTAAGACCTTCATTTTGAAGATCATAAATCATTTTAGAGCTAAAAACTGCATCTAACGAGACCGTAAAGTGGCAGTTCGCTGTGTTGCCGACACAAATAAACCAAAACAGTGACGTGCTACCGAATTGGTCTGGTTTACTTTTTGCGTCAAAATGAGGATCCAATTTTTTAAGTTTTGTTATATTTTTTAAACCAGAAATATTTTTTGCCAAAACTAAAAAGTCATCTATTATTTTGTCTATGCAATATACTAATAATTATGTTTCTTTGTGTTCTTGCACAGTACATTTTTTTGTTAGCTTTTTGACTGCTTTTTGTGTTTTATGGCAAACGTCATAATGGACGTAGACATAAATTTACTTACACGCGGTCCGTAACTTGATTGAAGATAATACAATTTATTTAAGATCTTACACTATCGTCTTTGAGCCGCTTATATTTGAAAAGTAAAACTTTTTGAATTATTTTCACATAACCGAGCGCATCGCGCAAACACATTATTTTTTGAGGAAATTATTTCCGCTGTTTTTTTATAATATTTTTTCCTTTTTCTTTTTACCGCTTGTTCTTGACTATGTATTTGAAACTAGTCACTATTCCTACTACTACTCACTTTCATGTGTAAAGTTAAGAGTTAAATAAAATTAGCTAATTTAAGTAAGACCTTAAAATATTTGTACTTAGTAAAACTAGTTGTATTTCCTGAATTCTACAAACTTACAAAAACCACACGTCTATTAAAGTTCCGGTAAGTTCTTGACTACTTATTTCAAAAGTGGCCTGATATCAATAAACGCAATGTCAGAAACAGGCCATCGCAGCCTTCATCTAACTCTTCAATTTTATCTTACTATTTACGTCTTCTTTCCTTCCAAGCTTCTTCGTCTTTTGGAATCGTGCTCCAACTGTCGTGTAACTTCTCATTTAAGATCGAATCAGTTAGATGTATATTTTAAATAAAACGACTCTTTATTACGAAATCCATTCCTTTTATAAAACGAGAATACTCACGTTAAAATGAGTCCCGCGCGTGATGTCATGCCGACGCGGCGCGGCCAACATTGCAAGGCAAGACGTGGTCGCGCGCGCGGCACGCTTGTAGCATTTCTTGATAAAGATCACTGAATGTGATCGAAACTATAGTCGGAATAACAAAGAAAATTTTATTTGAGTATTCCCGTTTTAAAGATAAAATGTGTCAACACCATTTCAGTTTTTATAGTAAAATGTACTCTACTGCTGCATTTAATTTTAAATATATTTATGATGGAATAATTTTACCTATGTCTTGACATGGCTAAGTGTACCCCTGTGTTCCTATGGCAAAAATAAATTGAACTGAACTGAACTGTCCTTATTTCGTTATTACCAAATACGAAAAGCTACGAAAAAATAATAATTATTAATTCAACAAAAAATAACTTGGCTAATTAGCTAAGCAATGGTAAACAAAGCATACAAAGTTAAAGCATCTTCATGCTAGCCAATCTCTTTTTTTGTTAAGAATGTTTTTGAATATTTTTTTCTTTTAATTTTTGGGCTCACGTTTATTGTACTTTGCCAGTGTCAAGTTTGGAAATATTTCGTGCAATGTATAATATTTCAGAATAAAAGCAAGTTATAGTCTAAGTCACGGGCAAGCTCAAGTCATGCCACAGTAACGTTGATAATATACTGAAATTTTCTATATCGAAACAACACGGAAATCATGAAAATCGAAATTCCACTATTATTAGACATTAACACTCGAAAGAAAACAAGTTTTGGATTTTTGTTGTCAAAGCTGCGACAAGATTTTTCCACGTTGGTGCCGAAACTCCATTTTTGTCAATAAATATTGTTTTTTTTTAGCCAGCCTGATTTACTTTTTTATTTCGTAAGAAGGAATTTTTGTTCCACTCTTTGAGGATCAAGTTCGTTCTTGTCAATATTCTTCATACGTCGTTGTGCGAACGTTCAGCGTTGCTTGTTGCGCAACAAGTGTGCGTGCCCGCACCGGTTCCGCGCCGCTGGGCCGCCTCAAGTTCTCGGCAACGTTAACCTCCTTAGAGGCAAGTATACATCCACCGCTTGATATTAAACATAGAAACTTGGACACCGAAGCAATAATAACCAAGAATAAAAAACTCAAAACGTTCTGGTTTTTTTTTCCAATTATTTCGACCATTCCTTGTATTCAATCCATTTCAACATTAACAAGTACTTAGCTTAACTTGACGCTGGAAAATGGTCAAGACGTAAGAAGCCAAAATCCTCCTAGAAAGAAAGAAAAACTTGCTCAAAAACACAGGGAGCGATTATGCATTGGAGTTTTGACGGGAACGTGGAGAAGACATGTCAAGCCATTGTATTAATTTCCAAAAATGTGATGATTCAAGTGTAAAAGTGGTGGATTTTAATCCATTAAGGAACGAGTGCACGAGCGTTGGTGAATAGTATATTGATACGAAACGTGATGTTTACAAAACTGCATAGAAACCTCTAATAAAGTATCCACCACTCTAAGTGGACTTGACCACGACTCACTTTGCTTGACTTAGCCTATGACTGAGACTTGTTTTAATTGTGAAATATTTTACTTCACTTGAAATATTACAATACTTGACACAGGCTAAGTACACAACTTGTAGAGCCAAAACGCAAAAAAAATAAAAGGAATTAGCCTCAGGATTATGCATCTGAATAGAAGAAAGACGCTTTTTTATCTGCGATGACATGACGCTAGCTAAAAGGCCCTAGAATTAGGCGCTAGCGGCTGAAATACAACACGAATAGTAGCGACCAAAGACATATCTATATTAGGAATAACTTTTTGTTTTAATAAAACCAGAATGCTCACGTTAAATTGAGTCGGTTATTCCGACTATAGTTTCAATCACATTCGGTGACCTTTATCAAGGAACGCTGATTGACAATTGCCAATCGCCAATTGACAAATTTAATTATAATTTTGCTTTTATTTAACTTGCAATGTTTGTATTTAAGTTTGTATATTGTATGTAAAGGTTCACATCTTGCAACTCAATTTTAGACCACTTTCCCTTGTTCAATTGAGTTGAAATTTTGCATGCCTGTCAAGTTCTTATGACAATACAATATTATGACAATATTTTTAATAATATTAAAAATGTTAAATGATAAAATAATTCAAACCTCAAATGAAATTATGGCTTATTCCCAAAGCATATTACAAAGTCAGGAAGTATGTTGCAGACTAGGCTAAGAACAGTGTTCTAGGAACTTATTATTATTCGTATCTATATATGTAAGCATTTAAATAAGCCTATGTTAACATTTAAATACGTGAATTTACAGTAATCATTAAATAACAGTAATTTAAAGTCACAGAATTCTCCTTATAAATAAATGTCTTTGTTTAAAGTACCTACGAGAAATTATTTTCGTTGTAAAGGGCAGACTGTTGAAACTTTTTAATGTACCCTGCCATCTATTATGTACACAGCTATGCAATAAATTATTTCCGATTCTGATTCTGATCTGATGATGGATACAGAAGGTGAAAAATTGAACTCCTCAGTCACGAACAGAATATTGATGGAGTTTGGACTTATTTTGATCAGCTTTCAGTACCAATAAAAAAAACCTAATTAAAGCTTGTCCGGAAAAATATTTTTCCACAAAAACTTATTTGCACGTTCTTCTGAATCTGTAAATTATAACGCGGAAAGTATATAAGCCCTCAATTTTTTCCAACAGAACCGCAGGTTCTTAACAATAAAAACAAGGCCCAGGAAGTTAGCAGCTCAGCTTGCTTCTTCATCAACCTCGTACATAGATCGTAACGGTATCTTCAGGTAGTCTTGAAAAACTCCCCGAGTGACGAGACCAGCAAGTAGCTTGGCTATAATTAAGTTGACTGAGATTTACGTTGCAAAGCGCGAATATTATCGCGAATATTCGATCTATCATCATCACCATAATCATCAGCCAGAAGACGTCCACTAC
This sequence comes from Apocheima hispidaria, assembly GCA_947579745.1. Lineage (NCBI taxonomy): Eukaryota > Metazoa > Arthropoda > Insecta > Lepidoptera > Geometridae > Apocheima > Apocheima hispidaria. Next base: position 10,367,810 of record OX388150.1, on the reverse strand, counting down.
ATAACATAGGCCTCCCCCTTAGAGTGCCACACTGAGAACTGATTAAGAACGTTGATTCGACAATTACACATGAGTCATCATCATCATCAACCAGAACACTGGTGAACATAGGCCTCACCTCTAGTGCGCCAAAACGTGAGCATTCCCGTTTTATTAAATCAATAATAGAAATATCTTGTAGTAAGAATCAGATAGGTAGGTATGTTAAATAGGTAGTTAGGTATGTTTAGTTGTGTTCATAAGCATCTTATTTTCGCATTTTGACATTTAGGTCCATAATAAAAATATTTAGTATTAATATTAAATAATATTCTATGCAAAACGAGGCAATTACATAAATTTAAATTGGTAGGTACTTCCAGTTTGAATATTTTTCAAGTGCAACAAACTCAGAGCCTTGACCTTTCGTGTAACATTTTAACTTTTTGCATTTTAATATTAGTCTGTTTAGAAATAAAAGTCAATGTTCGGTTTCAAAATAGGTACAAATTTCATAAATGCAAAACAAATTTCCCGTCTGGCGTTTCCCGTAAAATCTGGCGATTTGGCAATTTTCGACGAAATGACGGAACCAATATACATTCACGAGAAGTAATCGGAAACCCTGGAAATTATTTTGTAAGCATTTAAAAAAGGATTTTCATGCCCGCGTCAATATGCGTATAAAACATGTGGAATCGAAGTGCTTTGTTCGTGGGGGATGTGGGGGAGGTTTTGTGAAGAACTATTATGCAAAGTTTCATGCTTCTATACCCACCAGATTATACGGTGCGTCATCCGTCAAGTAGAGACAAATGTACTTTCCTAAGCCTGCGGCACTCTCAGAATGAGGCAGCTCGACCCGAAGCTGCTCAAATGGATATCCAGCTTTATATGTATAGAGGAAAAAAGAGAAAGAAATATATATTTTCCTTTTTTTTTTCTTGTTAGTCTGCCGATCGTGTCACGTCTGTTAGAGGTCTTAAGTTGGTCTGCGCTGTTGTAGGTGGGCGTATCATAGGTCGGTTCTTGCGAGTGTGGTTCACTTTTTATGTCAACTTGTATAGCAACCGGTACTGACATTTTGATTATCGCCCGCATTTTCAAAATTGGGTTAATCTTTGCTCACATTTCGTAAATTAAAATTATTACAATGTTAAATAAGAATAAAAACCCAATGGTGGTATGTCTAAATACCACCCTAAGAAAATAGCTATTTTTCAAAATGTTCTTTTTATATAACCTTTCATCGCGACTTGTTACTTACTAAAATGTTATGATCAAATCCTAATTCAAAATGTATTTCTTTCGGACAGCAAAAAACAAAAGACCTAAATCTTTGTAGGACTCTTTTGCAGAGTGCATCTGGGGAAGTAAAACACTTTTGCCACCTATTCAACCGCTAAGCAGTAGTGTGCAAACATTACTGTGTTCCGAATCGAAGGGTAATGTTTCCAGTGAAATCCCTGAGCTTAAAGAGGTGACGAGCGCAGTGCATTGCCACGCATGGTTTTGAACAGTTGAAGTTCAAAATTCTAGATGTCACTGAACTATTGTGAGCAGGCCTGACGCTTACCATCAAGTGAATAACTTTCTTGTCTAGAGTAGGAAATATGCACAAAACGAAGTAGAAGACTCTCTTATTTAACTTTGACTTATTAATATTTCTCGATTATATACGTATCAATCCTCAAATTCACTTTTTCAATTATTATTTTTGGTCAATTTAATAGTTATTTCTTTATTTTTTAGAGCAGTTACGTAAACAGTGTAATATTGCTCAATAACTTACCTTAGTAGTGTGCAAATTTCCTTGGAATCAGATTAATATTACCTTACAATTCCTGAACTATCTCGACCTTGCATGTATAAGTAAGGAACATCAAATTGTAATATTGTAAATGCGAAAGCTGTCTGTTTGTTATATTTTCACGTCTAATTGTCTAATCCATTTTTGATTGTATTTGTATTTGATAGTGTGCATTACAAGTGTCTTTGAATGCGTTATATCTTCTCGTCCAAAATCCCGCAGTGCCTGCAGACAAGGGTCTGCGACCAGTGTTTGTTGACATTTGGAACTGATACTGACCCTTTGGAGAAACTCACGAGTCACACAGCGGGTAATGGACAGAGATATGGCAATGGTAATGGGCAGGCCACATCGCTCGAAGAACCGATCCATCGGTATGGAGAAGACTCAGTGTAGATAGGCCGACAACATCGGAATGGCAACTGGTTTATGCCGTTCATAGGCTCTTCGGCGCCACTCGCGGCGAAGCAAATTCCCCAGACCCAATAGCCTTTGGTGCCCAGCTTTGGCAAAGGGGAACAACCCCGAGGCCAAAACCCACGCCATAAATAGAAAGGTGGTGGAAGAACCAGTCGAACGACGAACTGTTGTATTCAAATGGCAGAATGTCGTTCAGTGTGGCATTCTAAGGGGAGACATTTAGTCAGAGTGGACGTCAACTGGCTGATGATGATGATGAGTGTGCATTATGTGAATAGAGATACACTTTTTGCACCTTTTGCTTTTGTCAGCTTTTGTCCTTGAATAACGCGAATATCTCACAATCGTAGGTAAAACCGAATAGCACAGCTACCACACCGATGAGTCTCATTTCCTTGCGTAATACCAAAACACTTGGTCATTCCTGTGACCTAAAAATTAAAATGTAAAACTGAACAACGGTCCTCCCCCGCTTAAATTTATTTTGTACTGGGAAAATATATTGTGCCGGAATCTCTTGCATTGTGCATTTAGTATATTGTCATAGAATAGTTTAGTCATACTTTTTAGTTTAAGTTTGATGTCGGTTTTTTTTTAAATTAATTTTATTTTCCAATTTTTAGTGGGAAGTATTTTGATTATAAATATTACTAGCTGCGCCCCGCGGTATCACCCACGTGAAAAATTCATATTTCTCGAGATATAAAATGTAGCCTGCCACTCTCCGCCCCTACGCTATATCTGTGCAAAAATTCAGGTCGATCCGTTCAGCATACAATATCGCTAAATATATTTTTTAAAGCGATCTCTTCATCGCATATGTATTCCTGGTATAATATCTTTAAGAATATTATATCCTATACATGGTATATTTTTCCGAGATTTAGCCTTTGTGTTATAAAGACTTCTATAGCAAATTTCATCCAGATCCGTTGAGCCGTTCTGACGTGATTAACAAACCATCCATTCCATCCACCAAAATTTAAAATTCAAAAATAACTGATTATAAATTGTAAATAGGTACATAAGTATCAAAAAGTTCGTTGATTTTCCTTTAATGCTGTTTGCTTGAAGTAATTAAAATATTATTTTCTACGTTTTAGTTTAAGTTTTAGTTTTTTTTTAGTTTGACGTAGGTTTTTTTTTTTTCTAAAAATAATTTTGTCGTATTTGTGAAAAGGGTGCCATTCATTTAAAATGGTACAACTGAACAAATGTCATAATCTTGTTTGAGATAAAAAAGCTTGGACAAAATAATTATTTGTAATAACTGTTAAAAAAAAAATGTTTCATATTTATTCAACTAGTTGTATCCTGTGTGTTGTACAAAAAGTATCCTTTGTGATATACAGTAACTCCACATCAAATTTTATCAAGATCCGTTCAGCCGTTTAGCCGTGATAAACATCGACAAACATCCAGACAAAGATACAAAGTTACTGCCTCTAGGTTGCTAGATGTCGTTGATCCATTTTTGTGCATTTTTTGACGTTTTGTATGGACTGTCAGTAATGTAAGGAGTTCTGAATCGCGCAAGTGAAGTTTTTTCCTCCAGATGAACGTATTCATTTTCATACCTCGAGCTTTATTGGTCCTGATACGACTGCGGCTCAATTCCTCTGAATTATCTTATTAGTTAGGAAGTGAGGATGTCGAAATATAGCTAGGTATACCTTGTAATGGAACAACCAAAATATTTATGTAAAATAAATTGACGGCTGATAATCGCCTTTAAAAACTTTTTTACATACGCTATTGCGCAGGTACGTGACTGCTTATTAAATTTTTATCGACCATAAAAACTAGCTTGTTGATTACTTTTATTCAGCCAAATTCAAGTGGAAATTACATCACGCTTCTAAAGCTCCATTAAAAGTTCAATTGTGAGGTTGCCCGAGTAGACGCTTCGTTACGTGAATTAAACGTCAGAGAATTCTCAAGCTTCATGTACTAACCTAACTACGTATATACCGGTTGTCAAAAGGCTGTAGCGTGCGCGGGCGCCGGCGGGGGAGGCTCGCGGTGCAGGGGCGCGGGGGAGGGACTCGGGTACAGCGACCGCAATAGCGCTGGCAGCCGCGCCGCAGCCACCATTGCCAAGATCACGGACCGAGCATGCGCGGCGAATGTCAGACACGTCACGATCCAGCTTCGTGCTATCGCGATTGGATCGTTTGAATTTAGAACCTCGATCGAATGCAATCACGATCATTTCAAATTGATGTACTCAAAAAGATGATACGTTCGTGCATGTCGATTGTCGTCGTAATGTTATCATGTATTCATGAATCCAGGGCGTTGGTCAACCGAACGATGTTTCGTAAGTTAAGTAACAGATTGTTTCCAAGGAAACAATTTACAAATCGCTGTAAAATCAAATCGAATGTATCGTTCAACTTTAGCAGAATAAAATTAGATGCAGCTTAAACGTTCGGTTTCCTTGTGAGCTTCCGTCCACCCTAATACGTTAAGTTTGATTGGAGTACCAAGTAGCGGGATGGGTGCATTACCCATCCCGCTCCCCAATAGGGCAATGATTATGAAATCGCTCACATAAAGCGGGTACGTTTTTTGCGGCATCTCCCCACGGTAAACAGTGTCCCGAGCGGGCAGAGCTTCGAGTCGTATAATATCCCTTGCCCTATCGTTATATGGGCCGAGCCGTAGCCTCCCGCAATCCTCGATTCAATTCACGTAAGGTAGCGGCCCTAAGGACCGGGTTTTTGTAACGCAACAGGTAGAAAGGAAAGGATTGCGAGCGAAGAGCGAGACTGCGAGACCATCACCGTTCTCTGTCTCTTTCGGAACCGGGCGAAGGAATGCCGTACGATTGCTCGCGCATAATACGAGTTCTATATGTGTGGGTAGTTATGTATGGTGGTATAACACACACTGCCCTAATGCGTACGGGTCATGTAGCGGGATTCACAGAGTTTAGCCAGTGAAATTAAATTGAAAGGGAGTCTGATGGATTTTTGACATTTTCATATGCGATTAGTTGTTCTACAATGTTAGTTTAAGCTCTACATTTTTATTTTTGAAATTAATTAAACATGATTTTATTGTTACTTTAAGGTAGACTTTTCAAATCTTCACACTACAATAGCAAAATTATACCGAGTTGTTTACATGCTTTACTGTAAGCTCTACCTGGATTACCATCTCTTAAAATCATTTAAGTACCTACTTAGTATAAATAAATGTTACCTCAATGAGTAAGTTCATAAAATCCCAGTTTACAGACATCATAGTGCCTTAACTGCTAAAAAGACCATTCCTCGTAAGCATTTAGCTTTTAACCGCACATTTAGTTAAGTAATTATCTCTTCCACTAGTATGACCACTCAACTAATTAAATAAGGTAATAAGCAGACTCAGACTCGGTGTTTAACAAGATATTCAGCTAAGTTGGATGCAGAACGGAATGTAATGAGCAAAATTAAGACGCAAACGCTCTGTTTTGTCTTAATAAAACGGGAATATTCACGAAAATTGAGTCGGTTATTCCGACTATTGTTTCGATCACATTCGGTGACCTTTATCAAGGAATGCCAAGCGGGACAACCGCGCGACCTCGCCTTGCCTTGCACATATTCTTCTATGACTAGCAATTTTATCATGAATAAGAATCGAAATTTTATTCATTCATGAGGATATCGTCCGCTTGATGGTAAGCGTCAAACTTGCCCATATCAGTGTCGTCAACAATTTTGGACTTGAACAGTTCAAAAGTCTGCGCGGAAATTCACTGTGCCCGTCACCCTCATATATTAGATGGTAGATTTCATAATTCGCAGTACTTGATCTGGAAACATTGCCCTTAATCCGGAACACAGCAATTTTTGCACACTACTGCTCGACGGTTAAATAGGCCAAAGCGCTTAATACTTCCCCAGGCGGCCTTTTCAAGAGTCCTACCACTGCAAAACGATTTTTCATTGGGCGTTGGATTACAATACTTTACTTTTCCAGGTCGTAATGGTGCTGAACCCTCTAGCCAGTAGCCACCACCAGCACCCTCCCCTATACCACTATAAGGCATTTTTAGAACATATTTTTAGAACCAATCGGCATCGATAAAACAAACTAAAATATCGTTAAAATGCAATCTTTTTGCATTAATAGCAGCCTTTTTGCATCATGTCCTCATCCAGCGTTTTGTTTTTTGTCTCCGAGTAAATAAAAGTCTCCACCAAACCAAACACCAAACCGGTACTCTGACCAGTCGGCAAACATTATTAAAAACCCGGCTCCAAGGCGATAATTGGGCAGAATCCTGTTGAAGCAATTTAGTATGACTGAGGTGTCAAGTGACAAAAGTCATTTGGATGTCAACTACTCCGTACCCAAACATTGCCACAATAATATTGCACAAGTATCGAGGAACAGTATATGTAAGAAACTATAAATAGAAATACAAATTGAACATATTACGATCCGTCTGCAAGATTCATCATCGAAATATTGAAATAGTTTTGATTTTAAAATATTTTTTAATTTTTTGATTGATGACTTATTCATTATTGACCGAGCGAAGCGAAGTTTTGAATTTACTGGGACAAATCGGCATTTGTATGTATGTTTGTATGTTTGTGTGTATATTTGTCCGATGATAACTTGCGAACCGTTGATCCGATCTGCATGAAATTTTGTACGCAAGTAGTTCATTTCAATACAATTTTTAAGTTCGAATATGAGCTGAATCGATCCAGGGGTTGTAAAGATATAGGAATCGCGATGTCTCAGTTCGCCGCGAACTACTAGTTAATAATTATGGTATAATAAGTAATGTGGTAAATGCAAGATTAAATAGTTTTAATAAAATCCAACCATAACATTAGAGATTTCGGATTCCAGGTATATGCGGCGACGTCCAGAAAAAAAGCAATACGAATTATTTCCGTTTGTAGTTCTCACACTCGCGCACTTTTAGAGAAATCAAACGTTTTTTTAAATATATTTTTTTTTTGTTTTTTACTAAGCGTGTGTTGTACTCACAAAAATAATATGCATACAAATTTAAACTATGAAAACTTAAATTATTAACTTAAAGAAGACAATTTTTTGTATGCCTCTAAAGCGGTTACGTATATTGATAGTACTACACTAGAAAAAAAAAAATGTTTTATAGTAATCGGACGAAAAATAAGATAAAAATGCAAACAGAATCATAAAATCGATAAATAGGTATGCGTTGTTTTGTTTTTTTTTTTTGCTACTATTATTTTTCCCTTGTTAAAGTATTGGGAGACAAAAATATTTATCTATCGGAGACAATCTTGGAGACAATCTCCAATAATTTACGACCGATAATGTACAGCCCGTATTGCATGGCATGATTATTGGTGTACTGGTACACCAAATTTCAGGGTGTGCATTATCAGGTGAAATATCATGGCGTACATTATTGACACGGGCCGATAATGCACATCCCGATAATGAACAGCCCGATAAAAGGTAACCTCTCCCTCATTGGCTGAGATTTTCTTTGTGTATGACTTCTATCGATTTCGGAACGCGATAGTAAAAATAGACAATGAGACACAGAATAAAAATATAAGGATTACAATTAGTAGGTTGTTTTTTTTAAAATGACAACTCGGAAATCATTGTTGTGTTGCCAATGTTGGCATTTTTGTTTTGGCTGGTTAGGTTAAGGTTATTTTTTTATAAAAGCCTGGAAACCTTGAGGTAAACCTTGTCACACGACAGTTGGTAAAGGTTGTTTTTTGTATTTTTTATCATCATCAGCCAGAAGACGTCCACTGTCGAACATAGGCCTCCTTCTTAGAGCGCTACACCGACTGACAACGTGCCACTTGCATCCACCAGTTGCTCGGGTCGCGAAATACCAGCACAGCACGGTATTTCGCGACCCGAGATATAACGTGAACTTTTCTCAAGTACGCGGATTTTCCGCTGTATATGCCTTGTCGTGCTTTGTTGCCACGTGCTGATAATTGACGGCCGGTATTGTATGACCTGATGATTGGAAGCGCAGTACACCAATAATTATCCGTCGAGCTTTCCTGGACGTACATTAACGGGTCGTCAATTATCGGGCTGTATGAATCCCGTTAAATAGACACCCGTTAAAAGTGCTCTTTGACGTTAGTTTTTGTTTGTTATTTCGACTTTCAAACTGCGTGTCACCTGTGCCCTGTTTTATAAAAACGTCATTACAGGAGTACGAAACGACAACTTCTAAACTTTTTTACCTAACTACAGACGTAGGTAAAGTGGAGTACAATAGAAGACAAATTGAAAATTAGTGTGTTTTTACCCAACTGCCCAAAAAGGAGGGTAGTGTTTTTGGGGTTTTGGTATGTAAGTATGTTTTTGAGTTCCTATAAGGCGACGGCCTGTGTCCTAAACGGCTTGACCGATTTTGACAAGGGAGGTGTCGTTGGATTCCTCTTTATGTTCGGAGTGTCCTAGGCTACATTATATAGTAATAATAATAATACATAGCTCACAAAAGAACGAAGTTGCACTTTTTATTTATTTATTTAAGACCAACAGCACAATAATACAAAATAAAGAACAGATACATTATATAAAACAGCCAATTAAAGGTCTATTCTATTTTAAGTAGTATAAACAATATCGCTTTAAAAAACACCACTAACAAAGTAACATACAAAGTGCTCCAATAAATAAAATAATAATAATAATTCTGGTAGCACATTGTGGCTAACATAATAATGAGCCAAACTTATACACACTAGTACAAGAATTTTACTATTACTTAATCCGTGGTAAAATTGTAGACTTGTACTTACTTGCAGCTTTATAAAACTGGGCCCTGACAGTGTTCTCAGTTTTTTCACCTTATTTTAATTATGAAAATATTTGCATTGCGGCATCCACATAACAGAGCCTACTCTAAAAAACCTTTGTGGTAACTGTGCATTAAGGTTTTAACACAATGTGCGAAGACAATTACTGTCCAAGACCACTCAAGATTTGCGCCAACCTGTATGTGTGTGTATTTCTGGCGGGCTTAGTTTTTTTTTATTTGTATAATTCCTACCTTTTTTTTAAATATAATAATCGGTCTACTTCTTCTCATTTCTTATTCTTCATTATTTCATATATTATTTATATTTTATATTCATTTCTTATTGGATCCGGGATGCTTTGTGTATGAAATGTATAAGTCATCAACACGTCGTCACCAAAATAAAAACGAACCTGTTAAACAGTCTTGTAAACAGTATCTGTGTGAAAGGGGGGTAACAATGCATAATGGTGGATCTACACGTCGCTACAATATTCGTATTCTCAATATTCCGTTTAGATAGTGTATAGCTAATAATACCCTGTAATCTTAAGGTTATGAGGAACAAATCAACATGAGTTTAATTACTATACGCTACAAATTGTGGTGGGCCTATTTTGCAAACAAAAGAAATTGACTCTTTACAACTTACAAACATGCTGGTATGACCATTCGAGCGTACGTCATAGTAATTTTAATTTGCATGTACAAATAGAAAAACGAGTAGCAAGCTTTGCGAAGCAGTCCTCACTAGGATGACCCGTGTCGAGACTACTGCTGCAGTCCGCCTACCTTGCTACACAGCCGAGCAGTTCAATATAATTATACGAAGCAATAAAAACGATATATGTACATAACATAAAACCACAATAACATAGTAATAATATAACACAATAATAGTAATATAAATAATAATATAATTAGTACATATAATAATAATGTTTATGGAATTAAATATCTGTGATTGTATATATTAAGTAACATGTATATTTCATTATAAATAGTTGTAAATTAAATTTACATAAATTATAGTTTAACCTATCCCAATAAGGTAAAGACCTTATCTTCCAGTTTAAGAAAGCCTAATTCTCTGAAGATAAAGCATCTTTATTTATGGAAAGGATAGCATAGCGATCAATATAACTGTCTAATAGAATAAATACTGCTATAAATAGACAAGACCACTAAACATGATGCCAGAAAAGGTACTCTTCAGATATTTTAAAATAATTTTGCAGTCAAATAATAATTAAACCTTTTCACATAAAAAGCAGGTAACCCGATTCGACAAAATTAACCATATAAAAATAGCATATTATATAAATACGACATAACAAGCCCTGTGGCGGTACTTGCCTTTCCTTCAGTAAACATGTAACCACGTTCTGGTCACATAAAAAAGTACCTCCGCGATCCGGTCCCACTAGTCTTAAGATCGATGAACTCTCCTCGCCGTTTGACTTATGGAAATGTGATTTTCTTGTTCACCTGACTTCTAATCTTATCGATTACAGTAGGTAACTAAATTTAATTGATTAGTATTAACGATTTCGCCTATTTTAATATGCCGGTTGTGATCAAATTCGATAAATATAAGAGATAATTATATAGATGTGCTCTGCTGTAGGTTTTTCTGTTATTTTTCAAATTCAAATTCAAATTATGGGGAGGAATGGTTCTTGAGTGTCGACCACGATCCGGAAGACGCAGCGTAGGCAGGCCTCCCACTAGGCGGGCCGACGACATTGTGAAAGTCGCGAGCACATGCAAGTAGCACGTTGTCGTTCCGTGTGCACCAGTGGACGTCTTCAGGCTGATGATGATGATGACAAATTATTATGTAGGTCCTCATGATGCACAAATATCTCTTTGCTACATTTCACTTAGATTTATTAAATCCGTGTCGTAACAAGTTCATGGTAGGGTTCCGTAGCTATAGAGCAATTAATAATTATTATCAACTCCAAAAATAGCATCCTTATTTTTTACGTTTGAATATTTTCCCTTGTAGCTAGTAGTAGACTGAGAGTAGTAAGGAGTAGTATACGCTACTTTTTATCCAGAAAAAAAAAAAAAACAGTTCCATTTGTATTGTCCACGCAAGGCGCAGCTAGTTTAAAGTCTATATGTACAAGAGTTTTATGTTATTTCAATTAAATCAATATATCATAAGGTTGGTGTCATGTGACGTTATATTAGCGTGTTCTACTGCTGACTAACGATGATAATGAATAAATGTCAGCTAGTTTACAAGAGTGACTCGATGTAAAGTACTTAATTTAAAATATAAGTACTACTCATATTTTACGGGTCGTTCACGTATTGATCCCACGAAAAGAATAATAAATAACCATATACTCTCTTACCTAAAGTAATATTATGTTACATATCAATACAAAATACTTCAAAAACAATCTTTTATAGGCATATAATCCAAGTTATTTAAAGCTCATGGCCGTAGATTTATAAGCAAAGCTGGTCAGTGAGAGGCTTTCTACGGCCGCGAGCGTCTTACATCAGTCGTGGTAACTGGTAACTGGTAACTGATAGTTACGACCGGTTACCTCCGCGCTACTTTGCCGATCAGTCCCGATCATATTTATACTTTTATATCTTTCTGGGGCTCCAGTTTTTTTCGCTCTTACTGGTAAGGGAAGTACTTAACGTTAATGCTGATTTGATATTTTAGGCATTTTACTTAACTTAATTTTTAATTTTATGCTTCCTGTATTGGGTAGCGTTTTGTCCCTGTCTGAACAGAGTCGAATTTAGTGCTTGGTTAGATTTGAGTTTTGGTGTAAATTATTATAAATGAATAACTGAATGCGCCACAGCTCGAAGAATAAAATACATTTTACGCATTATGCGTCAAAATCAAAAATCATGTAAATATGAAAGCTTCTTCGGATCACTTTCAGATATTTATATACAGGATTATAAGGAAAGGGTATACTAAGCCGAAAGGGGCTCATAGTACTAATGATTGTGAACAACTCTTACGATGGGACCAACCCTAAAATCGAGAAAAAGAAACAGCTGTTCTATACATTTTTCTATGGAACTGCTGATTTTTCTTTCCTCAATTCCAGGGCTGGTCCCATAGTAAAGGTCGTTCATAATGATGAGTTTCTACTATGAACCCTCTTCAGCCTACATATCCTTATCTTATTATAGTTATTACTTCAGATCAAGTTGCGATGATATTCTTTAGCAAGTAAACTTGAAAAGAGAACCAGCTATATATGTCCTTCTTAAGGTGGGGTCCTTTGGCGACCTACACTGCCGATTTAAGAAGGTCGAGCCAATTATAATAATATTTTTCGAATTTAATAAGGATATAGAATAATAAAAATGCTACCAACTTCGAACAACGCGCGCTTTTATCTCAAAGTAGGAATGGAGCGACCTGCTTGAAAAATTAAAATTTCTTTAAAATATATACATGAAAAAATCCTAATATCCTAAAAATCTCCTCAAAATTCCTAAGCCAAAACCCATCACGATACCTACCATACCTTGTATTGCTCATAGCAAAGCAAGGACATGTACGACCACTAATCTCCAAAAATCAACGTCCAGTTGTACCTTTACTTCCTTTACAAATGAGATATAGTTATCAAATCCAACCTAACCTATTACAAAGCATGGTACGAGTATGTTGCAATTCAAGTGGCGAGGCTGCCGCGGTCGCGCTCGGCGGTGCAGCACGATCTGCGTTCCGCTTCACGCCGGTGCAGCCCTCCCCGCGAACCCCAGACCTTTCTTACCCCCCCTTTCATACGGTAGGGCGCCCATGAATCCGGAGATTTTATTTTTTTGTTTTATTTTAGTGGTTGTATGTACCACACCTTTGCCAGTTATTCAACTGCCAATTCAATTTTGCACATTCCGGAGTGTGCAAAAATTGAAGAACTGTGTTCTAAATTGAAGGGCATAGAGAAAAAAATGTTATTGATTAGCTCAAGTGTTACGTTGCAGAAGTTTATGTTCAAACTGAGTCTATAATAACCAATCTGTAGTGTCTTTTCCCTGCAGTATCGGGTCTTGTACAACAGTAACAAGGAATCGATTGTTTGTTTTTAACTTTGCTAAGAGTATTCTATTAAAACTAATGTAACTTAAACTGACTAAAACTATAATTATCCTGAAACTATTTATTACTTAATTTCTGAAACAAAATGAATTATCATATATCTGACTTTTTTTTTTAATGTGATCATATTCGCCTAGATTTCTTTTAAAAGCAAATTAAAACCTTTAAAACTTAAATTTAATGTATTAGCAATATGTTAGCGTTAAGAGTATTTGAAGTTAGGTTTTTTGTACAATAAAAATATTTGTATTTGTAATTAAGAAAAACTGTTCTAACATGTAATTAATTATAAGATAGTGGAAAACAAAAAAAAAACCTAATATACTAATATTACTTAGTATTGATCATCGGCAGGTCAATATAATGCAAGACAGCTTCCTCCGTTTTTTCCTAATCATCAGTGTTTGGGCCAATCCTGTGGCAAATGGTATAAATATTACTTTGCTGCTGTTCTTGTTAACTAATAAACATGCAGTAGTGCTATCTAATTTGATACTAAAGTTGCAAATCATGTTTTGGTTTAAAGACCACTGTTACCAGTCACGTTAATAATATTATGTTACTCACATAATATTGTTATTAAATATGTGTGTAGTACTTTGAATTGTTGGGAAGACCCTTAAAGCGGTCATCAGACTAATACACTATTTTGTTTACAAAATTGTTTAAGTCTCTTACCCCCGAATACTGAAACGCTTGTTAACTTTGACAAAAGATTAATTCTTATACTGCCTTTGTCTGGCACTAAGCAAATGACAAAGATAGCAATAGACTTAATCTGTCGTCAAAGTTAACAAACGTTTCAGTATTCGGGGGTTAGTCTATTTTTATGATAGTGCAACGAAACAAAACAGTTCAACTGATTATAGGAACATGTAGGGTAACGGAAATTACGAGAAAAATTACGGGATCAGATCGTCACCATATTATAAAAGCTTTGTTATTTATTAGTGTTAGTGTCTATAACTATGTATTTTTACATTTCTGGTCAAATCGCATTTAAATAAACAAACATTGTGTGAAAAATCAGCGTGAAAGTGACTCATTGCAAAAAACTGGGCAAGTGCCTTCATTAACTAAACAAAATATATACACCTAGTTGTTACCGACGACATCGTTCGCGTGGATATACAAAAAGTCTCCCATGTCCGTCTTTGTAATATTCAGTAACTCCTAATCAAATTTTAACAAGGTCCGTTCAGCCGTTTAGGCGTGAAAACGCGACAAACATCCAGACAGAGAGACAAAGTTACTTCCTATAGTTCGCTGGATGGCGTTGATCCATTTTTGTGCATTTTTTGACGTTGTGTATGGACTGACATTTATAATGTATAGTGAGTTCTGAATCGCGCAAGCAAAGCTTTTTCCTCAAAACGAACGTATTAATTTTCATACCTCGAAGCTTTATTGGTCCTGTTACGACTGCGGTTATATTCCTCTGAATTATAATACTTATATTACTTAGAATTAGGATACATATTGAAACAGACTAAACTACCTAAGCTATTTGGCATACTACAAAATGAACAGTTGGATTACCCAGATACCATTGACCTAAATATAATCCAAATGCTCAAAGTTTGTTCTGTGAAACTAAGCAATGTTTATCGTTACCCTGTAGAATTCTGAAGCGTTGTTCCCCTCAAACAAGTCTGGCTGGCCCTGACCAAGACACAGGCCCGAGAGGCGAAATGTTACGAAATTGCCCATCTACGAAACTTGTTCCGAAGCCCGCTGTGTTATAGTCGTGCGTTTAAATTTGGGAATTTGGGACGCTCGTTTGGATGAGGCTCACGGAGTTATGAGATCTTTACATTCCAAATATCAGTTACTGATGGTGGTTTTGGACAGGTGAATGTGATGAGTTGCTTATTCGATATTTGAGACCAGATTTCTGTGCACTTCCAAACCTCAATTTAGTATTTAGTTGTAGTCGTGATGACGCGTTAAATGAGCAGACAATATTCGTGACTATTACCACACGAGGTAATAAGGCTGTCATGTAATGACTTCATAAAAATTCGCAAACTACTCTACTACCGGTTATATCGATGGCAGCAGGTGTACCGTTTTTTCTTCAATTTAAATTGGAACCCCACGAATTAGCAATTTCAAAAACAAAATATTTGTTACGTAATTTTTCTTAACATTTTAGCACTCGTTTCGGCCCAAGGTATTGGGTGGTAAAAATGTAATGTGGAATAACACATTGATTATCTTATGATCACCTGTCTTTGTAGAAATTTATATAGGCTCAACAATCTGCTTTATTATGGCCTAATTATAATTCTATACATACACTCACGCAAGGAGTATGATAAAAAGTTAAGTAAGCTCAAATTTGGTTGTAAATTGACGTGTAGCTTCGAACTTTATTCTTATTAGTTTAGAGTTTCAACAGATTTATATTACGTTTGACTAAAAATTTGGAGGCATGTAAGGTGTGATTTAAATCAAACGTTGCTTTCGCAGGTGCCCTTTGAAAATGATCAGATATTTTGCACAATCAAAAGTGCTTGTCAAGATAAAATATTTTGGTAATTATTTCGTTCGTTATTTTTAATTAATTGGTAAAAAATTACTCGGAATTAGCGCTGCAATTTCAATAGCTAGTTATACTCATAGTCCAATCAAGTCATATATTTGTTTTAGTTATGTATGGTATAACAGAACAAAATCATTTTGGATTAATATCAAGAATGGGTCTTTTGTTTTTTTTTTTGACCTTGCAGCACTACTGCTGAATTACCCACAACAATGTACAGCAGAAATGTTATTCTATGGATAATGTGACTTTAATATGGTCACGTAAGTCTTTACGGACCACTTTACTATCATAAACTAATATAACTTTACTATGCCCTCCGAACAAAAATAAACTTTTTACCCGACTGCCCAAGAATAGGGTAATGTTTCGTGTGTGTATTCCTAGTACCTCCTGAACCTAAACGGATTGACAGATTTTGATGGGTGACGTATCGTTGGATTGCTCTTTACGTCCAGAGTGACATTTCCGGGACAAAAAGTAGCTTAATTATGTCACCGACATGTACAATTTAAGGCCTCGCTACATGGCCTGACCTGACAGCGTTTGAAAGAGATGGCTATATATAAGTTTCTGGGGGAGCGAAAGGGAGAAGCTATAATCTTAATAGTTTGTTTCTTTTGCTCCCGTGAAAATCAAATCTAGCTGTCCTTTTCACACGATGTCAGGTCAGGCCATGTGTAGACACCCTCACTCATGCAAACAACCGCGTCAATCCCCTGAGTGTTGCTGTATGAAAGAGAAACAAAACCAACAAACAGTTTCGCATTTATAATATTACTAGCTGATGCCCGCGAAGCTCCGCCTTCGGCCTTGCTAAAACTCCACAAACCTTGTCCTCACAATTACGAACACAAAAAAAAAGAAATCATCGAAATCAGTCCAGCCTTTCTCAAGTTATAGCGTGACCAGGAAAAATAGGGGTTCTCTTTTATATAGATATAGATTAGTAGGAACGGGATTTTTACAAATTTTTTACTAGGTGTTTGCACCTTACGAACTTTGCATTCCCTGGACCGATTTCACTCATATTGGAACTTAAGAGTTGTATGACTTATCTACGAAATTTCATGATGCAGATTGAATCAGGTAGTGCCTGGCAATAAAATAATCTTAAAAAAAAAAAAAAAAGCTTTAAAACGTGAGTCATCGATATTTTACACCCTCCACCCCCTTTTCTTTTTTATGTTTTTGGTGAGAGTGTTGCCATGCTGCCAGGAATAAACATCAAAACCAAAACAAAAGACAGGCAGCAGTAAAAATTCATTTCCCATCTGTAATGATGTGTACCAAATATTGGTAATTCACCAGTTGGCCTGACAAAGACTGTATGAATAATATGAATATTCATGTTTGTCCCAGAACTGTCGCTACTGGTGACTGTGACACGGTTTCCAATATACCAGTGGAATAAAACATTACGTGTTGGCAATGTTGCTAATAAAATCGGTCATCAAAACATTATTGAAGATACGTTTTTGAAATCTATCTCTGAATTATTTCGTGGGCTTTTGATGTTTTTGACCACAGTGCTTATTTTAATAAACTGACTACACTTTCTTAGGATGAATTATAAGACTCTATTAATGTGAGTATATTTCAGGAGACGGATTTCGGCAGTGCATTCGACATACTCGCAGTTCACGAAAAAAATGGGTTGAAAAATGCTCCGATTATTATGTACCTTTGTACTGTAACATTTTTTTCGTCCTTGCAAAATAATAATCAAGAGCCGATAAATAATTTTTTAATATATTTTTTGATATCAATACAATTATAATTGTCCACCAAGGAAATACTTTTCATACAATTAACTCACCAACGTGAAAAACTACGTCGCTCATTTTTAAACAATTGTTTATTTTGTGCTTACATTTGAATAACCTCTAACCGGGAGGTTAAAGTTGAATGCATTGTATTTTTATGAACGTTAATTTCGAAACTGTCATAAGTATGTGGATTGCACTAAAGTCTAGATATTTCGACAATAATGTTCAGTGCCTAAAGAAATTAACTTTCTCCGATTCATCTTTTGGATATTTTTTAGCAAATATGACGTTACGATAGCGAGATATGAAATAATAATTATTATTTCTACTTGTATTTTGGTACTTGTTATGTTTAAAGTACCTAAGTTTATGTTATAGGACTTCAGAGATGCAAGAAGTCAACATTGTAACGGTGCGAAGCTAATGTTGCCGTGGAGGCGCAGTACTAGGAGGAGATGGCTCTCTATCAGACAGAGGCAAGGCGCCGGGGGAGGGATTTTTTAGAACACAACTCAGTTACGTTGCACCACAACGCAGATGGGTGTCTTGTTAAGATAATTATATCTTCTTTTATAGAAACGAAAATTGCACCGTTAGGTTTAACTGAAGTCGATGGAAAATCAAAAAGCTCTTGTTTATTACGGCTTTCAAATTTCAAAACATTTTAAATCATAATTTGTTTGGAAGTACTTGCTAGGTTATGATTTTTCACAGCCGATTAGTTCATAGCTACCGGCTAGATTGGTAAAATTTAAAATCAAAGAATGTCAAGTCACTAACCCCTTCAGAAAAAAATAATGATACATTGCGCAAAAATCCAGTATTTCAGTAAATAGGCCACATTACTAACAACAGTGAACTATGGTCAAGACTGCCGGCAAGTGGGGCATTGCCACCTGAATTCAATAACTTATGAATAAGCAATTTTGAAATTCTACCTAACAAACGGCGCAATGTCAGAAACGTCTGTGATTTATTTTAGTTATCGTGACAATATTTTAAATTGGTTAGAGGAGTAGTATAGGAAAATTAAATGAATTGCATAAGGATGGTATTACTACGTGTATTTGGGTAATGGGATTCTTCAATACTCAATACTCAATATTTTATTGCAAGATATATAGATACATGAGGTTCTTAAATTAATATGTTGTAATAAAGTAGTAGATATGACCCTATTTGGGTATGGGAATAATAGGAACGGAACGATTTATATACATTTCGTCAAAATTATCGTTATGAAAATTCTTCTAGGTCATAATAACATTTGGATTCTAAAATAGCTTTTTAAATTATTTGTGAAACTAACTCATTCCTTTATACTTCTAATTCATTTGGCAATTTATTAAATACTAGCGGTATATAGATTAATAAGGAACTAAAAATATAAAGTGGAACTTTTGAATAGATTAAAAGCGTACAGTTTTCTATGAATTTATGAAACTAATACTTAGACTTACGTTTATAATATCTAATAGTAAAATACATTTTAATATCTTTCGTGATCTCTTGGACAGCGAATGCTATTGTTTCCAGAATTTAGCCAGGAAATAATTGACAGTAAGGACATTGGCTATCGAGGCAACGACCTGACGGGAGCACGCGTGATGAATGACCGACGGTGATGTCACTACTTGTCACTGACTTCAAACGTACTTTTAACTAGATTTGTTAGTAATTAGGTAGTGCCACGTTTTAGTTAAACTGCATATGAAATTTTGAATCTTCACACCTAATTCACAATATTTCACTTACTGGGCTGCTTTTATTGTGAAAATTGGGCAAGAGGCTTAACAATTGTGTGTAGTGCTGGCCTAAATCTCTACGCTTGGAAGGCGAATTGGGGATTGCAGAACATTTTCCGTTTACTAAAAAGACGCTGCAGCCCGTTCACCGGTGGTTCAATTCGCAGTTTAAGTCTTACCCGGGTCCGGGTTATGCTAATGGTGCGACAAATGATAAACTTAATATACTTTTATGATTGATATACATAACTTTATGATCAAGAATGAAGTTTGAGGAACAAAACATGTTTAATAGTTCACCATTCCCGAAAATGACTTCAGTTCTGTCGTGTTTTTCGGTGCACTACATTTTAAAATCGCTTCCACTTTATGCATCGATTTATGAAGGTGCAACGTTTCGCTCAACGCGGCAAATTCAAAATTTCTTGAGTTTTTTGTCAATTACAGCTTAATTACTCATCGTGGATACAACCTATTTATTGTCGCAAAATTCATTTTCATGATTAATATTTTATCACTTTATTGTCTCATATATTTTTGCCACCAAATTGTCTATCAAGTAATTTTTCTATGACATAAATGCGGTAAATACAGTTCCTTTAAAATAGTGGGATAAAGCCAGTTATTTAATGATCAAATAGGTTAATCATATGAACACAGCAGCTATAAAAGACGCCTTTATATTGATGGTTACTTTGAGTCGACTTCACATCATGTTAATTGATGATGTAAACTCAGTATAAATTCCGTATCAGCTGCTTCTTGTGGTTTTTATACAGTTTCTGGAGCTCATTTTAAAAAAAGCTGGTGTTTAAATCTGGTGCAATGTAATAAAGTTTGCATTACGCTGACGTGACGCGACGTATGCCACGTACGCGTAAGTCGCTCTGAACACATTAGAGTCCATACATGTATATGGTGACTTGCTGCAGAGCTACTTTAGATTCGTGTGTGTGGCGTGGCTGTAAAATAGCTCTAAACTACTTGTCGCCAAATAATACAATGCTTGTTTAGGTATTCGCTTGACCACCAAATCATCTTCTGGTAAGCAACGATGTGGTCGAAGATGGAGCACGAATACCAAGATTAATTATCTTATTATGAGCATGTGCTGTGACGTGTTCAGATCAGTGGCCACGTAGATGGTATACGTCGCGTGGCAAGTATTGCCATTTAGCGTGCTAGTAGCGCCAGGATACTGGGTACGCTGAAAACGTAAGTGGTCTTGATTAGGATTACTTTTAGACCATCAAATGTCTATTGGTAATCCAACTGTTTGTTTTGTGCTAAATGCTTTAAGTAGTTGGTTTTGTTTTTTTGTACTTTTAATTAACAAAAGCTTTTGCCCGGCTTAATAAGTTTTTAAGATCACTTAAACAATAAAACGTTTTAATTGCCCATAAGCAAATAAAAAGAAATCCTCACCTACTACTGTAACCTCCCGATGTTAAGCTTCACGCCTGTCCGTAACAATTCAGTGCCATCCAGAATTATGAACTTCAACAGTTCAAAATCATGAGCAGCAATGCACTGCGCTCGTCAGCTTGAGATATTAGATGTTAAATCTCTTTATGCGCTTTATGCGCAGTAATGACGCTGGAAACATTACCCTTCAATCCGAAACACAGTAATGTTTGCACACTACTGCTTGGTGGTTGAGTAACTGGAAAAGGTGTGGTTCTTCCCCAGGCTGACTCTGCAGAAGACCCCTACCACCACTGCATACGTATATAAACTACACACTACATAAAACATGTTTCAATTTTCTTCGTAATATCCTGATTCGATCGTAATACCCGGTCGAAAAATATTGAGTGATATTAGGTGATGTTTAGATAAACTCATACAATGGAAACATTGCAACCGTTTGATTATTCCGAATATTGTTATTACCTATTTTCTTATCAACGAATCTGTTTTAAATTCATAGTGTAACGGGGCCAGCGTTCAGTGCGCTTCCCGCATGAACAAAGATTATTTCGAAGGACTAGAGAAAGTTTAGCGAAGTGTTTTAGCGATATTGTATTTTATTATGCGCTACATTTTGTTCTTTGCTTAATGAACTAGTAAATAAAATAAATATTGGTAGACTTTTTCACACACATCTAGCCCCAAACTAAGCAAGCTTGTACTATGGGAACCCGATAACTGATAATACATAAATTCTTTTTTTCTTTCCTTTTTTTTTCTAATGCATGGTTCGAGCAATTTATTTTTTAGGCAAATAACGTGTATTTATATATAATTAGACATAATAATCTTATAATCCTAACTTATATCCTAATCGTAACTAATATTGTAATTCATAGGAATTTAGCCGCAGTCGTATCAGGACCAATAAAGTTTCGAGGTATGAAAATGAAAACGTTCGCCTCGTGGGAAAAACTTCTCTTGCGCGATTCAGAGCTTCCTAAATTACAACTGTACGTGTTCAGTCCATACAAAACGACAAAAAATCTAGTAAAAATATACAAAAATGGATCAACGCCATCTAGCAAGCTTTAGGAAGTAATTTTGTCTCTCTTTCTGGATGTTTGTCGCGTTATCACGGCTAAACGGCTGAACGGATCTTGATACATTTTGATAAGATGTTACCGTATATCACAACGATACGATACTTTTTTTACGTTCTCGCGAACGAAGTCGCGGGTAACCATTACTACTCGCTCTAGTATAACCATATAGTTCTGGTTCCAGGTCCCGAGTGTATGATCGGATGTACCCACACGTTCCTCCAGCAAAGGCGGCGGAAATAGTGACGCTTGCGCTTGCGTCCGGTGCCACCTGCTTAAAACAATTCCATGACCTGAATCAGATATTGTCACTTGAAATAATTTTTACTGTAGCTTTTGTGCGTTTCTTTTTACGTTTTGTGCGAACTGATAGTGGTAATGGAGATCTGAATAGCGCAAGCGAAGTTTTTTCCTCGAGACGAACGTAATCATTTTCATACCTCGAAACTTTATTGGTTCTGATACGACTGCGGCTATATTCCTCTAAATTATTATAATAGTTAGGATAGTTAGAATTAGGATAGTGGTTAGGATATTTGAAAAAAATATTGTCAAATTTTATACATATTTCAATTCAAATCAATCTACAATTGTTGCGGATAAAATGTAGCATATTTATATGGATTCTTCTTGTTGATAATTATTAAGGTAATGTTTTGTCGATTTAGTTTTCAAGTCTAGTTTGCAAGTCACTCGCAGGATTGTAAGCGTCACGCTACAGTTCAATGCCACCCAGAGCTTTAAACTGCAGCAGTACAAAATGCTGCTCGAAAAATAATGCACAGTATTGCACATTGCTTGTTTAGACCATGGTCTTCGCTTGACCTTCAAATCACCTTCTAGAAAGCAACGATGTGGACGAATACCAAGATTTATAATATTCATATTCTTATTTTGAAATTTATTCTCTGAATTATAATAAGTTTATATATTCCTCTGAATTATAATAACAGTATTATTGCCATTGTCTTTCTCCCTTAAAATACCTACCACTATAATACTAATATTTGAGAATAATGAACTAATGAATGAACTGCTTCAGTAAAAGTACCAAGTAAAACGAACTAATAACAAATTACAATATAACCAGGTATTTAGCCTGATAGAACCCTCAGGGCTGCATTTGGGTATGGGGTGCAAAAAGTTTGTCAATGTCGATTATGTTGTACCATATTCAAAATTTGACAGTTCTAAAATTGTTTCCATTCCTTTCTCACATATTGGATAGAAAAGATACGAAGTATGTTTTAAGTCCTGTCAGATAACTTAAGTTCAGTAAATGCTACAACAAAATTTGGGTAATTATCTAGCTATTACGTAAGTTCGAGAAGTTACTGATTTAGCGTTTCTCTATTATTATTCATTTACAAGCCTAAAAAAACCTTACTTATATTTATAAATTGTAAGTTTTGAGTTCAAAGACAAGATAACAACTTGCACTTGTCACCGGAGTCATTGTCGTAAACAGTATCGCAAGTGAAAACCGATGCGGGCGCCCCCACGAAACGCCGGAAATGATTATTCAAATATGCACATATTAGTATACACCTACCGCGTTAACTTCAGCGTGAGTTGAATAGAAATTGGAATAAAGGTTTTTCTTTTTACCTAAAAAATGTCGCGACACGTTCGTACCTATGTTTCTCAACTATAGACAATTAACACTTATACCCAGAACCAGATATTGAAATTCACCATTCGAAAATAATCCCTGCCTGGAATAAGCCCGGGACCATACCCTGCTGCTTTTCATTCTAAGGTATCATAGCGCTAAGTGGGCAGTTTGACCCTGTTCGTCAACAATTTTATAGTTTGTATTTCGTTCTGCAATAGACGTACTTGCAGTTTTAAATTTCAATGCACACGAGTGGATAAGTTTTTATACAAGCTGTATAATACGAACCCAACAAAGGTTAATAACACCGCAACAATTTAAGACGAATTAATCAATTTCATTGTTCATAACCGACTATAACTTGGCAAGAGTCTAACTGTAAACCCGACTTAGCCAGAAGAAATAAAAACTTAATCGGAAACAACTGGAGCAAATCGGGCAAGCGAACTAATTGCAAAACGCTTATTAACAACTTGGCTTATATAGAATAGGAGACACGAACGTCGAAAGCACATGCGGATGAAAACTGCAAGAAAAGTGTTCAGACTAGCAAAATAATACGATATCAACTCTAAAACTTGTATCTTAGTTATGCCATGGTCATGCAAAAGCGACTATGAATTGTGTAAAGAGTTCAATGTATTATGTTGTGTGTGTATGAATCCATATGGTGCAGTAAGTAATACAACCGATTACTCATATAGTTTGTTATAGATGCCGTTTGAGTTATCTTTATTTTACTCATGTACCATCTTTTCACCATACTGACGACAGGGAGGTTAAGGTTTGACAGATGAGTTGAGGCTTAGTTTTGATTTAAAAAAATCGTGCTAATGATTTTGTTTCAAGATTAATTCAAATGATCTTTCTTGGGCGTAACACATACCTAACTTCAATGACACCCACGATCATCGGAAGCAACTTGTAACGTCACTAATCTTTTTACCAAACCGGAACATTAGTTGCCATCAATTTGGTTGTACAGCGAATGCTCAATCGAGCCTACTACGTAAACCTGCCGTTTTGAGATGTCTATTAGTTTGCCGATCGAAGTGAGCGGATGCTGGTGACGTCAAGTGGTTGGTTTATCGCAGAAAGAGGTCGTGGAGGCGAGAGAGGGGGGCGGCCGATGACCGACGGCTGCCTTAATGCGGCTTGCCAGAGCCAATGTCTAGGGTAAGGTCCTCGGACCCGAAGTGGAGTGGCGAGCACTCATTTCCGTGGGCGGTGCGACACGGTTCGCTTTTCGTTACAAAAAGAGGTTGCATAATTCCAGGTTTTGAGCTGCTTGCCGCTATCACGTGGCTTTTTGTGGTAAAATGTTTTATCTTTAGAACTTCACAAAAGATAGCGAAATACATGCAGGGTTATTTCTAATTATCGAAAAACCTCGCTCAAGCAGTTGTTATGACTTTGGCAAGTCGAGTTTTTCTCTCAAAAACAAAAAAAATATAAACTAGGGCTCTAAATAAAAATTACATTACGCGGTTTGAAATGGAACGGAACGTGGTGAAGTTTAGGTACTTAAAACGATAAAAAAACTTTTTTATGATGAGTTTCAGAGGGAAGCTGCCGGCGAGTATTTTTTTTAATAATTAAAAATACCTATGTATACCATTATTTTATGCCACATTTTCAAGGTAATGAAAAAGCTACGTACAACTATAGTAAATAAGTTTATGTAGACCAAGGGGCCAACCCTATCATAGTATTATGCAGTCCGAAAGCTTTTGACAAAACCTTTAGTAGACTTCGTAAGTAGTCAAAAATTTGTGTTTGACAGCACTAAAGACACTGTCAATCCTTGTCAACTGCGTAGTGTAATGTTACACTCAGTTCAGTAGGTTTCTGGTATCTAATATACTCTTTGAAAACCAAATTAAGAACACTCTCAGGTCACAAGCTTTTTGTAATAGGCATAGAAATAATTGGGCACAAGACTCAAGCTAGATGTTTTCGTATTGCAAGAGGGAGAAAGAGAGAGGGTAATGCCCTCCGAAGTTGTTTGTGGCAAAAAATGAGGACAGTGAGGCCAGCTTACTTATTTTGGTAAGTTATGAATCAGCGTGAGAAAAAACAATACAATTTATTTAGTAATTTACTTATTTAATCCATTAGGCGTCATAAAAAGCACCTACCGCGGGTAGCGAATTAACTGTTAATTTTGTTTTATTAAACGTAAAAACTTTATAGCTATCAACGATATTGGGTTTTTGTTCGATATCGTACATTTTCCTTGATAACATTCATAATTGAAATGCATTTTTACCCGACTGTCCAAGAAGGAGGGTAATGGTTTTGAGGTGTATTGTATGTTTGCGAGTTTCTATACTACCTCAC
Source organism: Apocheima hispidaria (assembly GCA_947579745.1). NCBI lineage: Eukaryota > Metazoa > Arthropoda > Insecta > Lepidoptera > Geometridae > Apocheima > Apocheima hispidaria. Next base: position 10,342,200 of record OX388150.1, on the reverse strand, counting down.
GTAGGCTAGACGGTTTGACCGATTTTAACGACCAAGGTGTCGTTTGATTCATCTTTATAATGTATATATCTTTATAATGTATATGAGTGAAGTGACATAAGCTACATTATGCAGTTTGGTTTTTTATCTTATTAGCTGCGCGCCGCGGTTCTACCAGCGTAGCGACTTCCTCCTGAATTTTACATCTCCCTGGGATACAAAATAGCCTATGACAATATCCCCGACCTTTAAACTTTATCCATGCAAAAATTTAAGTCGATTCGTTAATCTGTGCCTGTGTGAAAGAGGAACAAACAAACCAATGATATTTATTTTTTATTTTTTGTTGATTATTTTAATATTACCACATCGACCCATTTTTAATGTCTAAAATGTTGTTTGGTTTTGCGGCATAAAGCATATTAATATACAATAATTAAACGAACTGCGTGAACAGACTGAAATTTTACATTTTGCAATATCGTCGCTATTTGGGCTATGTTAGAGTCTATTTCTATTAGTGTTATTTTTAGTGGCTAAAGCATATTCAGAATACTAAACAATGGTGAGATTGTAAACAAGCACGAGCTAGAAACCTTGATTTCCTGGAAGTCAAGGGCCGGGAAATTTACCAGAATACGTGAAAACTTATAGCGTTGGGTGGATTTTTGTCAATTATTTTGAAAATTAATATCAGTTATGTTTTCGTACGACCACAACAGTAAAATAATCTCGTAACATTTATTGACGAAGTTCATATTATATATAGCATAATTATTTTATTTTATCGCAAACTGGAATAAATCTCTAGAAGGTGCTGTACTGCATTGTTAATGTTTATCCGTCTTTATAATATGTTTTTGGACCTACTTACCGTATTTAAAATATACTAGCGTCCCGCCCCGGCTTTGTACGGGTACCAAACTTCATAAAATCACCCGCTGGGCTAATTTGAAGGTTCCCTGAAAGTTTCATAAAAATCGGTCTAGCCATTTTAGAGTCTATAGGGAACATAAATGCATCTCTTTATATTAAAACCACTACTCATTGCATCAAAATACCTTTTAGATACATAGAATAGAATATTCCTGTATCCATTTTCCTTACATCGATCTAATCCAATTTTGTAGTGGTAATTGCAGAGTCCACCTGGGGAAGTACTACACCTATGTCAGTTATTTAACCGCCAAGCAGTTGTGTGCAAACATTAAACATTACTGTGTTCTGGATTGAAGGGCAGTTTTTCCAGCGTAATTACTGAGCATAAAGAGATTTAACATCTAATGTCTCAGAGTGCCGAACACAATATAATGCCACGCAGTGTTTTGAACTGCTATAAATGAAAATTCTGAGTAGCATGGATAGCCCATAGTCAAGTTACGGGCCTTAGTATGGAGGACCCGGACATAATTCATAACATAAATATAAAATTGTGTTTGTTATAATTTGCTGACATAGAATCACTATTAAATTAAATTTAACAGTCTGGAGGTACGGAACATAAAAGCATTTATGCTTGATATGTTATCGTCGCCGACGACTCACTGCCGTGGTTACGATCGTCGTCTGAAATAGACTCTAACATAGCCCAAATAGCGACGATATTGCAAAATGTAAAATTTCAGTCTGTTCACGCATTTCGTTTAATTATTGTATATTAATATGAGAAGTTAGTTTTACACTTATGTACAGAAAAAAACTGTTATTAGTAACTTCTGGGTCAAGCGCTAAATTGACTGGGCTAGGAACTGTTATTGACAAGCGTGACGCCTACCATTACCATCAGTCCCGCGACTTCGTTCGCGAGGACTTTTAAAAAACGTAGTCTATGTCCGTCTCCTACCTTTAAGCTATATCTATGCAAAAAATCAGGTCGATTCGTTCAGCCGTTTAGCCGTGATAACGCGACAAATACCCAGTCAGAGAGACAGATAGAGAGACAGAATTACTTTTAAATTTATAATATTAGTTAGGGCACGTAAATTTATTTAGCTAGCTGGACGTGGACATATAAAAAGTATCCTATAGTATCCTAAAGTATCTTTGTGATATACAGTAACTCCTTATCAAATTTTATCAAGATCTATTCCGCCAATTGGCCGTGACATCGCGACAAAAATCCAGACAGAGAGACAAAGTTACTTCCTATGGTTCGCTAGATGGCGTTGATCCGTTTTTGTGCATTTCAAGGGGTTTTGAATCGCGCAAGCGAAGTTTTTTCCTCCATACGAACGTATTAATTTTTATAGCTCGAAGCTTTATTGGTTCATACGACTGCAGCTATATTCCTCTGAATAGTATTAGGATTAGGATATTTCTGATGCTACAAACATACAAATACCACAAACAGTTTTTGGATATTCACAATCAATCTACAAAACCTTGCAAATGTGCGAGTGAGATAGTTGTTCCGCAACTATAAGAGCCAACAACCTGTTCAAAATTACTCTTACCTATTAACACAAACAAGGCTTGAAAACGGTATTACTCGTATTGCGTCATAATAGCGACGCATTGAACAGGTTGTAAAATATTTTAAGGTCATTTTTACGTATTGATGACCACGCGGCGACCTCAATTCATGGAGGAGTTCGATTCGACGAACAATGAATCAGTGGATGATAAAATAATGAGCAATTCAAGTGAATATTTGTGTTTCTGTTGTAGGTACTTTTGAATGCTTCTTTCAATTGTCTTGTGACATTGTGCTGGCTTTACTTGTGAATGTTTGGTTTAACGAACTCTTGTGACATTGTGCTGGCCGTACTTGTGTATGTTTCTTTGAATTGTCTTGTGACATTGTGCTGGCTTTACTTGTGAATGTTTCTTTTCACGAACTCTTGTGACATTGTGCTGGCTTTACTTGTGAATGTTTGGTTTAACGAACTCTTGTGACATTGTGCTGGCCGTACTTGTGTATGTTTCTTTGAATTGTCTTGTGACGTTGTGCTGGCTTTACTTGTGAATGTTTATTTTAACTAACTCTTGTGACATTGTGCTGGCCGTACTTGTGAATGTTTCTTTCAATTGTCTTGTGACATTGTGCTGGTTTTATTTGTGAATGTTTCTTTAAACGAACTCTTGTGATATTGTGCTGGCCGTACTTGTGTATGTTTCTTTCAATTGTCTTGCGACATTGTGCTGGCCGTACTTGTGAATGTTTCTTTCAATTGTCTTGTGACATTGTGCTGGTTTTATTTGTGAATGTTTGTTTAAACGAACTCTTGTGACATTGTGCTGGCCGTACTTGTGAATGTTTCTTTCAATTGTCTTGTGACATTGTGCTGGCTTTATTCGTGAATGTTTCTTTCAACGAACTTTTGTGACATTGTGCTGGCCGTACTTGTGGATGTTTCTTTCAATTGTCTTGTGATATTGTGCTGGCTTTAATTGTGAATTTTTCTATTAACGAACTGTTGTGACATTGTGCTAGCCGTACTTGTGTATGTTTATTTCAACGAATTCTTGTGACATTGTGCTGGCCGTACTTGTGAATGTTTCTTTTAACGAACTCTTGTGACATTGTTCTGACCGTACTTGTGAATGTTTCTTTCAATTGTTTTGTGTCATTGTGCTGGCTTTAATTGGGTAAAAATAGATTGGTACGCTCTATTTTTAAACTGTTGTGAAAATTCTAAGACATAATGATTTTAAGTTAAAGTATTTTGGTTTGGATGACATGACATTATGAATGCGAAAGTTTGTGTGTAAGTGTTTCTTCCCGTTCAATTCTGTAACGGCTGGACAGATTTGAATATGAGGTTGCTTATGCACTGGATTAACACATAAGCTACATTTTTTTTGATTCCGGAAAAAATATACTATTTTTATGGAATGGAATGGATGAAATTTTTATGAAAAATATACTAGGTGAAACCGCAGGCGCATTAAAAGTTACGGGTCAATACTAATACAGGATATTGAAGTATATTTCAAAGATGGTTGATTTACGCTTTACAGCTAGCAAAAATATAATGCCAGCATGGCTAGCATGCGCACCGCGACAAAATCTTTTTGTTATGCAAGAACAGGACATAGCTACGATTATGTATACGTTTGTCTCATTTTTCACGACATGAAGAGTAGACAAGATTTTGGCTGGACAACTTTGATCCGAACGCCGTGCAAAAGACATCAACGCGCTCTATCGTCAATAATTATCTTTCAAAATAATAAAATATGTAAATATTTCTTAAGATTATTTAACGTTAGAGCCACGACAGCAATTATTAATGCTGATAGCAATTTTATTTGAAATTAAATAAATACATTCATTTATTAACATCCGTGTTGACTAAAATGAATAAATAGCACATAATTTGAAATAATTCATATTTAACGATATTAAGTATAAATACAACCACAAAATGAATAAAAAGATACACGTACACGTGAAGTCGGTACCAGATCCAAAGAAACATTTGTGTATATTGATATCTACCTACTTATTATAGTTATTTTCGTCCAGAAATAAATCTTATAGACCGAACAAAGTGACAGTCCAACGACAAATCGTTTGTATGTATAATATATGTTGTATAAAATATAATATTGTATAATGTATATTAGGACATAGAAAATTTAATTTTTGAACTTCCCCATGATTTAGAGGACGTAGGGAATTCAAATTCCCAACATCCCCATTATTTCTATTAGTGGAGACTCAGGGAATTTAAATCACTAGCGTCCCCACCATTTCTTTTAGTAGGGACGTAGGGAATTTAAATTTCTAACGTCGTATTAGTGGGGACGTAGGAAATTTAAATTTTCAGCGTCCCCACCATAGTGGGAACAGAAAGAATTTAAACTGCCAACGTCCCCACCATTTCTATTAGTAGAAAGGAATGGACGTAGGAATTTTATTTTACCATAATAAATTCAGAGGTTGATAAAAAAAAAAAAATATGATTTTCATTCAGTTTAAATACGTACATATTCTTACTACCTACTTATTTCATTAAGCTGACCCAATAAAAATATAAAGTTATGAAAATAATCGCCGTTGATCCTAAAATATTCCGTGGCACCAAAAATCGCGGTCAAGTAAGGATATATACAACATAGAGTTTGCTAAAATATATTATTAAATTATATAAAACTCTTTCCACACAGTCAACTCGTTATGCTTGTTTTCATGAATTAGACCTTATGACAAGACAGTAGCGTTTGAAATTGTTTTGGTCTTCAATCTCAATTAATTCGTAGAAATACAGTTAGCAAACAAGGACAAATATTCAATGTAATATGGTCCCCCTAAATTAAAGCAGTTGCTCACCTCAACTGTGACCTCGCTAAAAATTTAATACTTGCCTACACAATTTTATGACGATTGCTGGTATAGAGCCATACTTACAAGCACCAATTCTATCCCTAAGATTCAGGACCTTCGCTTCGCTCGGTCAGTATTCAAGATAAAAGACTAGTAATATCAGCTCTCAACAGTTTTCAGAGTACAATTTTCCCAGTAGCTTAATTTTCTAACGCTACAGTTTCACGGATTTTCCTTTCCGTGTGTTGGAGCGACGTGTGCAGGCTAACGGTCCGATCACGTGTCTCAAGAAGGCATCGACCCTTAGCGGCCTCTGCGGAATATTCTACGCGCAATACTTAAATGCGCAACAAAAAAACCTTAAAAGCCTTCTCCCTCCAACGGAAAATCAACTTTATTACTAAGATTTTAAATCGTTTTCTTACGCACCAATATCAAGTCAGTTACAGCATTTTTCCCGCTGAAAAACGACGCTCAAATCGATCTGTTGAATAAAATCCTGATATAATCGATTATGATACTTAAATCTACTGACATACAGGTAAAAATGCTATGTAAGTTATGGAACATCTCTGAAGCATGGACGGATGAGCTAGCTATTCAAACTTTGTTGTATTATTGATTTACTTTCTGCAAGAAAAACTATGGAGCAAGCATGAATTATTAATCATTGTTATTAGAACCTGTATTTATCGCATCTCAGAAGACTTCATTTAATGTAAATAGCTCGAAAAGGTAAATCTGTTTACCCGACTACGTTTTACATTATTACATTACATTACGACATTATTTCTTCCCAAGTCGATTTTGGTGCCGCACTTCTTCGTTACTAGACGTTCTCATTATTCATTATGGGATTAATACGTTTTTTTCGCTTAAACTCTGTAATATTATCTAATAAGTTTTCTTGGAAAAAAAATATTTTGCCAGACAAGCTTTTATAAAAAAAACACACGCGTATAAGTCTCCGTTTGGCTACAAACTCGCCTGTTGGTAAACGATGATGTGGTCACAGTTGAAGGACGCAGACTTAAAAGAGGCCTATTCACTATGACCTTGAAAAGGCCGAGATTGTTCATATTCAAAGTCTTCGATTCAATCGAGACTTGGGCAGTGTTGCAGTCGCTTCAGCGGTGTCAGATCGACTATAGATATATTGAAGTGTTTGTATAGAAACGCCACCATGTCAATCCGGTTGCAGGACGAGAGCACGAGATCAATCCAATTGCAGAAAGGCGTGAGACAGGGAGACGTTATTTCACCGAAACTGTTCACGAACGCATTGGAGAACCTTTTCAAGCTCTTGGCCTGGAACGGATTCGGCATCAATATTAATGGCGAATACATCACTCACCTTCGTTTTGCCGATGATATAGTTATCCTGGCAGAGTCGCTCGAGGACCTCAATAATATGCTCAACGACCACAGTAGCGTTTCTCAACAGGTGGGTCTTAAAATAAACATGGACAGGACTAAAATCATGTCCCATGTTGTACCTGTACCGGTAGTCGTTGGGAACGATACGCTTGAAGTTGTTGACCATTATAACTACCTTGGACAGATATCCAGTTAGGTAAGTCTAACTTCGACAAGTAGGTCACCCGAAGAATCCAACTCGGATGACCAGCGTTCGGGAAATAATGTTTGTTGCCAGTGATGACATATGGAACCGAAACATGGTCCTTGACTACTGGCCTTTTGGAGAAACTCAGAGTTACACAACGGGCAATCGAGAGAGCGATAGAATCCCGAACGAGGATATTCGCCGAAGAATCAAAGTCACCGATATAGCTGTCAGAGATTGCAAGCTGAAGTGGCAATGGGCAGGCCACATCACTCGAAGAACCGATAACCGATGGGGAAGAAAGGTTCTTGAGTAGCGACCACGAACTGGAAGACGCAGCTTAGGCAGGCCTCCCACTAGGTGAACCGATGACATTGTGAAAGTCGCGGGCAACCGGTGGATGCACGTTGTCGGTCGGTGTAGACATTATCCGGCTAAAATACGTAAGCGCGTTTTAAGCAGATTTGTCGGTGGTAACACTTTTTTGTATGAGATTGTTATTCTTCTCGTGTAGATTTTCTTTAGTAACGCTTTGAAGGTAAATTTTTTCATCGAAATTTTTGGGAGACATACAAAGATTTTTCATTAAATATTTCAGAGCAATGAGCGCAGGGCATTGCCGCGCAGCGTTTTGAACTATTGAAGTCTAAAACTCTGGGTGGAACTGAACTGGTATAGGTAAGCGTGACTCCAAGCATGAGTTGACTTGTTCGGTTTTTCCGTTTTGGCATTTCTTTTATTTTCTTGGCAGTGACATATCCTTCCGTAGTATTTAAAGATTCGTGATTTACAAAAATATAGAAGTTTTCTGGAATAAACATATGACAATCGACCTTTGTTATAAATCGCTACTCTCTTAACAGAAGTAGACCACACGTTGTGCTAGTTATGCGCAGAGCTTGCAACACGAATCATTGAGAGCACAACACATTGAATTGCAGAGTGTCCCGCAACACGTGAACTGGCATCCAACTTTATCGTCATATGGGAGTAATTTCACATACAGTTTATTTAATACATATTCTATACTGTTTTCACTTTTAAGGATGAACTTTATGTTGACATGTTATTTGAATAACTATGCATGTAAATTTCAGGTTTCGTTTCGATAGTGCAAGTTGTTTTTTTTGGAAATATTGTACTTATCAATACTACTTATTACTTAATTATTTTGCTAGCTTTGATTTGTTATTTTACCATTAAAAAAAACTTATTAACAGTGATCCAACAGTTGTTGAAAATTTCGTTGAATTGAAGCCATTTAAGCTTTTCCGCAATGTCTAGTTTTTGTTTAAAAGCATAAAACTATTATTATATATTTGTGACAAATTACATCAGCTTATGTACGCTTGACTCATAATTTCCCTATCTACGAAACGGTTAAGTTTTACGTTTCCAGTTATACAACCTCCGAGCAGTGCCTTACGTTACCACAGGTGTGGCGTACGTTCATTCAAACCGTCGTTCCCACGGTCGTATAATAAAATCATCATAAAAACCTCCATTGTGGGAGCATCCCCCGCAATCCATAGAGCCTTTCAGAGGCAGAGGGTGAATCTGTACAGGTAGCTCTCACAAGGTGTTCGGAAATACGTTATGACCGTTGATCACGCTTTATTTGATAAGTGTCGATTGATATGAATTGATTTGGAAGCCATTTTTGATGACCTGAAAATGTTCTGACTTATGTTTTTAATACATTTAAACCAATGTTTTTAGAATTTAGAACTTTAAAAATCGATGACTTTTCACTTAGCTTTGGAATTAGTGTTTGGTCAATAATAGCAACTCTACACACACCCAGCATCCAGAACTTTTAGTTTTTTTAATATCTTTATTTTTTATTGTTTTATTTTATTCATACCATTATTGTTTAACTCACGGTCGCACATAACAGGCAGATTGTCCGAAATATAATAGTTAAACAATACAATGGATAAGGAAACGGAAGTTGGGAACCTAACGGCGGCAACCATTATGGAGCCTTTTGGCGTACAAGTGACGTGTAGAATGACCTCTAAAATAATGGGATCCATGAAGACTTACAAAGATGTAATTTGTATTATGATAAGCTCCTTATTTTGGCTTTATTTTAATTGATAATCAAGAACTGATGTCATATTGAATTCTAACGGTTTATATAACAAGAGTTCAATAAATATTTTAACAGATGTTGGTTAACTACTAACTGTTTGGTTGGGTAACTAGTTAAAATTCTGAGATGATTATAATTATTATTATAAGATTCGGTGATTAGGCACCCAGAATTTTGAACTTTAACAGTTCAAATCCATGCGTGGCAATGTACTGCGCTCATCACCCTGAGAAATTAGATATTAAATCTCAGTATGTCCAGTAATTACGCTGGAAACATTGCCCTTCAATCCAGAACATACTAATATTTGCACACTACTGCTTGGGGGTTGAATAACTGCAAAGGTGTGGTGCTTCCCCAGATGGACTCAGCAAGAGCCCTACCACTACAAAAATATTACTAAATATAATTTAACACATATTAATAAATACGCGCATCTACTTGCTAGAAGCCCAAGAACTTACGCATGATAAATAACCGCAAGTACCATGTTGCATTGCACAGATCGCCATAAATTCATGTGTATCATAAACTTTAATTGTTAAACACGAGACCATGATGCGGAAATCATGCATGCTCGTGATTGCTATACATAAAATGAAATAATTCGCGAACAATGGTCGGGTGATCGAACTGCAATAACATTTCGTGAAGGTCCTAGATTCGAGGTCGCCTAGACTTTATTTCGTATCGTGATTCAATTTCGAGGTGCCACTTTTGGTATCGATTGGTTAAGTCGATGGAATGTGCGATTGTGGGAGATGTCATCGATTTTTATAAACTGCAAAAGACTAGGAATATTAATCTGCCGTATTCTAGTGCCCCAGCACTAGAATACGGCATCGGTATCCTCTGCCTGTGCCTGTAGAGCTTACTAAAAGGGGACCTCTGGGCCTGGGTTGGCCCGGTGGTTTGCCCAAGGGGGGTTTTAGTGGGAATAATCCCAGCTGCACTCCAAAGCAGTCGGGTATCTTGTAAAGATTTCCCGCTCGCAAAAACCAAAAAAATAATAAAAAGGGAGATTTAATTAAGATTTAATTTATTTAATTTGAGATTTAATCGGATTTGCCAGCCCTTTTTTCAAAATTTGTTAAGACTGCTCAAATAACTTCTATCATGACTGGACAAATAACCCAAAACCAAATAAGAAACCTAGAAAGCAATTTTCTGACAACTTGACCTTTCGACACAATAATAATTCTTTATAATGCTATTCACCAATTATAAAATTTGTGAGAGAATACCCATTTATAAAAAAGCTAAAAATAAAGAAAATCTCACCGCTTAACCAAAAGTTTTACGTTAGCTAATCAAATTGATTTCTTAATTTATTATTAACAGGCATAACGAGGAATTTTAGTGACGATACATTTCGATATAAATGTAATAAATTTATAAATTTCAACAAAATTGATCAAGTAGGTAATTGTTATTATTTATACATGGGTTTTGTGATTTTAACATTTTTTTGACATGAAAAGATGAAATAATGGAAATAAACATAATTAATTCTAATTAACAGTCACATAAATATATGCAAAACATCACCTAAAGCTTTTTAATATGGACAAACGCAATGAAAAGTTGCTATAAAATATATATGTACACATTTTTCTATTTAAAAGACAAATAAACAAATTATAAGTAGATAGAAACGCAAAAACTCTTATTCACTATGCTTAAATATACAGCAACAAAGATCAAAGGTGAGCCAGTACATCCTAGTTCACAACAATGTTAGTTTATGCGTTTTTCCGAAGAAACTTTACAAGTTGTAATTTAATGTTCACTGCTCAGCAAAATGGCGAATATTCCGGTTACGATGAAATTAATCTCTGGTAAAGTTTAAGCTTATGGCGGTTAGTGGAGGGTGTAATTACAAGATAATAATCTGTTCTGAAAGGTCTCGACAAGATCAAGCCATGGCTATTTGGCATGTTTTATTCGGATAATTTGTGAAACCAATTATTAATGTAATAAAACAAATGACCGGCCAATATTGCAAATGTCAGTGTGCAGTAGACATTTTTTTATACATTGTTTTGTCTTTTCGGACCTTCAAGAACACACAGTTAGGTGATATTGAAGTCGAGCAGAAAATTAGACCCAAACTAATTTGTAAGAAATAAGTACCAAGTACCAAGTATATACCAAGTAATTTCACTGGAAACATTTCCATTAAATCCAGTACAGAGTTAATTATTATTGATATATATAATATAATATCCCTCTTTGTGACAATTTTAGAATTCCGATCATTGTATTAGCCAATGTTGGTTCTAGTTACTTCCTGGACGACTGTTCTATGCCATTTGTGCAAGCTTGACATTTTTGCGACCTTCAGTAGATACATTGGCCTTAGTGCAAATTAGTGTTCATGATTCAAATTTAAATACAAGAAACTGTAGTTTCATTTATAGCAGAATATATTGACGTCCGTTTCACGTGGATGTATTTGTAGTTTTTTCGTAAAAAAGCCGTGTTATTTAGCTATTTATTGCCGCAGTTTCAGTTTGTGTTTAATTTGTTTAGTTAAAAAAAATCTAAATACGGTCTCGTTTCACTCTTAGCTCTTTTTGTTGCCTTTTCTTAGTTTGCAGCGTTTTCTTAGTGCCTATATTATGTAACATTCTCTAAGGTATGTTTAATTTTCTTAGCATATCCCGTTTTCTCAGTTTGTTACCTTTTACAGTACTAATGCAGGTAGGTACTTACTTTTTCGGGTATATACTTTGTTTTCGTTTATAAAGGCACGTTAATAAAATTTAATGCGAAAGTAACTCTATTTCAGTTGGTTCGTTACCCTTTCTTAGTGTGTTATTAACTTTTATTATTGTTTTAACTTTTGTTAATAAACAGCTGAATTAATCTTGATACAAATTGGCTTCGAAATAATGTGCAGGATAAGAATGACAGGATAATTAAAAAAAAAACAGGAACACGGATTAATCCACTTCATACCTCGGAATACATTAGATATCACACTTGACCGAGATGGATTGACACCTAGTCTGGATAATAGCTATCGATAATAGCATGTCTATGCCATGAGACAGAGAGCTGCGTCAGGATAACTGGGGTTCAGTATCCGACCGGGAAGATGCTTCAACATTGATGATTGTAAGTTTTTATCTGGGTCTAGGTGTTAGTTGTCATTATATCTGTTTTCGTGTTAAAGATAATCTTAGTGGGGAAATAAGACAACGGGGGCACAAACGGGGACAATTCCCGCAAAAAAATATCAACAAAAATAAGGAAGGAGTTCGATCAAGGCAATTTAATATACTTATAGTCATGTCATAATGTCATGTTGTTATGATGTCCGTTCGAAACATGCCTCAGGCCTGCTTTAAATGCTATAAATACATATTAAATAGCACGTTAATGTTTATCTTAATTCTAATTAATATTATACATTTGAATGTAAAACTGTATCTCTGTGTATCTGTCTATCTGTTTATCTATCTCTCTGTCTGGGTGTTTGTCGCGTTATCACGGCTAAACGGCTGAACGAATCAAGCTGAATTTTTTCATAGCTGGGTCGGAGACGGACATAGGCTACTTTTTTGTAGGTCCACGCGAACAAAGTCGCGGGTAACAGCTAGTTGAGCATATATTTTATTTTAATAGTTAATGCCACCTAAAATCCTACTAAGAACGCCAAGAAGTTATGGTCGACAATCTCACCTACTCGCAACCTGCACACATGCGTACCTGCGATTTATTCTATGACTATTCACATTCATTTTTAATCACTCACACAAACATAGAGACATAGAAAAACGAACATTATGCACCCACACAGCCGTGAATGGTTACAGCATTTATAAAGTTACAGGCAGTAACACGATTCAAAATAATACTAGTAGTTTGCGGCGAACTGAGACCTCGCGATCTTCAGAACCCCTGGACCGATTCAGCTCATATTGGAACTTAAAAATTGTATTGTATTGCCTAAAAAATTTCATGAAGATCGGATCAACGATTCGCAAGTTATCGTCGGACAAATATACGCACAAACATACAAACATACATACAAATGTTGATTTGTCCCAGTAAACTCTGAGACCTTCGATACAATTTTCGATTGTTATGTTTTAATAGTTGTATGTTCTAAATTGGGAAATGATTAATTTATTTGATGATTTAGTTATTCAAGTAAAACAGTATTTTTGATAAAGAAAAACTACTCATCGAAATACGTTCAATACAACTAAGTACAACCAACAACCTTTAACCTTTGTCCTTATAACCTTTGTCCTTGAACAAAAATAATATTGTTAAGTACGTAGGCCAAAGTAAAATGGATGCACGGGCCCTAACCACACAATTTCCTAAAAAATAACAAGTCGTAACAATTGAACTTAGGCTTCACTATCTAATTAAATGTATGTATTGTATGTATGTACATTTGTCACGAAAAAGAGATGGCGAATATAATATCATAATATAATATAGAGGCATATTTTTGCGGATATTTGGATCGCGTGTGTTGACGAACTTACGTCTCGTACTTTTCACAGACTGAGAGCGACTGAAGCAAGGTGAGCGCCGGCGCTCACTTTAAAGCCTTCAAAATTATCTTACTTGGGCCCGTTCATTCATTTTACTTTGGTCGAAGGTTAAGTAATGTCAGGCCTTTGATCAGCTTTAAAACTATAAGACTCACGCTACCTATCTTAGGTAAAATATCATTGTCAATGTCAACATCTAACAGATGTTGTTTAAATCGACCGTAACTGACGTCTAATGCCACATTAGTAGTTGTAGTAGTATTACTGTGCGTTTATGTATTTATTCTACTGGTATGAAGTTGTATTACTGACTCTACTGTGTTCTGTGGTTACAGCCTCTTACGTGAGGAACGTAAGCGACTGCGGAACTCAAGATGGCTGACATTGGCAATGGTGGGTCATTGACCCCGCGCGCGCAACCTTCGAAGCTTAGATCTGGCATTAGAGAGGTTGTTATTTTCCGCCATGTTTTTATTATCGGATTGTTTTCTAGCAATTTTTTGTAGGCATAAAGCTAGCAGTTTTTGTATCCGTATCTTGAGCTTTGATTTGGTGATTTGAAAGGATTTTCAAACGGTTTCGGTTACTTTGATTTATAAATAGGTACAAGAAGGTATTTTTTTTAAATCAGTTTTTTTTTTCTTGTTATGATTTTTACCAGCTAACAACACTTCTAGGATCGGTTTCAGAATAAAAATAAAAACAGTAAAGTTGTCAGTGATAATAGTAAGCGCATTATCATCCGAGTCATCTAGCAATAAACGTCACTCCATAAGACCTGTAAGTGCGAGCGAGATAGACAGATATGCCACTCCATAAGACCTGTAAGTGCGAGCGAGATAGATAAATTGCATGATTTATGACTCGACGACTCAGATGGTAATGCGTTTACTATAGTGAAGTTTTACATAATAAAGCTTATAAGCATATAGCGACCGGTACTGGCTCGAATGCCGGAGGGCACTTTTGCTCTATGGTGGTATGTATACATATATTGTATATTTTTTCGGTTTCATTTCAAGATTCAACAATTAAATAAGATAAACGACAGAAAATCAAATGGTAAAAGTAATCTGAACAAATATTGAAATCTATTTATATAAAAGAACAAGCCATTTTCTAGGAATCAACGCACAGACCAAACCGCTTATGATAGAGACGTGCAATTTAAACCCAAATACTCTTCAAATGGTCAAGATGAAGCAATAAGAGGATTTGGGAAATTTCACCTCTATAGGAGAAAAGTGGACTCGCACAGTTTGTATAAAAAAAAACATTTTATTGCTACGCCAATGAAACTCGGTGTTTGTAATTAATATCATTACAATTAATAAAAAATATAAGAAAGGAGTGTAGGATTTTTCGAAAATTAACCGCTAATGGGTGAAATGGGGTTTTAAAAATACTGTACCCTATGAGAGCGAAACCGTGCGGGCAAGCTAGTAAAAAATTATTAAAGTATGGTCTGTTTTGATAATCTAATTAGGTGCAAATAATTGCAAAGTAAATACATATTATGTAATGATGTCAATAACCTACCATGTTAGAATTTATGTATCTATAGGTATACTATAATTTCCGTGAAAAGGGACCACTTAATATATTTTTCTCAACGTGATGAAGCAAGGTAAGGAAGTAATTATCTGCCTTTTTTATTACCACCAAGCATTTTAAATTCAATTATAATTTGTTTATTGCGTACCTACTACGTACTTCTTTATTAAGGGACGTGCCCACACAAATTCATGGAAACATTTGTGTGCAACTTCGTTTATTTCCCAAAATTACAATAATAACAGCGCTATATTCGACCGTTCGGCATGCAATTAATGTATCTCTTAATTTAAAAAAAATACCGAGTGAAGCGACGGTCTCCAACTCTACGGGAGTAAGTTTACGTCTGTATCTATATATGTTTGTGTGTTCGACAATAACTTGTGAACCGTTGATTCGATTTGCATGAAATTTCGTAGGCAAGTAGTTCGTAAGCAATTTTTTTATTTTTTTTCTAATTAAACAGAATCGGTCTAGTGGTTGTGAAGTTATCGAGGTCCCAACTTGGCGTTTTGGAATAACAATGTGACGGTTACCACAATCGTTACACATTTAGAATCCATGGCGCAATTCCAGTCAAAGCTATAACGCGACTGGTGGCTCCATCAAGCGGCGCTGTGCACAAACCGTGGAATGTAGCGCAAGCGCTCAAAGTAACGGTGCGCGCGCGCAGCGAAAAAACTCAAGTTCACTACCACGGAAGATTGCGCGTCGCCATTACGGCGCGGTTACGCCGCGGTCGTGCTATTATGACACTGTGACTATGTTACACAAGATGATCACAATAATGTTATAACCGCATTAAAGTTTTACAAAATGTTTAAAACTTACTTAGCTTAGCTTACTACCTTAGCATTTGTATGCAATTGACATTGCTACCAGCATGCTGGGCAAGTTGCCAACTGGGTAGGTTTGAGCATATCCATGCCGTAACGTAACCCAACTGTTGGTTTAATGGGCCAAATATGGTAGTATGTATCGTTCTGAAAACGTTATTTTAATCAATTCAATTGCCACATGTATAACGGAGACTCACTTGAGAACAGCTGGACTGATTTGGATGACACATTTTTAGTTGTGATCGTAATTGTCAGGACAAAGTTTTTCGTCAGGACACGTCGCGGGCATATAAAATGCAATAATCGTTTTTTTTTAGCTTCACCCGTCTAAGATGAAAACATCCTGTGTCACTCAGGAATAGCGTAGATTACAATTAGTAAAATATTTATTTTAATCGGTCTAGTAGATTCTTATTATAGATAGGGGTGATTAGCTCTGCACTGACGTTCCGTGTGGGATGTGACGAGGTTTTAAATCTAAACGTGTAAATAATAAGTGAATAAACAAATTATTATGTATGACAAATAATTATAGAAAACAAAATACCAAAAACAAAGCTTTAAGTAAATACTAAGTGACCTCTAAGTATTCAGAATCTGAACCACATATGACGTCGTGAATGGCAAAGCAGTTACTAATTGCTTTTAAGTGCATCTTGCTTTTCCATCTCCTATCCTTTCATCATCATCGTTATCCAGAGCCTTTCTTATCCCACTGCTGGGTTTAGGCCTCTCTCTTGGTATGCCATCTGCCTCGGTCCTGTGCTAATCTAGTCCTGGTTCGACCAGCGATGGTGTCTATATGGTCGAGCATCCAGCAGCTGGACATTCGAATCTTCGCCTACCTTGCCGTAGCCACCACTCCGTCACAACTATACTCCATCTGTCATCACTACGCCAAGCAACATGTCCTGCCAATTACTGCGATTCCGACGTCTCAAATATTTGTTATCTGTCGGATTCCGGTATTAATAACTCGGTCTTAGAGTTTGATGCATTATGATCAGTATTATTATTATTATTGATTAGCATTAGAGGGCTCGCCCTCTAATGTGTCAAATGAATCCGCTTTCAATCTATGTATAGGCGTGAAATATTTTTTTAGGAAAAATAAAAATAATACACCGTAATTTGATGATATTAATATATTAAAAAATCACTCTTTCAATTGATATCAAATTATAATTATACAAAGTAACAAAACGGTCCAAGTTGCCCATTAAATTAATTACCTATTTAAAAAATAAAAAAGGTAAACAAAGTTGCACCAGGTACTCTTAAGATTCACATTGACAGTAGATTCGAGACGCCAAGAACTGTTACTTATAAGAAACATCCGTTGAACATCTTTGTTTCATGGAAATTATTCAAATGCTTTCTGGGTTCTGTTATAAATGTTGAAATCTTGCTGTAATTTTAACCTTCCTGGCGGTAATCCTAGAACTGTTGTTAAATCTTCTGTTAGTTTGCGGTAAAGAGCACATTATTTTCCACAACTTCATTTATTTACTTTAGCAAAATGTCTCAAGTGGTCTACAAGTAGTCATGACTGAAACTTGTCATGCCACATCTGCCAATCTCTAGATCTCAAGACACTTAAATCAAGCATCACAAGAAATAATTTAAACAAAAAACCGACTTTTACTCCGACTTGGCGTGAACCGTGAAATACTCATCGTTGAGGAGTTCCGGTTGCCATCTGTGGTCTTCATCAGTTCCACTTCACCAAATTATACTTTCTGAATCCAAATGCTTGACTTGTTGATAAAAATACCAAAATTGCTTTAAAATAAAAAATCTGGAAGTTATATACTTTCAAATAAAAAAAAAAACACTCCAAATTGTCTTATAAGCCACGGAGTTAAAAAAAAACAGTCGAATTAAGAACCTACTCCTTTTTTGGAAGTTGGTTAAATAAATATGCCAAAATAAGCTCAGCCTGTCTGTTTCCTGTCTGTCTCGTCTATTTTCCTTTATAAACGGTTATTTCTGGCATTACAGGAACATACAATATACCTAGGCCTACTTACATAATGTCATATACCCCAGAAACATTATCACTATTTCTTCGGCAGTAGGGTAAAATGGATTTGCCATGATGCCGGGGCACTGGAATACGGCATCGGTATCCCCTGCCTATAGTAAGAGCCTCTGGCTGCTGGTATAGCTCGTGCTGAAGACCCCGGTGCGTTCCCTTGGAGATCCCGGAGCCCTCGGTCAAGCACCAAGGCAGGCCGCTGGGGAGATTTTAGCGGGTATAATCCCACATAAATCGGCTGCACCCCAAAGCAGTCGGGTATCTTGTAAAGATTTCCCACCTCGCAACAAAAACAAAGAGGGTAAAATGGCTTCCAATGATGGCTTTAAAATTGGACCGCTTTGTTACTTTTTAAATGATGGCTGATTAAAAATAAGTGTCTTTTGAACCAACTTCTGCATTAAGTATAATAACTTGATTATGCATATATATGTTTATGTAACTTAAGGGAACTTGCTTTCGAGCCCATATTATTAAGTTTTAGTACATACCCAGGTCATCATCATCATCATCAACAAAAAGAAGTCCACTGCTGAACATAGGCCTCCCCCGGGTTAACCTTTACATTATTTTATGTTTATTAGTCAGAACCCTATCTGAATATTACTGAGGCACTTGTCTATGAGCCCATATTACCTTGATTACCACTGTTATGATGTGGGAAGCCAATTGTTCGGATTCAAACGACTTAATTGCGGGTAAATAACATTTCTCATTCTTAAAATGTTAATTTGAACCACTTTGCAAGGTTCGTTTCTTGATTCATGCGAACGTTAAATTCTTGTAGTACCTATAGTATTTAGTACAGTCGCTGAAGTTTCTGTGTCGCACTTACTTTAGAATAACACTTAGAATAAACTTTCGGTATTCGTTAAAAAAGTATAAAAATTTAGCTTCCATTTCCATTTCTTGTAATTTTTTTAACATTTTATATAGGATACTTAAAGTTTTATCGTAAGCAATTATGATACATTCTAATTCTGTTCATCTATTATATATTCTTTAGGACGTGTTTACGTTCTAGAAGGTCTCACCTAGAATCAATTATTAATTATATGAAATGACAGGGTGATATTGAAAAATCTTTTTTCAACCATTTTTTTACTAAAACACATTTCAAATATCTTATACTAATTCTCGTGTTTTCATTTATATAAGCAAACGGCAAAAAGTTTTCTTTATTACTCATTTATTATCGTATGTATGTAAAATGCTTAAATCGAATTGATAATTAAACTAAAACTTGTTGACTTGTTGTTTGTATAAAGAAAATTTTACAAAAACCTTTTTGAATGTAACCCTAAGTAATCCTAACTAATATTATAAATGCGAAAGTAACTTTATCTGTCTAGATGGTTGTTCACGGCTGAACGGATTAACCTGAAATTTTTCATAGATATAGCTTAAAGATCGGAGATGGACATAGGCTACTACTAGCTAGCTGTAAGATAGGGTAACTAGCTGCTACTCGTAACTTCGTTCGCGTAGACCAATAAAAAAAGGAGCGTATGTATGATAATATATTTATGATAATGTGATGATACCATCATCATCATCAGCCAGGAGCCGTCCACTGGTGAACAAAGGCCTCTTCCTTAGACCGTCACACTGAACAGAAATCTGTCATTTGTATCCAACGGCTGTCCACCACGGTGGTCAGTACAATCTACACTAAATTTGACAGAACTAAAAGTGTTGTCATCTTTTTCTAACACATTGCAAAGAAAGGAACGAGAAATTTTAGTACTACCAGATTCGTTTGGTTTTGTGAGTGGTACAACAGAATCCACGTTAATGTTTTTTTTTACACATAATTTCTACTAAAGTTGCATATATAGATTAATTTTATTAATGTCACTAGTGGAGCAACCGCGGCTTAACTCGCTATCCATAATGTGAATTTTCCCAGTAGGAACATCACTAAAAACTTCATCTGAATCTGTTCAGCCGCTAGAGAGAGAGCTATTTTAGGAAAATATTAATTTTTAAAATATCTTAACAGTGAAAAATATCAAATATATTTTTACAGAGCCTACGAACAGTCTAACCACTTAATAAACAATATTTTTAAAACAGCTGATTAAAGTCACATTAAATATGGCGAGAGGAATCGAATTATTAATTTGAATGTTTCCAATCTTGAGTTTACTTAAAATCAGCTGCTAAACTCAAGGAAAAAATATCACTTTCTCTACTAAACACAAATAATAACTCAATACAAGCTCCAATTCGACATCCCTAACAAATGACCTGCTACGAACACCTGCACCTGTCATCAATTTCCTTCGAACAAATCAGATGCCTTGTTTCAAAAGATTCATTATCAACGTCCAATTTAGAATTCTAAATGTAGTTTATTACTACTCATTGAAAACTGAGTCAATAAGACGAAGCCAGAAAACCTCTTATCCTGTAACGTAATAAGTTCTAATTGACCTATATTTGTAACATATGGGTGGAGGCAGCTGATGGTAGGTCAGGAATGGGTTACAAAGTCCATAATTTTGACTGCCATTATCGATGGATTTTCTTTATTTTTGGGATTGAACAATCGCTCCGAGCGACTGACTTTAATAAGGTGTTCGGTGTCGATGTTTTGCACCTTGTCTTATCAAATTTTCTCATCGGCTGTAGAGGATTATTGAAAAAAGGGTTAACATTTACAGGTGTTGGTGATAGATTTCTGCAGGGTTTGTGGTTATACAATTATATTTTCAAGGTAAAATCTCCATTGAAATGTTCCCAAAATTCTTTAATGAAGCTAATTGGACGTAGTCAAATTTTGGAGGTGTGTCGTCGCGTCATAATACCTATTAAGTGTTAAAGTATTTATGATATTTTAGTCTTCTAAATATATTTGAGTACATCCCTGGGTTATAAAAAAATATGTTTCATTTACATAATTGCATTCAACATGCATAAATTAAGACTGAGATGGTTAGAAGATCGCTGCCTCCTGCTGTCCGCGTTGCTCTAAGCCAAGATGTAAAGTACAATACTATTTTTATCCATTTCAAATCATTAAAAGTAGTCAGTATAAGCATTCATAGGACTACCTTTTTTCGAGATACGAGATAAGCAAGTTGCTCGCCTGAGGGCAAGCTCTGCCTAGAATTTTGAACCTCAACAGTTTTTAAAACATGCGCGACAACGCATTGCGCTCTGAGATATTAGTCGTTAAATCTCTTTATGCTAAGTATTTTCACTTGAAACATTGCCCTTCAATCCTGAGCACTGATAATGTTTGTACACAAGACACAACCGCTTATTATTATTCAGAGGCCTGTAACATTTTAGAAGAACATAATTTTTATATAAAAAAAGGTTGTCACTTAACTGTGGCCATAAAATAAAAGGATCCAGTGGATGCGACATAGCAGTTTATTTCCACGTAATAAATTAGTTGATATAACAAATACAGGACGATACGGCTCCGTCAAGTGCATCTGCGGATCGCATAGGAAATATATACGCACCTGCATAAGTCTCCCACGATCGCACTCGTACTCCTAACATCTAAGTACAAATGTCAAAAACATCAGATCAAAAACTCACATTGCACTTTAATCCAAGGAAATAAGAATCAAGTTGTTAAGCACTGTATCGCTTGAGGTGATATTTACGCACGTTACTTGGTCTCTGAATGCATTATTTTTTCCGGGCCTCATCACATGTCATTTTATCACTTATTCAAAGACATCGGTAGCTTTGGAATTTCCCTGTTTATCTCTAGCTAAGAAAACTAGTGTTGTATCATTTTCAACTGAAGTTTATTTTATTGCACATACTTACTTTTCGCATCTTATTGAAATGATTCCGTTTTGAACATAATTTTGCATAATTTTTTCTTCACGCTTGAAACGATAAAGCCTTGAACGTTGTACAGTTTCCATTGTAGTTTTTATGATATCAGTCAGGCATAAAGTAGCGTTGTTAAATTCTTCAATGAAATTACACGCGTGTCATTTATATTAGCACATTTAACTGCTAAATTACATTGTATCAATTAGCATAAATAACTGTACGTCTTTGTGACAAATCACGACAACGTTTATACTCTTTCGGGTTATAAATATATTTATTTGAGGAGGATATTTCTTAAGATTTATATCGGAAGAACTGAATCACCACTTTATGCTCTTGTAGGACCACCTTTGTGGCTGATGTACTTAGGAAAGCCAGTGATAAGAAAATAATAAAATGTATTTATTGAAAGACCATTTATATTTTTATTTTTTAAATTGTTGGTAACAAAAAGTTGCTGGTTATGGTTTTTTATATCGTGCGCATTTAAATTTGATATATGCAATTATTTGCATATATCAAATTTAAGATTTTATTTTATTTTTTAAGATATTGCGATAAATTTTTGTTATCATATATGCAAATAATTGCATTTATCAAATTTAAATGACCACGATATAAAAAACCATAATCACATAGTAATCATAGTAATAAGCACAGAAAGTGACGATTTTTTGCGTTGAAATTATGACGAAGACAAGTTTTTCTTTGAATACCAAAAAATTTACTACTTACTTGACTACAAAATATTATGAAAACCAGATTAACAGTTTTCAAATTTTAGTTTCAATTCAAACAAATATTCACAAATATACCAACATGTAGTGTTTACTGTGTTTACTGAATATTTTTTTTTAATTTTTTTAAATTCTCTTTTTATTTGGGGACTTTGGCCAACATTTGCATGTCAGTCCCATCGTAACTTAAACTGTACACACATCAAACAGGAAATATAAAGTCGTTATAAATAAAAAACTTAAACTTATTATTATTATATAGACAAAAGCCGACTTGTTCTCGTATACTCGAGCGAAGGTCTCACCTTCGCTTAGTTCGGTCAATAAGTACCTTACACCGTTCCATATTCTCACGCTAATATCGATGAGCTTTCACTATTTTTTTATATACTAAAACATGTTCTCATTGATTTTTTTCTGCTTTCGATTTATTAAAAATCCCACAAAAAATCCCTTTCGATTTCCGCTGTGGCGCCATCTGCTTCTCTTGTCATGTGTTCGTTCTTCCTTTTTTGCTTTACCGGGATTTCACCGGAAGTCCTCTTGGATCTATGAATGCCTGTGGTGGATTATTTAATCTTGTTTATAAGTGGACGTTTTGATAACCATCACTTCTCAATGATTGGTAAAAAATGTGGCGCAGGAAGTTGTTTTTTCTTTAATGGCTATGAATATTGATTAAGAATTAGTAGTTCTGATCTTACTAAGTATCAATTATATATTTTTCTGTTTATTTTAAATTAGTTTACTACTGTAAGTTGTGGACGTTTTTCACACAGCGTCATCTAGCCCCAAACTAAGCAAGCTTGCACTATGGGAACCAGATAACTGATAGAATACATAAATACTTTTTTTTTGTAAATACATACATAGAATACATATAAACACCCAGACAAAGAACAAACATGCACGTTCAACACAAACGTTTGTCCTGGTTGGGAATCGAACCCACAACCTATAGATCAGAGGGCAAAAATCCACCCACTGAACCACGAGGCTAGTCATAGTGTATGTGCTAGATATGTGGCAGTGAGCGTTTTGACAGTGTCAGGACTTGCGGTGGTAAAATTCCGACGCTACAATAATTATGTCTCATTGCCGCTAAGGCTCTAGTTCCGTCCTCGTAGTCTGAAGCCATTCAAGGAAGGATTTTATTCAAAATTACTCTTGCTATCTCTGTCAACCTGACTGTAAACGACGTAGACGGAGAATGCATCTGCAATCTCCGTCAATTCGAATTCGATTCGAATCTTCGAATCGAATCCTTTCCGTTTCAGCTGAGATTAAGGTAGCAGTTTATGGACTTTAGGCCAATAGTAGTAAAGTACCGGTTCCCGAGAGAGGCTAGTGAGAACCCAAGGTTGTGAACTATTTCGCCAAGTTCCAGCACAACGCTAGTCGTGCTAGCTGTGTGCTAGATGATACTTAATTTATCCAACAACTTATCCAACATTTGAATTGTATTTTTTTATTAAACTATTTTTTTTTATCTATGGGCCATGGTTAACATAAGTTGCCTAAAATCAATAATATTAATATAAAACATGGTTCTATGTACTCGCAATAAAAGAAGAAAAAACGAAACCTTTCTAACTAATCTATGCGATGCAGAACAAAAATAGACTTTGCGTGGACTATTCCTAATGATGCCTATTATTAATCTAAATAATTAAATGTTGAATTGTAATTTAATTATTATATTTTTTCTTTCTTATTCATGTTTTTTAAAAGTATAAGCGCGCGTGAAAAATCGCCACCGGACTTCGAGAGACAGTCTTTGAGTTTGAGGTTCTCAAGCAATTCCTTTGCTTTGTAAGT
Source organism: Apocheima hispidaria (assembly GCA_947579745.1). Taxonomy (NCBI): domain Eukaryota; kingdom Metazoa; phylum Arthropoda; class Insecta; order Lepidoptera; family Geometridae; genus Apocheima; species Apocheima hispidaria. The sequence continues at coordinate 10,317,989 of OX388150.1, read as the reverse complement.
TTATTTTCTGGTGATATAAATACATGGAGTTTTTCTAAATAAAATGGATATTGTTTTCCTTTTCTAACAACTAACAGTTGTAAATAGATAAGCTGTAATATACGGACAGCGGTAACTTTATCTGAAACGAAGATCTTTACCTGCGAGTTAAAGAAATTGCTCCGCAACGTGAAAATAGTTTAACGCCTTTATTGAGAACCGACAACATAATAGAGTCCTTTCCTTTATACATTCAATTGAGACAGTACCAAAGAAAGTTTTACGATCTCATTTAAAATTGAACGCAGTTATTTGCGTAAAGGTAAATATTTTTATTGCTTTGAAAGGAATTTTTACATCAAAGGCACCGCTGGCCTTTACTTTCCACAGAACAAATTATTTGAAATCGTTGTGTTTTGCCTGTTTCTTACATAAGAAAATTCAGTTATTTTAAAATTGCTGGATATTTCCTTGAATTTTAAGACGCGCTGTTCACAGTGCTAATAAATTAGTAAATAAAGCACGCTACTTTTTATTTTATTTTGATGCGAGTGCTAAAATCAAGAGAAAATTTAAGACACAAAATTTACTTAACTTTAGTACATACACAGTTTAACTTTTGAGAATCGTTTTAAAAGGTTACGGGTTAGACAAAGTTATTAAATGACAAGATTTTTGATTACGGCTTCATCATATTGGAACGTTACGAACTAAATAATATACTAACTCATGTTACAGTTATCTATCTATTAGTTAAAAATCGTTTCAATGATTCCTGAGATAAAAAAACTACAAAAACATAATAGTCATGTGTTTCACGATGACAATCACACAATATTGTTTTTTTTATACATATACATATATGTGTTTGTATACAAATTCTGCATATCAGCCTTTAAACATCCCAATGCTGAGATATCGGCCTTACCTCAAATCGTGATTAGGCCACATCCGCCACGCTGGCCCAGTGCGTGTTGGCGGATTCAAATACTCCATCGAATTTCTTCTCCGGAAATATGCAGGTTCCCCTCACGATGTTTTCCTTCATCTAAAAGTCAGTGGTAAACCCGTGTAAGTTCCAAAGAACTCATAGTTACGGGCCCGCCCGGGTTCGATCCCACGATGCCATGAATGTGAGGCAAACACGCTGCTACTGTGAGGCAACTGAGCTACCTCGGCTACGGTTTGTATACAGATAAAAACACATAATCTTTGAGCATTGAGCTGATGGCTACGACCGAAACCATGAACACACGAGTGGTAAGTAAGTTTAAATTAAAATGTTTTAACAATATTGTGCGAATTCTCCATATTCATTTTTCACATCACTATCAAGTTCACCGGATGCAATCTAACCCTTGCACGTAAAAAGTGCATTTCATTCAATAAATTAATATTTTTCCGAAAAAGTTACAAATAGAGATGTGTTGTTTCCTGTCCCGCTGATGTGATTGATAGATTACTGTGACAATGATTTGGTTATTTTTGTGACCATTTTTTATTAAAAATATTTTTAAGTTGGAAAAAAATAGACAATGCGATATAAAAATGCATATAGAAATGAACTACACGTCGTTTGTTCTCTCTACTCTTTCTTTAAATTTTTAAACAATACAAAACACTAATTTATTCATTCAAATAAAATAGGAAAATTAAATACATGATTATTTAAAAATATAGAAATTATAAATATAAAAACATAATTAGTTTCTATATACAGGGTTATAAGGAAAGGCTATGATCATCCGAAAGGGGCTCATAGTAGGTACTCATGATTGTAAACAGTTTTTACTATGGGACCAACACTGAAATCAAGAAATGATGATGAGTACTATGAGCATTTTTCGGCTTAGCATACCTTTTCCTTATAACACTGTATACTTAGTAACGGTGAACATTCTGCTATCTCCAAGCCGCCTACCAAGCGTGGGGATTATGGCAACCACTTCCCCAATAGGGGCGAGGCTTAGTCCATTAGTAGACGTCAAAGAGCTGATATGAAGATATACTTCATCATCATCATCAACAGCCTGAAGACGTCCACTGCTGAACAAAGGCCTCCCCCTTAGACCGCCACACTAAACGACAAGTTGTAACTTGGATCCACCGCTTACCCGTGACCTTCAAAATGTCGTCAGTCCACCTAGTGTGTAGTGTGTAAAACGTAGCGTAGGTAGGCCTACGCTACGTTTTCCAACTCGTCGCCACTCAAGAATCTTCCTTTCCCATCGGTCATCGGTTCTTCGAGCGATGTATTCTGCCCATTACCACTTCAGCTTGCAAACCCTGTAAGCTACGTCAGTGACTTTGGTTCTTCGGCATACATCCTCGATCCGCATTTAATCGCACAACAAGAGATATACACATCAAAGAATCTGAAAAAAAAGCTATCTACCAAAAGACTGAATTTTTGACATACTTTACATAAGGTATTAGTACATTACATTAAGTATAAGGTATACATAAGGCTTACCTTCAGAATGGCGCTTTAAATATGGCACCGATACCGTCAGTTTACAGCTCATTGTAACCTAGCAACTAAGTTTCGCCAAAGACTGCGAAAGAAGATTCGAAAAGTAAGATAGTATAAGAGATAGCTATAATAAAATCTCAAAAGACAGATTTTGGCGGCCAGTCTAAGGGCTAAAATCTTATCATTGACTTAATAGACAAGAATTTACTCTTTGAAAAGTGATGACATGGCCACCCTACAAATAAGGCTTCAGAAAAACCTCTTATGCGACTAGTCGTACATCTGTCGATATTCCCACGAAAGGATTGACCCTCCCATCTCGGCATCAGAGCACATCAGGATGTTTTACCTGCTATAGATAAACAAGGGGTGGTTTTACAAGATTTTTTGTTTTTTGTTTTTGGGCGTTAATTATCCTAATTTGTAAGCTTGTTTAAAAAGCCTTTATAGTCTTTACTCTTTTGCATAAAACTTCGAACAGCTAACCTGTTTTTAAAAAAAAACTTGGCACTCATGAGATGTTTTTTTCTTGGATTTTGGCTCCACAGTTCACACCTAGTGTATTTAGCCAGTGTGAAGTTGCATAAAACTTCAAGTAAAACACAATATTTCCCAGTAAAAATCAGTTTCAGTCCTAATCATTTAAATTCCATTCCAAGTTATGATCCAGTAAAGTCCGTGTAGCTTTACTGGAAGCTTCTACGGAATTTTGAAAACCAAACGAAAAGACACGTCTTAACACTTTATACTTTACTAGCTGTTGCCCGCGACTTCGTTCGTCCAATAAAAAAAATCCTACCCTTAATCTCCGTCGCCTACCTTTAAGCTATATCTATGCGAAAAATCAAGTCGATCCATTCAGCCTTTTAGCCGTGATATCGCGACAAATATCTAGACTGAGAAACAGATAGACAGAGATACAGAGTATCTCTGTATCTCTGTCTATCTGTCCCTCTGACTAGATATTTGATTTAGATATTTTTGTTTTTCAGATAGACAAATCTTTGTATCTCTGTATCTCTGTCTATCTGTCTCTCTGTCTAGATATTTGTCCCAATACCACGGCTAAAAGGCTGAATGGATCGACTTGATTCGCATTCGCATTTATAATATTAGTTAGGATTCAATTTTCCCACACCCGTGCACATTATCGGATCCTTCATAGTTAATATTATACTATTAATACACATTTATATTTGTAAAACACAAGTTAACAACAGGTTTTTTTTTGCTTTGGCGCCAAAAAAGAAAATTAGAGATTTGCACCGGAGACGAATTCACCGGTAAAAAACCGGAGATTAGCAAAAACCAAGGCAAAGCGGGGGTTTTTGTATGATCACCGAAGAAATATGTTTTCTTTTTTGTCACAACGAAGTTTCTGTGAAAATTAGTTTTCTGTAAAATTATTTTTATCACACCGTAAGAAGTCGCGAGCATCAACTAGTAACCTTAATTACCTAAGAACGCTTTCACGACCAAAAGACATCAACGCACTCCCTCAACATTTTCCTACACCGAACTACACTAAACACTCATAATGCTGTTCTGCTGTATTGCTGCTGCTGGCTCATAATTTTAGCTGTTTGATTATAGATAATATTAATTATATGTATGTTAAATATCTATTAGGCTATTAAAAACTAGGTAAAACTAGCACAAAGTTAAAAGGTCTAGTGCTCTTTGTTAATGATTCTATTCAATATTAAACTAATACCAATCCATAAATAAGAGCCCGGCTCCCCTGGCTCTCGCTATCTCTTTCGCACTTTAGCAATAAAAAAAAGGCATTTGTAATATCTTAAGAATACCATTGCCAATGTTTAATAGCAATTTTTCAAATTGTATTTTTCTTTTGCAAACGAGAAGGAAAAAACTTTTTTTCGATTATTTTTTCTTCTGCTTCTTCCTTCTTCTCGACATTAATAACTTCCTTTCATCTCTGTATTTTTATATTTAAGATAGCTGAATCAGAGGAGGCGGCTCTTAACAGAGAGACAGTTGTCTTTGGTTGTGTACTACAGTTCCAATGATATGACAACCGGCAACCCTTTGAATGGTTTGCGCAAGCGCACGCCATGACTTGCGATTCTATGAGGCTATTGTACAAACCGCAAGCAGATTGCGTAAATTAGACATCACAACGGCACGCATTTCACGCCACGGTCTCCAGATGATTCCTTATTTAGCCGTTCGTACACAAGATCACGCAAGTCGCATGTCTTGTCGTGCAGGTCGCCTTTTTTGTCAATTCTGTTTTATAATTTTTTACAGTTAACTAGCAATCATTTTACTATTATTTTCACAGGCATTGTAATGAAGAGAAGTATAGATAAATATAGCACTGCGGTAGGTTTAGTTTATTTAGTAAAAAGAATCGACACCATTTTGCCTATTTGCATGCCAAGCTTCATTTATTGGAACACTACGAGATTCGCGAACGACAGCACTCAAGTTGCCGATCCTCGCAGACCAGAGTCTGGCATCGCTTTATGTACGAACAGCGTTGCACTTTTCCGTTCAAGGTGTATTCGATATTCAACCATTTTTACTGAACTTTTACGTTAACGCTTATTCGCGTCATAGTTTGAATAGTTTCGCGATTGACAGCACCACATTGCATATGAAATAGCGCAAATGTCTAGTCAAGGTGCGCTCGCGCAAATGCGAGATGATCGATCTTTATTTCCTTTTATTTGGTCGAGTATATGTGACAAACATTAAAAGGATAAATGTAGTTTCTGCGAACACAGAAGGCGCATATGTTTGCCATTGAAATAAAAAAAAACCTATTGAGAATACGTATGTTTGATGCAAACTCATTGGTTGCAAGTAATCAATTATAATAGAATCTGTTTTATTTGCAACTGCAAGCTTCTTTTTAATTATTATGCAATCTTGTTTTATTGATGGCAATGTCACCAATTTAATCTAAATAACACTTCAATTTTGTTTTATCAAGGGCTGTTTTCTTCACCACATTTGTAAGTGATAGCCCTAGATGCGCAGAATTAGCTAAATATAAATTATTAATATTAATTTATTTTCCAATGCTTACTGTGCTTACAGTTGCCCAAAGCGCACAGAAGCCAAAAACACAAAAAGATAAAAATATAATTATATAATATGCGGACACAATTAAGTACCTAGTGTGACTTAAAGAGTCTAGTTACTTAAAAAAGCTATCGTAGCATCAAAAACAAAGATATTCTTACACCAAATATATCTATCTCTGCATCGTAAACAAGCGGATTACTGAGCAGATTAATAGCCCGGGCCGTGGGAGCGTACAGGGCTACCTATATAAATCATACCTGATAGGATGAGACGTCATAGGAGACATAGGATGAGACGTCATAGGAGACATAGGATGAGACGTCATAGGAGACATAGGATGTGACGTCATAGGAGACATAGGATGAGATGTCATAGGAGACATAGAATGAAGATAAAATCCCTCGTTTTTCTGTGTTCCTGTGTATGTGTTTCAGTAGGCGATTCATACCGCGGTTCGAAAGAACCAAATAATTTAGAACACTTGGGCGATTTGCACCGTGATCCTAGCTATATGTGGTATGAGCTGCCACACTACCCGTTTCCTCGACTGTTCCCTTGATGGTACAGTGCAAGAATAATTTTAACCACTATACCCATAACCTTGCAACCCAGGCAGATAAACGCCAGCATTTTGATCACACATCGTATCAACCAGGCGTTCTGATAGAGTTTTTAATATGAAATGAGCGCCCGGCCTCCATTGACCCAACGTCTCTACCCCAAGCGAATCAAATATGGCAACTACCGAGATTAGCATTACGTGCGCCGCTTGTGCTGCTTCGCTGAATTTTGGAGTTAATTTGATTATGATAATGTTGAATTACTTTGTGTTCCTTTACACAAGTAAATAGAACTCTTACGTCAAGTTTAAAGACCGATTAAAATGTATGCATAGCCTTAATTACCGTACAAATACTTAGAGCTGGCTCGAGCATATCTTGCGATATGTTTGGCGTGGCCATCAGCCTCCTCTCAATGGTTTCTGTCAATACGGCAGTCTACAGGGGCAGTCTATTTGGCGGCCTACTCTGCCGATTGAAGAAGGCCATTTTTATGCAAAGCGAAACGCAACTTAATTATTAATAATAAAAATTAATTATACCTACTAATATTATATCTATAATAATCATTGTTTAATTTACTATTATTTTTATTTTAATTTTTTTTAAATTTATGTTATAAATGATAATGCATAGTTTTTTTTTTTAAGTCTTTATTTATTAGGAGTTTATTTCTTGAGTCGCTTTGCGACTATGTCAGCTCCATAGTGTACACTCAGTATCTTCTACTTAAAATATTACACATCAATTTCTAAATCGATACTTGATCTCAAGTGATACATTATTGTATGTTCGACACAACTATATAGGAAGATGATGGAGAAATTGCAATTATGATGGTTATGCTTTGCAATACAATAAACACAAACATAGAAAACCAAAAAGATTATATGTTTTAAATGGATTGGCGTACATAGAATTTTAGCCAAAAAATGTCATATGCTTGTTTATTGTAGGCAGAGAGCTAACCTGACTAAGACTAAGCTACATGTTAAGCACATACATATTTTTGACTACCCTTGTGGCTCAGTGGGAGGATTTCCACCTTCTGAGCTGTAGGTTGTGGGCTCGATTCCCACCCAGGACAAACATTTGTGTGATGAACATGGATGTTTGTTATATGTCTGGGTGTTCCATAGTATTGTACGTATGAATTAATAAAAAAAGGTTTTTATGTATTCTATCGGTTACTGTTATCTGGTTCTCACAGTACAAGCTTGCTTAGTTCGGGGCTAGTGGTGCTGTGTGAAAAACGTCCACCTATATCTATTTATTTATATACAATTAAATATCTCTTTTTTTTTTTGAGACATATTTTTTGTATTATGAGGTAGGTTGTAGCCAAGTCCACAGTAAACGAATGCCAGTAGCTAAAGGTGAACGTCCTCCCTTGCCTTCTTAGTTATAACTCTAGAGGCCTTTAAAAGCCCTGTTTACTTTGTTACTTTACTGCGATACTTTGCATTTAAACGCCATGAGGGTCATATTCCCACTATTAGAAGTTTACTACTCAGAGTTTAATTTAGGCATGATTACGAAGTTAAGTTTGGGGTTGGTGAACCGGCTATGTCCTAAAATTGGGACTGATCCATGTACACCCACCGGAGGTCGGGCAGCGGCAGCGTTTTGCTATCCCTAAGCCACCTGAACGCCTTGGTTCAGCAGTTTTTTTTATTTTTTATTTATGTTACTCGGTGACGAAACGAGCAAGTCGCTCACCTGATGTTAAGCGTCACGTTTGCCTATAACAGTTCAATGCCACCCAGAATTTTGAACTTCAACAGTTCAAAACTATGCGCAGCAATGCACTGCGCTCGTCACCCTGAGATGATAGATAGATAACTCTTTATTGTTCACACCAGAAATAACATAGAAACAACCAAAAAACAACTTTAAACTAGTGTAACAACTGGCGGCCTTATCGCTTAAAGCGATATTTTCCAGGCAACCTTAGCATGGAGAGGATTTGTAGGAGATGTTAGATGTTAAATCTCTGTATGCCCAGTAATTACGCTGGAAACATTTTCCTTCAATCCGGAACACATTAATGCTTGCACACTACTGCTTGGCGGTTGAATAATTGGCAAAGGTGTGGTACTTCCCCAGGCGGACTCTGCAAGAGACCACTACAAAAACACGGACTACAGTGGACGTCTTCTGGCTAATGATGATGATGATGAGTTTAGGTTTAATTAATTCAGGTAGCAAATTTTAATTTTAGTAATAATGTTTAATTTAAACAATATTCAATTATTCATTGTCCATCTATCCTTTAATTAAAAAAAAAAGGTTTTTATAGTTTTCACATTGTCTTTTATAGCTTAAATTTTTTAGGTCAAAAACCCTATAAAACAACTCTTACAAAGAAGAATGATGCGCTCAACATTTATAAAAAATAAATTTATGTGAATTATGTGAATTCGTAACCAGTTTCGAGATGTTAATATAACGTCATATAGCAATAATCTAGCTGAAATGTTATAAAATGTGAATATGTTGGACGATCCAGAGGTGAATTGTTTTAACACCAAGTTTTATGTTGCAAGAATTCTAATACAAAAAATACTCAGATCTAACTGTGTTACAGAATCGAGTTTTAGTGCTAAAATTAATCTTAGCAAACTAAAAAATTACATTAATTAATTAAAGGAAGAATTCAATTTATCTGTCTATTATTATTTATATACTTATTATTATTATTATTTTATTTATATGTCTACGCGTAGGTGCTAAATTCTAGGTATAGATAATATAACTCTCCTTTTTCGTAGTCGGGTAAATAGACTAGGTCTTGCGATTAATTTTTATGCCCTATTTTGTCAACCTCTGAACTATTTCGAAATACATTTTTCTTATAATCCTGTATATAATTTTTTTTTTATATATTTGTGCTTGAAATGAGATTTATTTTTCTTGTCAATTTTTTTTTATGACAATTGTTTCGAAATACTATGAAAACTGACGTGGTTTTGATACATTTTGTTTTAATAAAACGGGAATACTCACGTTAAATTTAGTTGGTTATTCCGACTATAGTTTCTATCACATTCGGTGACCTTTATCAAGAATGTTAAGCGAGACACGAGCGCGACCTCGTCTTGCCTAGTCCTGAGTTGTCTTGCGTGCAAGGCAAGACGAGGTCGCTCGCGTGTCTCGCTTAGCATTCCGTGATATAGGTCACCGAATGTGATCGAAACTATAGTCGGAATAACCGACTCAATTTACCGTGAGTATTCCCGTTTTAAGCGGCCATCCAGGAAGTGGACGTGGATAAGCCCCGATGGTTCGATCAGAAATGAGATTGACTTCATCATGACGACCGAGAAGCGAATATTCAATGATGTCTCCGTGATCGCTAAGGTGAAAACCGGTAGCGATCACCGCATTGTCAGAGGCTCGTTGAATATCAATGTCAAGCTTGAGAGGTCGCGTCTGGTGAAGTCTACGCTCCGTCCTGGTCCTGCCCAAATCCAGAACCCCGAGAACTTTCAACTCGAATTGCATAATCGCTTCCAGAGCCTAGCCGAATGCCAGAATGTGGACGAGTTAAACAATGGGTTGGTGGAAGCTGTTCAAGCAGTGGGGTCCAAGTTCTTTAAGACCCCACGCCGGAAAAGACCTCAAAAGCTCTCAGACAGAACCATTAACTTAATGGAAGACCGGACTGAGATGCGACTGCAATCTTCAGCTGATATGTCGGAATATGGCAAGCTTAATAGACGAATCTCGAAGTCTATGCGACACGACTTGCGATCCTATAATACAAGTTGTATTAAGGACGCAATCGAGCGGAATCAGGGCTCCAAAGTGTTCGCAAAGAATTCGTCTATCGGGCAAAGCCAAATGACGAAGCTGAAGATCGAGAACGGCAGTATCATTTCGTCGAAAACGGAGATTCTGAGAGAGCTCGAGAGGTTTTACGGACAGTTGTACACCTCGACACGAGAACCCATTGTCAGTAGAGCTCAGGACTCCAGAGCCGAACTGACCCGACACTACACCGAGGACATCCCAGACATCAGCCTAGACGAGATTAGAATGGCTCTTAAGCAGCTTAAAAACAACAAGGCGCCGGGTGATGACGGAATAACGACTGAGCTTCTGAGAGCGGGTGGAAAACCGGTACTTTTAGTCCTCCAGAAGTTATTTAATTCCGTCATACTCGAGGGTAATACGCCAGAAGCATGGCACAGGAGTGTGGTGGTGTTGTTCTTCAAAAAAGGTGATAACACCTTACTGAAGAATTATAGGCCCATCTCGCTCCTGAGCCATGTTTACAAGCTGTTTTCGAGAGTTATTACGAACCGTCTCGAACGCAGGTTTGATGACTTCCAGCCTCCCGAACAAGCCGGTTTCCGTAAAGGCTTTAGTACCATGGACCACATACACACGCTCCGCCAGATTATACAGAAAACCGAAGAGTATAATCGGCCATTATGCCTGGCGTTTGTGGACTATGAGAAAGCCTTCGATTCCATCGAGACCTGGGCGGTATTGCAGTCCCTTCAGCGATGTCATATCGACTATAGGTATATCGAGGTGATGAAGTGTTTGTATAGGAACGCCACCATGTCAATCCGGTTGCAGGACGAGAGCACGAAACCAATCCAATTGCAGAAAGGCGTGAGACAGGGAGACGTTATTTCTCCGAAACTGTTCACGAACGCATTGGTGGACGTTTTCAAGCTCTTGGACTGGAACGGATACGGCATCAACATTAATGGCGAATACATCACTCACCTTCGTTTTGCCGATGATATAGTAATCATGGCAGAGTCGCTAGAGGACCTCAATAACATGCTCAACGACCTCAGCAGCGTTTCTCAACAGGTGGGTCTTAAAATGAACATGGACAAGACGAAAATCATGTCAAATGCCCATGTTGTACCCGTACCGGTGGTCGTTGGGAACGATGCGCTCGAATTTGTTGACCATTATAACTACCTTGGACAGACTGTCCAGTTAGGTAAGTCCAACTTCGACAAAGAGGTCGCTCGAAGAATCCAACTCGGATGGGCAGCGTTCGGGAAATTGCGTAATATCTTCTCGTCCAAAATCCCGCAGTGCCTGAAGACAAGGGTCTTCAACCAATGTGTGTTGCCAGTGATGACATATGGAACTGAAACGTGGTCCTTGACTACTGGCCTTTTGGAGAAACTCAGAGTCGCACAGCGGGCAATGGAGAGAGCTATGCTCGGAGTTTCTTTGCGCGATAAGATCCGGAACGAGGATATTCGTCGAAGAACCAAAGTCACCGATATAGCTCTCAGAGTTTGCAAGCTGAAGTGGCAATGGGCAGGCCACATCACTCGAAGAACCGATAACCGATGGGGAAGAAAGGTTCTTGAGTGGCGACCACGAACCGGAAGACGAAGCGTAGGCAGGCCTCCCACTAGGTGGACCGACGACATTGTGAAAGTCGCGGGCAACCGGTGGATGCAAGTGGCACATTGTCGGTCGGTGTGGCGGTCTAAGGGGGAGGCCTATGTTCAGCAGTGGACGTCTTCTGGCTGATAATGTAATGTAATGTAATTCCCGTTTTATTAAAACAAAATGTATCAAAACCACGTCAGTTTTCATAGTATTTCGAAACAATTGTCATAAAAAAATTGACAAGAAAAATAAATCTCATTTCAAGCACAAATATATAAAAAAAAATTATATACAGGATTATAAGGAAAGGGTATAAAAAAATGTCAATGACACTCGATAAAATGTATTTTTTCTCGATTTCAGGGTTGGTCCCATAGTAAAAGTTGTTCTTAATGATGAGTACTATGAGCCCTTTTCGGCTTAGCATACCCTTTCCTTATAACCCTGTATATATTTAAACTAAGTGTATGATGTTTTTAATAGCTCTTACCGCGGATTTGGTTTGCGCGGACTGCCGTCTAACAAGCGAGAGAGAATGAGGGAAATAAATATTTTCCTCTTATTTACTCACCTTGATCCCCTTTTTCAGGTCATCATCATCATCATCATCATCATCATCAGCCATAAGACGTCCACTGCTGAACATAGGCCTCCCCCTTAGAGCGCCACATCGACCGACAACGTGCCACTTGTCTCCACCGGTTGCCCGCGACTGCTTTTTCAGGTGAATTAACGCTATGCAAATACAACTTAATGTTCCTAATACTCGAAGTACTTCCAAGTGACAATCATATAATGTCAAATAATTATCTATTTTAAAATTAGAAACCTGCCTTATAACGCCATAAATAATTGCTTCAATACCAATGTGTCCAAACCGGGCAGGAGACGCTTCCTGGGCCTCCGCCAGCTCATGCTGACCCACTGACAGATTGTTGACCTTCAAGCTTGTGGAACATTCTCCATTTTTATGCCAATCCATCGGGGAATTTGGTGGTCCAACTGAATGTATAAGATATTTGGAAGCGGATGTTTGTTGTATAAATGTTTGGTATTATCATTGTTTGTCAACAGGTTACCTCAGGGCTAAAAGTAATACTTAGACGCTACAAAAATAACTTTCATCTCTTGTAAAAAAAATACCCGGTTAGTGCCTTTTTTTTGTTGTGAACTGACGGTACTTTATTTCTATGGATTACTACCAGTTTTTTCCTGTCTCGAAGAAATCCGCAATAATCAAATTAATTATACTTTATTTTAATATTTATTCTTATTTTCTGAAGTGGTATACAAATTGGCTGATATTACTTATGTATGTAAAAGTATTTTACTATGAAAACTGACGTGGTTTTGATACATTTTGTTTTAATAAAACGGGAATACTCATGTTAAATTGAGTCGGTTATTCCGACTATAGTTTGGTTGTAGTTGAGTATTATAAATTTTATTAAAACAAAAATATGTAAAAGTACTTATGGTTTTATTTATAACAGAAGCATATTTTATTTGTAGTTTTAATATGAATGGTAGATCTAAATTCCGTTTAAGTTCTCATTAAAATTTAACGTTTATTCAAAAACCTTACATGAGACTTTTCTCACAATCCGAGCACATGATGCAATTTACAGTTATCCGTGATACAATCAAAAGTTTTTGAATTTAATTTAATTATAATCTGCGATTTTGTGTTCCCACTGGTCATAAAGTAGACTGCTCAGCCATAGACTATAAAGATGCAGATATATAATTCAGCTGTTTACCAACAATGTAAACAAATGTGGCGGACAACAAATAAACTAACAAGAAATATTATTAAAAGAAAAACAAAGTAACCGACTACTATATGTAGCCTTGTGTCACTCTTTAAAAGAGTAATCCATCAACACCTCACACGTTACGAACTTGGTTACGAGACGAGCAAGTCACTCACCTGATGTTAAGCTTCTTAATTGTTATGGGCAGGCGGCCCATAACAATTCAGTGCCGCCCAGAATTTTGAACGTCAACAGTTCAAAACCATGAGCGGCAATGCACTGCGCTCGTCACCATTATATATTAGATGTTAAATCTCCTTATGCCTAGTAATTACGCTGGAAACATTGCCGGAGAACAGTAATGTTTGCAATAACATTTGATATGTCATGGTGACGAGCGCAGTACAATGCCATGCAGTATTTTGAACTATTATATTTCGAAATTCTTGGTGGCATTGAACTGCTGTTGGCGAGTGTGACGCTTACCATCAGGCGAGCGACAAGTCAGTCTCGTTACACAGTTCCATAAAAAAAAATTGTTATTTATTTATTTCGTATAAAATATAAATATTAGGCAAAAATATCCATAAGCATATAATATATGTAAGAGTTGCATGGCACATCTACTCCTCGGTATTTCTCGTGCCGGTATAATCTGTTTCTGAAAACATTGACTTTATTACAGAATTAGGACTTTATTTTTATGTTTCAGGTGATTTTCCTCTAAAGTTGTACTTCTGATAGAGCTTACTCTGTGCCGCAGGGCTGATAGTGGCCTACTTTGCGGGAGTTAATGACCTCCACTCGGTCCGTATAAAATTACTCATTCAAGAATACAAATCGTAGATTTCTGTGGGTATTTCCACTGTGGTAGTCCTAAGAAGTATAAGTTTTGGGCCGTGATGATTCAAACATTTAGGCTTATTATTATGCAACTGGTTTAGTTTCTTAAAATTAGCTTCTAGGTATTTACTAAATGTACGCTTATGTGTTCCTTCCGTAGCCTAAAAGCCTATGGCTTGCCCAATTTTGACGAGGTGTCGTTGGTTTCATATTTATGTCCTGAGCGACGTCATTTTGCACTAGGGTTTTTTGATTGTCTTCGAATAATAGTAATACTTTTTCATTCTGTTTTAGAAAACTTATTTCTCCTAGAAAATCTTACAAATTCTTTCAGTAGAATCGAGTGACAGCTCATCCTATTCGAGAGCATACAGATTTTAGCGTACACAAAGCAAACACGACTATTATTCTCCGCGGCCCAGTTTTTCTGATGACACTACATATTTGTCGTGGAGAGGAGGTACCACTTCTGCTCGGCCACAGTTCAAACAACTTAATAGTGGGTTGTCACGTCAAGTTTGTCTTGGTTCGACAAATTTAGCACGTTTCTGTCGTGACGTGGAGGTCGTAGACATTTGTCGTTTTGCCTTCTCATTAGAGCGTTACATTTCTGTATTTGAACATGTTTGTACCTACTTGGAAGATGTGTAATTTTGGTCATGCAAGTGAGTGGCAGAGCCTCGTTTAATAGGTGACTAGTAATTCATTTTGTTCTAGTTCTAGAGTATAATAGGTATAATATAATATATAGTATGGGTTTTTGTAATTTTTGTTTTATGTTATTAATTTTGTACCATTTGATTGACTGTATTTGTATTAATTTACAAAAGGAATATACCATTTACCATATTAAGTTGTGTTTAATAAACTATCCCCCGAATACTGAAACGTTTGTTAACTTTGTCGACAGATTAAGTCTATTGCTGCCTTTGTCATTTGCTTAGTGCCGGACAAAGGCAGTATTAGAATTAATCTGTTGTCAAAGTTAATGAACGTTTCAGTATTCGGGGGTATATACACTAGTATTTAATCATTTTATGTATTTATTATTTATAATACCAATAATACAGTATAAAATAAAGTCGCTTTCTCCGTCAAAAAAAAAAAAATATATATATATAGTATAATAGAGTATAATGGATAGGTCATCACGGATAAAGGGATATCCCAATGGCTTGGCCTACCCGTCGTGCGTCGAGTCATCCTAAGATCAGTAAGTTAGAGCCCATGCTTGAGACTGAATATTGGATCGTACCGCATCTTCTGTTTGAAACGTAATTGCTTAAAGAAGCCATGGTAGGCTATTAAAGAAAAATAATATTTTTACTTTATTAAAGCTACCTACAAGTTTTATATACAGCGATTTGTAATACAGCAAGCCTGATTAAAATCGTTTATCCTTAAAACGAAATCTTTGTGAACTGTCTGTCGGCGAATGATTTACCTAAAAAAAAACAATCAAAAAATAAATCTGCTTCGTGTTTACATTGCGCACGAGCATCGCGACCGTATTGCCTTTGCATCGAATGCATCGATGGGCATCGCGACTGTATCTGTGGCGAATGACGTCGTCCACTCACATCACAAACATACACATCACATCACCACATCAAAATTTTTCCCATCACTAAAATTGTTAATTTCCGATACCGGGTTACGTCCCTAAAAATGTCATCGAACCAGAGAATAATTTTCATAACCCAAATTATTTTTCCATTAAAAAATATTTGGAATGTTATGAAACCAATAAACGACGTGACATCAAATAGAGTATTTTCGTAAGGAGCGCGGAACCGCTTTCCTTCAGTGGTGACCCCGACGTGATGATAGCAGGCTGATTGCGACGTTGGAGTCGGTGATGTCCTTCCCGTTGTGCGTCGCTAGCCAATGCTAGGTAGTACATTGACGAAATTATTTATCTCGTTCACAGATCGCAGTTACTATAGTGTTCTTGATTATCGTGTTTGCATCATCTGAGCGTGTGCATAGCGACTGTATCACATTTGCGATAAAAGACTTTCGGCATCTGTATCGTGTTTTATTGATGAAAACGTGTTGCTAAAACACAGTGTGTGACTGTTTTAATACGCGTAGTAATACTAGTCTACTAGGTAGGTATAGGATATGAGTATCTAATTATCGAGACGTCTGCAGTGCCATTGCCATCAGAGAGCCTTACACGGCTTGTATCCAGCCAAGCACGGCTATACAAAGTGTAGTTTTTGCAGGAGGTGGATCTGAGTACTGCCGGACCGGTCTGCATCCCGGTGTCCTGATTCCTGTAACAACTGGTAACGCGACATTGTTGGGTAACCAGTATGATATGAACTTGGGCCTTAACTCTGGGTGATTCAGGAAGTGTGTATGTAATGGGTAGGAAAAAAAAGTATTATATTCTCTATTCCTATATCACGGTTGATAATGCGGATTTATTAGTCGATCTCGATGACGTCCAATATGACTACTAGGTACTAATAACATACCCTCTCGCCAATTTTACCGCTAAGATCGCTACGACGAGGGTGAAAGACAGCTCAAAGTGACTCGTCAAAAAAAGTGGGGTCACAATGAAATTACCTTAAACTCTTCAAAGATTAAAATCTTGTAACGTGTTGCGTTCAGAATCGCCCAGCAGAATGCTATCAGCGAATATATACGGCCGGTTTTAAGATAACATAATGTGACGGGTGCAGAGAAGTTTTTATGCAATTAGTTTGTTTCAATTCAGTTGTCATGACAGCTCACTGCCTATGGCGGGAACCTTGTGTGGCCTACACTGCCGCTCTTACTGCTTTTAAGATGGTCGCGCCATATTGAGTTCAAAGATACTAAATATCTGGTTCAAAGTAAGTTTTTTTAAGTTAATGAAGTCATATCCTCATCATCAACATCATCTAGAAGACATCCAATACTGATCAATTTACACTCTCAAGAGGGGGATTGCCTTAATCCCCACGCTTGGCAAGCGGCTTGGGAGAGAATGCTGCTGCTCGTCCACAGCTAGTACTGGCCACAGTTTTAGGACCCAGGAACCCAGGTCCAAAGTTATATAATCTTACCATATTCGAATAACGCGCGCTTTGACCTTTGCATGGAAATGACACTGGCCTGCTTGAATCGAGTCTTTCCTTAGATTACCGTATTGCGCTCTCGATTGAAACAAATCAGTTAAAAATTTAATAAATACTGAAATTTAAGCCTGATACAAATCAATATTATTTTGTATACAGTATAGGTACTATTTTTTTCCAACAAGTGTCATATTGCTTTATTGAATTATCTGACAGAGACGATATCATTATGTGTATAGATTCGGGAGGGACCTTCCTTCTCATTAGAGACTCATATTCATATTCATATATTCATATTCTTTATTTGCCACTAAGTGTACACAGGTCTTATTATAATATAATACGCACTTAAAACTTAGTCGCCCATTTCGGGCATTGCAAAATTATGAGGACGCTACATTTCAAAGTTAACATTATAAAACTTAATTAACTATCAACAACTCATAAATTTTATGATAGTGCAATCAAATATCTTATCATGAATACGTGAAACAGTCGCTATTGAATGTTGAAATAATATGTCATTGCTTGGCATTACACAAGACAAGTAATTCTGGAAGAATCGCGGCCAAGTGACTGCGCTTGTTGATCAAAGAATAGCTAGAGCAGAAAATATTGAATATGCTCTTTTGAAACTAGTATTTCGCGCAGAAACTTTGCCACCCCTTTAACTTCACAAAACTTCGATTGATTTTGCTCACATTCAAACTTAAAATTTTAATTGGAATGAATTAATTGGCTACAATATTTCACGATGGTCGGATCAATGACTCGCGAGTTATCGTCATACTATTACAGACTTACATACTACAGATTTATTCCAATTAGGCGTTATCAAAAAAAAAAAATATAGTTCTAAAATACTTACTAGATGGCGTAATAGTCCTATCGTTTTACCTGTCATTGTCATTTCTGTCGAAATATTTTATGTTTATATTTTAAATCGTAAATTTTGGCTCCACACGTTCTGTATTTAGCCAGTGTCAACTATTGTAATATTTCAAATGAAGTTAATACATAGTTACATTACTTGAAATTGTGTAAATACACATGTGGAGCCAAAAAATACTAGAAAAAAAAGGCACACGTACATTTTTTTATCTTTCATGTCTTGACAGTGACAGGAAAACCTCAAGGTACATCTAACGCCATCTATTGGTACTTTTATTACCAGGTTTTTTTTTTTGGAAAACGCCTCATTAGATCTTGGATTCGCTCGATCGAAAAGCTAGGGTGGAAACAACAAATTAGCTGTAGTAGCTAAGTTCAAGTCGACGAAGTGGAATTACACGGAAGGAAATTTAAAAAAAACGTGGACAGGCTATGTGCTGGTTTTCACAGAAGTGTATGTGTTAGCGGACTGTCATAATGTACGCTGATGATGATGCTCCAAAATAAACCGTCGACTTGAGAACCTCCACCTTTTTGTTGAATGTCGGTTAATAATGACTTAATGACTTCTGTTCCCACAAAATTATTGGACTGAAGATTTTTTTTGCAACTGTCTGAGTAAACGAGCATGTCACTTGCTTAATTTAGCGTCACGCTTGCCTATAAAAGTTTAGTGCTACCCAGAATGTTGAACTTCATCAGTTCAAAATCATGCGTGGTAATGCACTGCGCTTGTAACTCTTATAAGTAATCCTATCTCTATACTCAGTAATTTCACTAGAAATCTCTTTATACAATGCCCTGTGAAGGGGATTTAGCGTTACATTTGAGATGCGGAATTGGACAACAAATCCAGAAATCCCCTTAGACATTTACTTTATTTTGGCGGAAGGGGATTACTGGACAAAAACTCTAGATATCCCCATAACCTAGAATTTGGCTAACAAGAGAAAATGTTAAGGTAAGCCATATAAATTAATTCACATTAACACACACAATAATTCTGTAGTCTGGTTCTTACTTGACCATGTCTTTGTGAGTGTTTCATGGTATGAGCGTGAAGCGTTATTACCACACATTTTTTTTTTTATGACTGAGCTGTGGTCTCTACGCTGGCTTTGGCGAACGCAAAAGGCGTTGAGCCCTAACCTCACATTGATTCTTCTGTGCTCTTATCTAATCTTTGCCAGATGGAGGGGCGGTGTAAGCAGTGGAGTGGAGCGGACCGCTGCATGCAGTCACGGTCAAGGTCTGCGTCAAGTAACTGCAGTGGACGTCCAACTAAATTATTGCTTGCAACTGTAGTGTGGCACATCTAGTATAAATTAGGATTATTTCTGTAAAAGTACACATCCAACAAGCTAATAGTTACAACAAATTAGAAAAAGCTGTCGATTTTGTCATTATAAGCCACCGAAGACTCGCTAAAATGTAAGTGTTGTCGTCGGTGACAATATTTCGTATCTATAACACGGCAAGTTCTATTCTATATTATTCAGCTTACGGAGTCTGTAAAAAGTATCAGAGAGTATCACAGTAGACGCAGATACGAGTATTTTCTTTACCAGATACCATGGCTTAGCATGACTATAGTATATTTCCATACAAACTTCGGGGGTCCATTTTACCCTTTTAGAAGCGGAATTTTGAAAAATCCGTTCTCATTGTTCACCTGGATCGTTGGCGAAGTCTGTATCAGTCTTTAAACATCCCATTGCTGGGATATCAACCTACCCTCTAGGGTAATTAGACTATATCCACCACGCTGGCCCAATACGGGTTGGCGGATTCACATACTCCATTGAATTTCTTCTCCGGAAATATGCAGGTTCACGATGTTTTTCTTCACCGAAAAGCCAATGGCGGAGTATTGGGTTCAAATTTTACGTCTCTATCATTAACGGTTTGGTCTGTGCGCTGATTCCTTAGAAAAGGGCTTGTTTTTTCTTATATATAATAATTAATATAATAATTATGCTATGATTTATTACTGTCAGAATGAAATTAATGTTTTATATCGCAAAAACCTATCTATATACATCTATGTATAATGATTGTACTGACACGTAATAAGTTTTTCACATTGCAAATTGCAGCAACTGCTTCTAGATAAAAGCTTCCGGTGCTTGTGTAATATGAACACCTGTAAGACCATGTTAATGAGTGACCTATTCGATATCGATTACCCTTTTATAATTTTTGTTTTAATAAAACGGGAATACTCACGTTAAATTGAGTCGGTTATTCCGACTATAGTTTCGATCACATTCGGTGACCTTTATCAAGGAATGCTCAGCGACCGACTCAATTTAACCTCTCGGTATTTTATAGGATACATTTCAGGGAGTGTGCTTCGGATTTACATGATCTAATTCCCCCCTGCCCATTCTTCTATCGGATAGCCAGGAGCTCAAAAAAGCGACACCGTTTCATGGTAAATATACCAAAAACTCGTACGAAACGGTTTGATTCCACTTTCTTTATTCGAACTGCTGAACAGTGGAATGCGCTGCCCGAGTGGGCTTTTCCTGACAATTATAATCTGGGTGTCTTCAAGTCGCGAGTGAATCGGTTTCTTCTAGACAAGCGTGCTCCATCGTAGGCTGCATCCTCGTTTACCATCAGGCGTGATGGCAGTCAAACGCAAGCCTATAAATAATAATTAAAAAAAAAGTATTCCCGTTTTATTAAAACAAAATGTATCAAAACCACGTCAGTTTTCATAGTAAAACTCTTTTAATACATTTTATTCTTTAACTTAACTACTTAGGTATTAATTGTATTTAGAGTTTTTAAGTGATGGCTCGTAACTACATTACATTATCAGCCAGAAGATGTCCACTACTGAACATAGGCCTCCCCCTTATATCTGTTGCTTGCTACTTTCACAATGTCGTCAGTCCACTTAGTGGGAGGACTGTCTTCGCTTCGTCTTCCAGTTCGTAGTTGCCACTCAAGAACCTTTCTTCCCCATCGGTTATTAGTTCTTTGAGTGATGTGGCCTGCCCATTGCCACTTCAGCTTGCAAACTCTGAAAGCTATATCGGTGACTCTTAACTAAAACCAAGCCTATTATATTACTCAGAGATAGTGTAGGTTTATAATTATTAATGAAAGATCTTTCTGTAATCGTTTTTTGGAACAACAAAAGCGATTCAAATGGCGAATGGAAAATGGCGATTCATCGCTAACTCTGGCAGGAACTTAGTTCCTGCGTTCCTGCCAGAGTTAGCGATGAATCGCCATTTTAAAAACGTTTTCACGTTAAAACGCACAGCAATGTAGCGATATTACCCACACCGATAAAAAAAAAAATTTAATTGGACCAGTAGTTTTAGTGATTATGCGCCATAAGCAAATAAGCAAAATTAAAAAGTTTACTTCTTGATAATATTCTAGAATAGAATATAATTATAATAATTAAGCTTCACACGCAATAGCTCCCCACTAGGTTTATCTGTGTCGGGGATGCCACGGAACAAACAAAATATATGGGCAACTAACATACAAACCCAGAGCAGATATTTAAATTCATCATTCATACATCCACCCGGCCGGGAATCGATCCCGGGACCACCTACTCATAAATCAGACACGCTAAAAGTTAGCCAGGAGCCTCGTAATATAAAAAGTATAGAGATACAGATACCGAACGAGGACGTTCGCCGAAGAATATAGTTTACATGAATGGAGCAACAGCGCCGAGCCCGCTTTCCTAATTCAGCTATTCGCTCGCACCTTTCTTTAAATTAAAAAATACAGACTGCAACTTAAAAAAAAAACAACAGTTTCCTTAGAATAATAATGTAAATGTATTAAAGCTATTTTTATATTTTTTGACGAAGATGAAGGAAAGAAAATCTATAGAAACTGAGTGTTTATAAAAAAGATATAGGTACACAGTAATTTTTTTACTGAAAAAAAAAAATGTGCGAATGAGATGGCGGAATCGAATTATTGTAAAGAAATGGGATGGCTCGGTTTACCGCTGGCCGGGAAAATTTACACTGCACCCCAAATAAGACATATGAACATGACTCAACGCTTCCGAATCGAATAAAAACATGTCGGGCCATCCTTAGTAGGGTTCCGTAGGTGCGTAGGACGTTTGAAGTATTTATCCGTTTTTCCGCTTATCTCAAAAAGTCATTATCAGATGTTTCCCGACATAATTTTAAAATAAAGTTTTTACTAAGTTCTATCCACATGGAAGATAACAAGTTTCTGAGATGCATAGTTTAGAAATGGCAGGGGTGGGGGGGAGACATTCAAGCAACTTTGTCGGCCCATATTTCGCAAACGGTACGTCTGAAAAAAATAGTGTAGGAAACCTCCACTTTATTTTAAAAGACCTATTCAATGATACCCCACATGTGTGCGACATGCTTTTTTTTTATCCCCACTTTACACTTTATATGACAGCCACCCCATTAATATAAAACTACGTGTTTTTTATTATATCAAAATTGTCACCTTAAATACCTATTCCACGACACCCCACATGATGGGGTACATCGAATTTTTTTTTGATCCCTTCTTTATATGTATGGGAGCTACCCTTATTATAAAAAAAGTCTTTATTTTTTGGAACTGGAGGTCTTTACTTGGACTATAGTAATTGTGCAAAATTTCATGCATAAACGACAAAAACTTTAGAAGTTATAAGTCTGTAAAGGATTCAGACAGACAGACAGACAGACAGACGGACGTGACGAACTTATAAGGGTTCCTTGTAAGTACTACGGAACCCTAAAAAGGGATAAAATAATGTGTATCTACCTTTTCTGATTGACTGATGGTAAAGAAAGGTTCTTAAGTGGTGACCATGAACCAGAAGACGCAGCGTAGGTAAGCTTCCCACCAGGTGATTCGACGACATTGTGAAAGTCGCGGACAACCGGTGGGTCCAAATGATGCAGATTGTCAATCAGTGTCTAAGGCGCTCTAAGGGTGAGGCTTTTGTTCAGCAGTTTACATCCTCTGGCTGATGATGATGATGATGATAGATATAAAAATAGTTTTACCAGCCTGAGTCATTGAATCGAGATAAAGGCAAGTCCAAACTAGCAATTTGTCATCTATCCATCTGTCAGTTTTGTCAGGGTTAGTTAGACTTGAAACAGCGTAGGTGTTGGACAATGCATAACCTTGGTCTAAATAACTTATTGTGCGTCTTATGTTATTAAGGAGTTGGTCTCGTGAAGTCGTAAATGATTGATACCCTAGTATTTCGAAGTCTGATTATGAAGAAACATTATGTCTTTCTACCTAACATGATTCTAATAATTGTACGAAAGCCTTTTGATGGTAGACCGATATCTCAGCAGTGGGATGTATATACGTTGATGCAGATGCAGGTAACTGAACGAAAGACATGCACCATCTTAACATGTGAATTCAGTAGTTCTTTTTCAGATCTTTTTAAAATTTTTCCCCTAAGGGGATTGCTTGAGGAATATGATTTTGTATGATAGTTTGTAATTTTTACCTTGTATTTGCGAGCCCGAAGGCTGAGCCTCGGTCTTCAGCCTCGCAAGCTTAGAGGCCGAAGGACGAGCAGGATCGTGTATGAAATAGCAACCATGACCTAGTTATACAAAAATACTATTATTTTTATTGACTTGTGTGACACACTTTTGGTTGAATAAGATAATTAACGCAAAATCTAGCAGTAAGTTGATGCTCGTCTTCTAGTTTTTTTTTTCGGGCTGACTTGTCTCATGCCTTTCCTTATGGTAAGTATCTACTAAGTAAAGTAGGTTTGTATAGCTTAGGCTAGTCCTGGTTTTAAGGCCGCCTGGAAGCATCTGCCATGGCTTAGCGGCATGGCAACATCCCACATCTCTGACATCTGACATGGCGGTTGTTATAGGACAAACTATTGTGACCTACAATTTAACATAATTATCTTATCGCTCAGTTGTAAATGTCATTTGTGGTCATCTATCCGAAGAGTAACCATGCTTTGCTTATGATCGGCTAAGAATTATATATACATATTACATATTACAGAGAGGAAATTTTAAAAGAATTGATCATTTTATATCTTAAAAATACAAATGCCAAAGTTTAATAGCAGTTTTGATATTAAATTATGTTTTAACTTGGAGAAGAAATAATACTTACATTGTACATTACATTCTTACATTACTTGTATTATATATATACATATTACATATTACAGAGAGGAAATTTTAAAAGAATTGATCATTTTATATCTTAAAAATACAAATGCCAAAGTTTAATAGCAGTTTTGATATTAAATTATTTTTTAACTTGGAGAAGAAATAATACTTACATTGTACATTACATTCTTACATTACTTGTATTATATATATACATATTACATATTACAGAGAGGAAATTTTAAAAGAATTGATCATTTTATATCTTAAAAATACAAATGCCAAAGTTTAATAGCAGTTTTGATATTACATTATTTTTTAACTTGGAGAAGAAATAATACTCGAAAAAAAATGTTTTTCTTCTTCTTCTTCGCCAAAAAAACACATTAAAAAAAAAGACGGCCAATTGTATTCTTAACATAAAATTGTTAAATGATATATTTTTTTTAATTTCCTTTTTTGTCATTTTTATATTTAAAATGATGAAAATGTGCGAGCGTGATAGCGAAAGCCAGAGAAGCCGGGCATAAATAAGTAGGTAATACAAAGTCACAGATTGTTATATATAGGAACCGCATTACGAGATCGTTGTTCCGACATAAACTCACCAAATTTTGAGGACCGCGCGGGTTGCGGGGACTCCGACCAAACGTTCTCATTCAAGGTATCCTCAAGGTTACGCCTACTCTAGCCTAGCAAGAGTACAATTATAGGTGTATTTTGACCGATGAATGGTGCACTTCGATAGTTCTTAGTGCGGGATTTAGGATTGCTCTGTGAGTCCACGTTTGACCATGTTGCATGTTTTATTAGACTGTGACATCCTAATGTATGAGACGAAATCGTGCGGAAAACGGCAGTGTGCTAATAAATACACGGATTGACAGTCAATTGATGAGCCAACAGAATGCATGAGAACTTTACGGTGATGAAGTAAATACCGTAAGGGTGTCTGTGGCGGCCATGAATAATTAGTTTACGTAGGATTGGCATCACGATCGCACAAAGATAACAAAACCACTAGAACTGAACATGCATGCCGAATCATTTACGAGCTCGCTTCTCTAATTCAGCTTTCTTGTTCGCACTTTTTCAACATTTTTTTTTTCATATAAAAAATACAGTGGAAATTTAAAAAAAATCTTTAGAAGAACGATGCTAATGTTTAAAAGGCAGTTTTTATGTTAACGTTTACTATTATGACGAAGAAGAAGTAAATGGTTTTTTTTTCGAATGTGTATACTTGTCCTTCGACAAAAAATAAAAAACATAAAAAATACTTTAAAACATTGTCAATGTTATATTAAAGATAATGAGTTTTTTTTTTAAATTCCACTTTATAACTTTTATATTAAAGTAGATGATAAAGTGCGAACGGGATAGTGGAATCAGGGAAGCCGGGCCGCAAATGAAGCGATGGCCTTAGCGCGCGCTAGTAAAAAAAATATTAATGATTACTTTGCAACTAAACCAGGAAATAAATCAAAATTATCTTCTATACTATCTAAAATATCATTTCTTTACTATATTTCAGCTCATATTCGAACTTAAAAATTGTACTGAAATGAACTACTTCGTGAAGATTCGTGAAGTTATCGTCGGACAAATATACATATCAACATACATACAACTGCTCCCGTAGACTCCATATTCATATTATTAGCTTATTAGGTGAGGCCTTCGCTTCGCTCGGTCAAATATCGCAACAAGTTTTTGTTTACCAACAAACCTACATTATTTCCATTACAATATTACATCACCGGTCTGCATACTAACTATCACCTACCTGTTCTCATATGAAGCGGAAACCCGAAGAAAGTTCACGATCAGCTAGCGGCAAGCGACGGCGGCGCGGCGGCACGCGGCTTGCCGCATAACGGAGCGACTCGTAACATGTTATGTCATCGGCCTTGGCCTAACGCATAGCTTTATAACGCCGTTGTAGATATTATGCCGTTTTGTTTGCAATGCCAAGGTCGCTTCATTTTGATGATCAGAAAACTGTGTCAAATATAAAAATAAAATAGCCTTTTATTAATTTTCCGACATTAACTTCATTGTCATTAACTTGAATACGACTGTGGGTATATTCCTCATATCAGGACTAATAAAGATTCGAGGTATGAAAATGAATACGTTCGTCTCGAGGAAAAAACTTTGCTTGCGCGATTCAGAATTCCCTACATTACAATAATAATTGTCAATCCATACAAAACGTTAAAAATTGCACAACAATGGATCAAAGCCATCTAGCGAACTATAGGAAGTAAATCTGTCTCTCTATCTGGATGTTTGTCGTTTTATCACCGCTAACGTAATTATAGTATTAGTTAGGATTAGGGTAGAATACCCGACTCAATTTAACGAGAGCACACTTCTTTTTTTTTAATAATTATTTTTTTGGAAAAACAAAACACATGTAGCCCGTGTCTAAGAATTTTATTAACATACTAATGATTATACAATCAGCGGCTCTGTGTGTTTGTCTCTAACAGTTCTAACATCTTTTTTCCAGGTCAGGCTGGAGGATGGCGGGATGTTTGCCAACGGGACAGCCAATCAGAGACGGCGGAAAACGGCGAGTTTGTAATAAATTACTGCTTACTTTGTAATAAATTAGTAGAAAAGAAATAGGTAAATATAATCTGTGTTTGTAGCTAGGGTTTTTTTTTGTAACAAGTTTCTTTCTAACTAACAATAACCAATTACCACCTGAGCCACAAGAACAAAACATTTACATTATATTTTAGAAGTTGTCTTAATGCAGTAGCTATCTCCATACCAAATTCACTGAGGGACGTCCTGCCGCAAGGTTTTGGCGTCGAGGTATATTACAATTTTGTTACTGTCGCTCTACTCCTCATGCCTGCGATAGAGAGATAGACCACTTACGTAAATTGTTTGATGAAATTAGCGTTTCGGAGTAAAATAGTTATCACCCCCTAAATCTTATAAAACAACTTTTATTTTTGGTGTCAATGGCTTGGATAAATAATAAACTACAATGATATGTATTGTTACTCTTAAATAGAATAAAATAAAAACCCGAACCCAAAAATCGTTTTTTGGGTGCAACGAAGATATTACGATATTTAAAAAAAATCAAACCATAGGCATAGTTTTTCACGGTATATTTGACATAGTTATACAAAAATCATCGATAACAATAGGTGTGGGAGAAAGTTAGCGCTTGTTGTATGAACAATTAGGCGGTTACACTCTTAACTTGAACCTGCACTGTTTCGCGCGTACGCTTAACATATTTAATTCAAGTTATATAATAAATAAAGTTATTTAAGTTATTTATTTATTAGTTAAAGTTATTTTATAATATAAAAATTTGTATTATTCTTTGCATGTTGCAAGGTACATTCTTAACAATAGTTATGGTTTCTATATATACCACAATACAAGTTTGAAGGTTCTTCCAATCTCATATTTTTAAAAATTTGACCTTGCCTTATAGCAATCACAAATTAATATAAATATAAAACCTTCAATCATGTGATTAACTATAATAATCTGTTAAGTGTACTCTTAATAAATCCTTGGACTTCATTAGAGCACGAGAAACAAAGAATTTTATATTCAAACGTGAGAAGTCAAGATATTAAAAAAAATAAAGGATTGTAAAATCTATTTATATTTAAGAGAATTTGCACCTAAAAATTACAGTTATACTAGATTTATATTTATTTACACAAGCTAACTTAATTTTATTTAGTTATTGGGCTAATCTTATTTTTAATCCGGAACAGAAATTACTTACCTTCCCACATGTGCGTTTAGTTATTTTTGTAATTTAATTTATATCTGTAAGTTTAATTATATTTTTTATAAAAGTACAAGTTTTCTTCCGTACATTCATTTTGTAAGGTCTTTAGTTTTTACATTAAGTTTTGTTTGACAAATGGCACGGACAAATGGAATAGGCTATTATAAATGCGAAAGATTGTGCGTTAGTATGTATCTGTGTTGCCACTCAACTCGGTAACGGCTGAACGGATTCGGATGAGATTTGGGAACTCCTCGTATCAGACAAGAAGTCCACTGCTGAACGAAGGCCTCTCCCTTAGTAAAAAGAGGAGAATTGCCTTAATCGCCACGCTTGGCAGGCGGGCTGGGGATCGTAGAACGATCACCGTTTACAAAGAAGACGCTGCTGCCCTTCCCCCAGTGATTCTGGAAGCTGTTTTATGACATACCCGTGTCCCATGTATATTTGGTAAGGTAGTAGCTTATACCCTGGATTAATACATATACTACTTTTCATCCTGTAAAAAAATCCGGTTCCTCTAGGCTATCAGGTAAAACCGCGGGGCGTTGCTGATACATTATATTTATACATAATGTAATATATCTATATAGCAGCTTAGATAGCATAGATTATATATAATAGCAGATCTAGATATTTTATATCTTGATCCCAAATGAAGCTTCGCCTTAACTAGTTCACTTCTGCCGTAATAAAGTTCTACCGTATAAAGTAACTGTAATATTCAACATGATTATTCTAGATAATTCTGTGCAGATTCATAACATTAATTTAATTCCCAGATCTGTATCAAGTAAATACCAGAGGTAAGTACAGAATATGTAAATACTAGCCGCGCCCCGCGGTTTCATCCGCTATTTTACAGAAACCGAATATTTTTCCGAGATAAAAAGTATCATGTGTTAAAACTATTGGTCTAAGCTACCTCCATGCCCAATTTCATTCTAATCCGTTCAGCCGTTACAGAGTTGAACGGGAACAAACACACTTATATACTTACACACAAACTTTCGCATTTATAATATTAGTGTGATATTTTTGACCGATGAGCGAAGAGAGCGAAGTCTCTGCTTCAACTGGGAATATTTGCGTTCATCAATCCGTACGTTGGTACTCGCGTACAAGTAGGTCGTATTTTTCAACTAATCTTGATTAAAATTTGTGATAAAGGTTCTGTAATTTTTAGAATTTTTATAAGTCGGCGATTTTTGATTTGAGTAGTATTTCGCCCAAAAAGGGGGAAGTTTACTGCGGCGCCCTATATCAGCTTATTTTGGTAACATTTGGCAGAGTCATTCGGTACTCAATTCTAAACAAGAATTTCGAATATAAGCAAAACTCAAAAGATTGTAAAGGTCGTGATGTCTCAATTTGGGACATCAAACTCAGACCTCACGAATTTACATATATCTTCAAAAACTTCAAAAACCTACTAGTAAGAGCACGGCGACTAATATAATCCTTATGCACCTACTGGTAGGACCATAAGGATAAGTATATCATCGTGATCCTAGTGATAGACATTTAACTATAGTATTATTACTTATAAGAATAAGAAAGATGATCTTTCCTTATTATGACGAGGTGACTAGGAATTTATTAATTAATTCAAAATCGCCGACGACAAACAAGCTATGAAAATGTAGAATTGAGTTGTGCTTCGGAAACTTCGACACCATTGCTAGCCACTCGGCCTATATGCTACTGCTGTTGATTAAAATCCAAAGATCAAATGACACAGCCGACGAAGAAGAAAATCAAATAAAAAAGTCACTTGGTGCTATTAAAATTTCAACTATTACCTTAGAAGGCAGCATAACGTAGCAAGGATGCGATTTTAACTGGTCCATATGACTCAACATATTAATTGACTTAACACTCGTTGCTTTGCCACGTACAGTTACGAGTAGGCCAGCCTGTTTGTTCGCGGTTAACAGAACGGCTGCTAGTTAGCTGGATTTGTAACGAAATGTCTAGATTATGAGATGAAGATAAGATAACTTGAATGTATGCACATTTCTCTTGTAATGTAAGCTACCACTAGACATAATTTTGTAGTCGATTAGCTCTTCGTATAATAGTTTGCTACGGTTCAAAGTATAAGTGATTTATTGGCTTCCTTTTTAAAGTGAAATCGTTTTTTAAAAGGCTTACCCCCGAATACTGAAACGCTTGTTAACTTTGACAACAGATTAATTCTAATGCTGCCTTTGTCTGGCACTAAGCAAATGACAAAGGCAGCAACAGACTTAATCTGTCGTCAAAGTTAACAAACGTTTCAGTATTCGGGGGTTAATATCGTCCCGCCAAAGTTAGCGATGAAACGCTTTTGTTGCCGCCAAAAAATTTAATATATCTCGTGACTCAAGGATTGTATTGGCAAGTGTTGTATATATTCTGAAAAAGATCACTACACCTTGCCTGTTAGTATACTTAGGAACGACATCATGCGCCTATGTCTTTGAACGGGGACGGGCGTTCAATAAGAGCCTCGAAATTCACTCTGCGCGACCAGATAATTAGTCGTAACTCCTTAAGGTCCTTCGTTTGAGTCCGCTAGGTAGGTAGGCGCCAAGAGATGGCGCTGTCGTTGAAAACTCAATTGAGGTAATCTGCCCCAGTTTTAATTCACTTTGCGACCTCTTACTATTGTTATAAACACATCTCAAAAATAATAGAGCCCATTAATAGCTGCACTCGACTGAAAATTCAAATAATGTTCAACGCCTGTATGCACGCATGAACATTACGCACACATGCGAATTCAAAACGGTTACAAGCAAATACGAAATTTCGTTGCTCTGTATATCGTCTCGGTGGCCGAAGTCATCAGTTTGATTAGGTCGCGCTCGTGAGGTTCTGGGTTCGAACCCCTAAAATTAGGTAGTATTATTTTTTATAATTTAATTTCGAGAATACTATTTATTTTAATTTTTGCTGTGGGTTTCTTGACAAACTTATTCAAAATTAGTAACGAAACTTATAAAAGTATATATCTACATAAACCTAATATTGTCGCATAAATATTTAAAATGCGAAAGTTCGTGTGTAAGTGTGTAAGCATGTAAGTTTTTTTTTTTGTTATTTGGTGACGAGACGAGCAAGTTACTCAGCTGATGTTAAGCTTCACGCTTGCTCATAACAGTTCAGTGCCACCCAGAATTTTGAACCTCAACAGTTCAAAACCATGCGCGGCAATGCACTGCGCTCATTACTCTGAGATATTAGATGTTAAATCTCTGTGCCCAATAATTACGCTGGAAACATTGCCCTTCAATCCGGAACACAGTGATGTTTTGCACACTACTGCTTGACGATTGAATAACTGGGTCCCTGGAATAACCCCATATCGGGGGTTCTAAAGGCACCGAGTCTGGTACCTTCCGAACAAATTTTCCACTTTTTTTCGTTTTTTTTCAAATTAATTTCGAATTTTACATACCTAATACCTAATGAAATATGCAATACCCAAAAATGTTGTGTTTTCCGCGTCGATAGACATTATTCTGCGACTAAAAATATGGATTTTAGACCCGGGTTAGATTAATTTAGTCCATAGTAGGTACTGTTGTTTGTTATTTGTTATTTACAACACACAAAACTAACTTATAGGTAGGTATGTAGTTCATCTGTGGTATGTAGGTAGGTAGGTTGGTTGCTTGGTTGGTGGCTAGGTAGGTATTATTAGTATAATGTGCATATTTTGATCGCGCAGCACGAAATATTCAAGATTTTCATATACCTCTATCTACCACCTTACCACCTACCTATATAGGTACCATACCTATAGGCACCTTTTACAAAAAATCTATTATTTCACTAAGAAGGAAGTTTTTCAGAATTTTTTCAATATTTTTCCCGGGATCAGTGAGCGTGCGCGCAACGAGATCATACATAAAAATGCAAAAACCACATTCATCATCATTATTGAGGTGAATTTTTTTCCAGAAATTTTGCATTATTTTTCCTGGCAGCACTGATGGAGCGCGCACCGAGCCCCATACTCAGAAATGCCGAATTCCAACAAATTTTAGATATGGGGTTATTACTTAGTCACACCAAAATGCGAAAGTTTGTGTGTATGTAAGTAGGTATGTTAGTATGTAAGTGTGTTTGTTCCCGTTCAAATCTGTAACAGCTGCATGGATTTTAATGTAATTTGGTATGGAGGTAGCCAAATTTAGGTATGGTAGCCTCCATTCCAAATTTCATCCAAATCCGTTCAGCCGTTACAGAGTTTATACCGCGGGTGAAACCGCGGGGCGCATCTAGTATCCTATAAATTTTGAAAGTAGCTCTGTCTTTCTGTTTGTTATCTGTTCACGATAAAACGGCTGGACCGACCTTTACGAATTTTGGCAAAGGTATTCTAGTAAAATAAAATATTTTTTAATTTAATCATTTTATGTATTTTTTAAGAAATCTCGTTACGTTAGGGAGAAGGCTGATGATGATGATGGAAAATTTTAAATCGATGACCGCAAATGTAAAACGCAGTCGGACGGGTAGAAATCCCCCCATTGCTATGAAAATGGGTAAGAAATCTCGGTACGATAGGGAACAGGCGGATGATGATGATAATGATCCTTAAAATCTATGACCGATAAACGACGAAGGTCTGTGACGAAGGTCACAGTTGGACGGGTACCAATCCCCCCATCGCCATGAAAATGGGTAAGAAATCTCGGTACGATAGGGAACAGGCTAATGATGATGATGATGATATTTAAATCTGTGACCACAAATGAAATTCGCAGTTGGACGGGTAGAAATCCCCCCCATCGCCATGAAAATGGGCAAGAAATCTCTGTACGCTATCAACAGGCTGATGATGATGATGAATTTTAAATCTATGACCGAAAATTAAAATCGCAGTTGGACGGGTAGAAATCCCCCATCGCCATGAAAATGGGCAAGAAATCTCTGTACGTTATCAACAGCCTGATGATGATGATGATGAATTTTAAATCTATGACCGCAAATGAAATTCGCAGCTGGACGGGTAGAAATCTCCCCATTGCTATGAAAAATGGGTAAGAAATCTCGGTACGATATGGAACAGGCTGATGATGATGATGATGAATTTTAAATCTATGACCGAATCACATGCGAATTCAAAACGGTTACAAGCAAATACGAAATTGAGTACCCGATTTTCGGCGTTCCACCTATCAGTTCGACTGGCCGAGCGGTCGAGTGGACGGATTTTCATTATGCTTCGTTTTGTAGTGTGTCAATGAGACGAAGGATCAATCCTCATTTGAAAATTACTGTTTTTGTAGATTTTTGTTCTTTTTGTGCTATTTTTTTACAAAATAAGTTATCAAACAACACAACAAACACCACACACAAAACTAACTAACTAATAGGTAGGTAGGTAGGTAGGTAGGTTGGTTGGTTGGTTTGTTGGTAGGTAGGTAGGTATTATTAGTATTATGCACATATTTCAATCGCGCAGCACGAAATATCCAATATTTTCATATACCTCTATCTACCACCTTACCACCTACCTATATAGGTACCTATACCTATATAGGCACCTTTTACAAAAAAACTATTATTTCACTAAGAAGGAAGTTTTTCAGAATTTTTTCAATATTTTTCCCGGGATCAGTGAGCGTGCGCGCAACGAGATCATACATAAAAATGCAAAAACCACATTCATCATCATTATTGAGGTGAATTTTTTTTCCCGTAATTTTGCATTATTTTTCCTGGCACTGATGGAGCGCGCACCGAGCCCCATACTCAGAAATGCCGAATTCCAACAAATTTTAGATATGGGGTTATTACTTAGTCACACCAAAATGCGAAAGTTTGTGTGTATGTAAGTAGGTATGTTAGTATGTAAGTGTGTTTGTTCCCGTTCAAATCTGTAACAGCTGCATGGATTTTAATGTAATTTGGTATGGAGGTAGCCAAATTTAGGTATGGTAGCCTCCATACCAAATTTCATCCAAATCCGTTCAGCCATTACAGAGTTTATACCGCGGGTGAAACCGCGGGGCGCATCTAGTATCCTATAAATTTTGAAAGTAGCTCTGTCTTTCTGTTTGTTATCTGTTCACGATAAAACGGCTGGACCGACCTTTACGAATTTTGGCAAAGGTATTCTAGTAAAATAAAATATTTTTTAATTTAATGATTTTATGTATTTTTTAAGAAATCTCGTTACGTTAGGGAGAAGGCTGATGATGATGATGGAAAATTTTAAATCTATGACTGCAAATGTAAAACGCAGTCGGACGGGTAGAAATCCCCCCATTGCTATGAAAATGGGTAAGAAATCTCGGTACGATAGGGAACAGGCGGATGATGATGATAATGATCCTTAAAATCTATGACCGATAAACGACGAAGGTCTGTGACGAAGGTCACAGTTGGACGGGTACCAATCCCCCATCGCCATGAAAATGGGTAAGAAATCTCGGTACGATAGGGAACAGGCTAATGATGATGATGATGATATTTAAATCTGTGACCACAAATGAAAATCGCAGTTGGACGGGTAGAAATCCCCCCCATCGCCATGAAAATGGGCAAGAAATCTCTGTACGCTATCAACAGGCTGATGATGATGATGAATTTTAAATCTATGCCCGAAAATTAAAATCGCAGTTGGACGGGTAGAAATCCCCCATCGCCATGAAAATGGGCAAGAAATCTCTGTACGTTATCAACAGCCTGATGATGATGATGATGAATTTTAAATCTATGACCGCAAATGAAAATCGCAGCTGGACGGGTAGAAATCTCCCCATTGCTATGAAAAATGGGTAAGAAATCTCGGTACGATATGGAACAGGCTGATGATGATGATGATGAATTTTAAATCTATGACCGAATCACATGCGAATTCAAAACGGTTACAAGCAAATACGAAATTGAGTACCCGATTTTCGGCGTTCCACCTATCAGTTCGACTGGCCGAGCGGTCGAGTGGACGGATTTTCATTATGCTTCGTTTTGTAGTGTGTCAATGAGACGAAGGATCAATCCTCATTTGAAAATTACTGTTTTTGTAGATTTTTGTTCTTTTTGTGCTATTTTTTTACAAAATAAGTTATCAAACAACACAACAAACACCACACACAAAACTAACTAACTAATAGGTAGGTAGGTAGGTAGGTAGGTTGGTTGGTTGGTTTGTTGGTAGGTAGGTAGGTATTATTAGTATTATGCACATATTTCAATCGCGCAGCACGAAATATCCAATATTTTCATATACCTCTATCTACCACCTTACCACCTACCTATATAGGCACCTTTTACAAAAAATCTATTATTTCACTAAGAAGGAAGTTTTTCAGAATTTTTTCAATATTTTTCCCGGGATCAGTGAGCGTGCGCGCAACGAGATCATACATAAAAATGCAAAAACCACATTCATCATCATTATTGAGGTGAATTTTTTTCCCCGTAATTTTGAATTATTTTTCCTGGCACTGATGGAGCGCGCACCGAGCCCCATACTCAGAAATGCCGAATTCCAACAAATTTTAGATATGGGGTTATTAGTTAGTCACACCAAAAATAAATATTATAAAGAGGAAAGATTTGATTGTTTGTTTGTTTGCATTGAATAGGCTCCGAAACTACTGAACCGATTTGAAAAATTCTTTCGCTGTTGGGAAGCTTTTTAGCTTTCTTTATATATATATTTTTTTTGTAACTTGACGCAAATAGAAGGGTTTTGTGTGTGTATTATAATTTTTATTTTTTTGTTATATACACGTGCGAAGCCGGTGCGGGCTGTAAAGGATTCAAACAGACAGACGGACAGACAGACAGACAGTCGGACATGACAAACTTATAAGGGTTCCTTGTAGTACTACGGAACCCTAAAAATTTATAAATGGTTACCTATGTCAAAGTCCTCAAAATACAAGAATAGGGGTTCATTTTTATACATATAAACTAGTATTTCGCGAGGCTGCACGGGCCGCGTGCGGGCCCGCGGGGCGGTCCTGCAATTGGGTATGGCTGGATCGTTTAGGTCGACTTGTAAAGTTAAAAAAAAAGGAGGAGCATGATGAAAACGGGTAAGCTACCCAACAGCAAAATAATTTTTCAAATCCGTTCAGTAGTTTCGGAGCCTATTCAATGCAAATAAACAAACAAACAAAGAATCAAATCTTTCCTCTTTATAATATTGGTATAGATAGATTATTCTATCATCATCAATAGTTGTCGCAACGCACGCGATGTAAAGGATATTTTAGGTATTTTTTTTTACATCTTGGGTTACATTATTCGAGTTTTAGTAAGGATCCCAAATTTTTTAAAAATATAATATAATATAGTATAGGGATAGTGTAGCTTCCCAACAGTGAAAGAATTTTTCAAATCGGTTCAGTAGTTTCGGAGCCTATTCAATGCAAACAAACAAACAATCAAATTTTTCCTCTTTATTATATTGGTATAGACTATTCTTTCATCATCAATAGTTTCCGCAGTGCACGCGAAATACATCATCTTGGTTTACATTATTGGAGTTTTAGTAAGGATCCCTAATTTTTTTGAAAATATAATATAACCTATGTCACCCGGGGATAGTGAAGCTTCCCAACAGCGAAAGAATTTTTCAAATCGGTTCAGTAGTTTCGGAGCCTATTCAATGCAAACAAACAAACAATGAAATAAATAAACAATCAAATCTTTCCTCTTTATAATATTGGTATAGATAGATTAGGTAACCAAATCAAACACTGCACTGCACACCGATACCGAATCTCGCAACGTCGCAATTATCGAAGACCGCGCGCGGACTAAGCCGCGATGCAAGGATACCTAGTCTCGCTCACACACGCTCCGACAAGCTGGCAACGTCGCGTAAACCGCGTGACGCGCGCGCGGCACAACCAGTGTACACGATTTTTGCAAGATGCACCCACACATCAATATTTCACGCACACCATGATCGCATGATTCGCATGTAAAGAACACACCACTACATTCGTAAAATTTGTCGTAATTATTGGGTTGAAAAATGGTATTTCCTAGCCATGAACATTTTAAATTATCGACTTTGCGATACTTAGAGGCCAAATTAGACCTATGTTAAGTCATGCCCAGTTCAAAATCGTAGTAGGACGCCTAAAAAGGCGTCGATAGTTTTGTATGAAAGTCGAAGCGAAAAAGTCGCAGCACGAAATATCCAATATTTTCATATACCTCTATCTACCACCTTACCACCTACCTATATAGGTACCTATACCTATATAGGCACCTTTTACAAAAAAACTATTATTTCACTAAGAAGGAAGTTTTTCAGAATTTTTTCAATATTTTTCCCGGGATCAGTGAGCGTGCGCGCAACGAGATCATACATAAAAATGCAAAAACCACATTCATCATCATTATTGAGGTGAATTTTTTTTCCCGTAATTTTGCATTATTTTTCCTGGCACTGATGGAGCGCGCACCGAGCCCCATACTCAGAAATGCCGAATTCCAACAAATTTTAGATATGGGGTTATTACTTAGTCACACCAAAATGCGAAAGTTTGTGTGTATGTAAGTAGGTATGTTAGTATGTAAGTGTGTTTGTTCCCGTTCAAATCTGTAACAGCTGCATGGATTTTAATGTAATTTGGTATGGAGGTAGCCAAATTTAGGTATGGTAGCCTCCATACCAAATTTCATCCAAATCCGTTCAGCCATTACAGAGTTTATACCGCGGGTGAAACCGCGGGGCGCATCTAGTATCCTATAAATTTTGAAAGTAGCTCTGTCTTTCTGTTTGTTATCTGTTCACGATAAAACGGCTGGACCGACCTTTACGAATTTTGGCAAAGGTATTCTAGTAAAATAAAATATTTTTTAATTTAATGATTTTATGTATTTTTTAAGAAATCTCGTTACGTTAGGGAGAAGGCTGATGATGATGATGGAAAATTTTAAATCTATGACTGCAAATGTAAAACGCAGTCGGACGGGTAGAAATCCCCCCATTGCTATGAAAATGGGTAAGAAATCTCGGTACGATAGGGAACAGGCGGATGATGATGATAATGATCCTTAAAATCTATGACCGATAAACGACGAAGGTCTGTGACGAAGGTCACAGTTGGACGGGTACCAATCCCCCATCGCCATGAAAATGGGTAAGAAATCTCGGTACGATAGGGAACAGGCTAATGATGATGATGATGATATTTAAATCTGTGACCACAAATGAAAATCGCAGTTGGAC
Organism: Apocheima hispidaria; assembly: GCA_947579745.1. NCBI lineage: Eukaryota > Metazoa > Arthropoda > Insecta > Lepidoptera > Geometridae > Apocheima > Apocheima hispidaria. The sequence goes on along the minus strand of OX388150.1, from coordinate 10,279,896 downwards.
GGGTAGAAATCCCCCCCATCGCCATGAAAATGGGCAAGAAATCTCTGTACGCTATCAACAGGCTGATGATGATGATGAATTTTAAATCTATGCCCGAAAATTAAAATCGCAGTTGGACGGGTAGAAATCCCCCATCGCCATGAAAATGGGCAAGAAATCTCTGTACGTTATCAACAGCCTGATGATGATGATGATGAATTTTAAATCTATGACCGCAAATGAAAATCGCAGCTGGACGGGTAGAAATCTCCCCATTGCTATGAAAAATGGGTAAGAAATCTCGGTACGATATGGAACAGGCTGATGATGATGATGATGAATTTTAAATCTATGACCGAATCACATGCGAATTCAAAACGGTTACAAGCAAATACGAAATTGAGTACCCGATTTTCGGCGTTCCACCTATCAGTTCGACTGGCCGAGCGGTCGAGTGGACGGATTTTCATTATGCTTCGTTTTGTAGTGTGTCAATGAGACGAAGGATCAATCCTCATTTGAAAATTACTGTTTTTGTAGATTTTTGTTCTTTTTGTGCTATTTTTTTACAAAATAAGTTATCAAACAACACAACAAACACCACACACAAAACTAACTAACTAATAGGTAGGTAGGTAGGTAGGTAGGTTGGTTGGTTGGTTTGTTGGTAGGTAGGTAGGTATTATTAGTATTATGCACATATTTCAATCGCGCAGCACGAAATATCCAATATTTTCATATACCTCTATCTACCACCTTACCACCTACCTATATAGGCACCTTTTACAAAAAATCTATTATTTCACTAAGAAGGAAGTTTTTCAGAATTTTTTCAATATTTTTCCCGGGATCAGTGAGCGTGCGCGCAACGAGATCATACATAAAAATGCAAAAACCACATTCATCATCATTATTGAGGTGAATTTTTTTCCCCGTAATTTTGAATTATTTTTCCTGGCACTGATGGAGCGCGCACCGAGCCCCATACTCAGAAATGCCGAATTCCAACAAATTTTAGATATGGGGTTATTAGTTAGTCACACCAAAAATAAATATTATAAAGAGGAAAGATTTGATTGTTTGTTTGTTTGCATTGAATAGGCTCCGAAACTACTGAACCGATTTGAAAAATTCTTTCGCTGTTGGGAAGCTTTTTAGCTTTCTTTATATATATATTTTTTTTGTAACTTGACGCAAATAGAAGGGTTTTGTGTGTGTATTATAATTTTTATTTTTTTGTTATATACACGTGCGAAGCCGGTGCGGGCTGTAAAGGATTCAAACAGACAGACGGACAGACAGACAGACAGTCGGACATGACAAACTTATAAGGGTTCCTTGTAGTACTACGGAACCCTAAAAATTTATAAATGGTTACCTATGTCAAAGTCCTCAAAATACAAGAATAGGGGTTCATTTTTATACATATAAACTAGTATTTCGCGAGGCTGCACGGGCCGCGTGCGGGCCCGCGGGGCGGTCCTGCAATTGGGTATGGCTGGATCGTTTAGGTCGACTTGTAAAGTTAAAAAAAAAGGAGGAGCATGATGAAAACGGGTAAGCTACCCAACAGCAAAATAATTTTTCAAATCCGTTCAGTAGTTTCGGAGCCTATTCAATGCAAATAAACAAACAAACAAAGAATCAAATCTTTCCTCTTTATAATATTGGTATAGATAGATTATTCTATCATCATCAATAGTTGTCGCAACGCACGCGATGTAAAGGATATTTTAGGTATTTTTTTTTACATCTTGGGTTACATTATTCGAGTTTTAGTAAGGATCCCAAATTTTTTAAAAATATAATATAATATAGTATAGGGATAGTGTAGCTTCCCAACAGTGAAAGAATTTTTCAAATCGGTTCAGTAGTTTCGGAGCCTATTCAATGCAAACAAACAAACAATCAAATTTTTCCTCTTTATTATATTGGTATAGACTATTCTTTCATCATCAATAGTTTCCGCAGTGCACGCGAAATACATCATCTTGGTTTACATTATTGGAGTTTTAGTAAGGATCCCTAATTTTTTTGAAAATATAATATAACCTATGTCACCCGGGGATAGTGAAGCTTCCCAACAGCGAAAGAATTTTTCAAATCGGTTCAGTAGTTTCGGAGCCTATTCAATGCAAACAAACAAACAATGAAATAAATAAACAATCAAATCTTTCCTCTTTATAATATTGGTATAGATAGATTAGGTAACCAAATCAAACACTGCACTGCACACCGATACCGAATCTCGCAACGTCGCAATTATCGAAGACCGCGCGCGGACTAAGCCGCGATGCAAGGATACCTAGTCTCGCTCACACACGCTCCGACAAGCTGGCAACGTCGCGTAAACCGCGTGACGCGCGCGCGGCACAACCAGTGTACACGATTTTTGCAAGATGCACCCACACATCAATATTTCACGCACACCATGATCGCATGATTCGCATGTAAAGAACACACCACTACATTCGTAAAATTTGTCGTAATTATTGGGTTGAAAAATGGTATTTCCTAGCCATGAACATTTTAAATTATCGACTTTGCGATACTTAGAGGCCAAATTAGACCTATGTTAAGTCATGCCCAGTTCAAAATCGTAGTAGGACGCCTAAAAAGGCGTCGATAGTTTTGTATGAAAGTCGAAGGACCTTAACAGACCGGGTTACATGAGTTATTTGTATGTCGTCGTGTCATTTTGGTAGCACTACTGGGAATGATTGTAAAGCTTTACTTTTTTTTTTTGGTTATTTTTAATCGACAAACCATCCTCGTGACCTTCTAGCCCTCATCAACTTGATTCGTTATTAGGCGGTGAGTACAGTTACTTATCGATTCGGCATTGTCTCGCTTGGCATTCGAATCGACCCGCACGTGTCTCGAATATATTGAGACATTCGTGAGAACTGACGGTGAAGTAATGTTTTAATGCTAAACATACATCTGAATGCAAAAACAGTGGCTCACATTCCGAGAGATGGCCATTATTATTGATGAAGGAAAACCCCATCAAAAGTTTTTTTCCGAAAGAGTAGAATAATAATTATAAATTGATTTGCATTTGGGATACGATTTTATTAGTAACAGTAACTTCAATCTATGATTTTACGTGCTATCTATCATTCAACCACCGTTCTTTCGGTTTTTTGGGATCGACATAGTCAATTTTTACCTGACTGACCAAGAAGGAGAGTAATAATGTTTTTGTAATAATTATGCATGTTTTTATCTTCCCATATTACTATTACTCCTGTTGCTTAAGCAGCTTGACCGATTTTGACGATTTTTGTGTGGTTGGATTCCTCTTTAAATCTGGAGTAATATAGGCTGCATTTTGAAGTATAGCAGAACACACACATTTACACATAAACCGTGGCATTTTTAATATATAAGGTTTTGTTTGGTTTTGATGATGACGATTGACAAGCTCAGTATTGATTTTCTAAAGGCACAATCGAAATTTATCATTTGATAGAGATTTTGCTTTGAGATTCGAGTGTTAGAATGAACCTTCGTCGGTTTTGGGTAAATTTGCGCAATCTCTGGTTTAGGTTTATTTTTGTTTGTAAAATCAGTCGTTTTAATAACATCAATACGCACAACATTTTTGTAGCTGACAACATAAGTCCCATGTATTACAAAATAAAGGTATCTTCAGTTTTTTTTAGTCAAACTACAGAGGTTTATTTTGTTAGGGATTCATTAAAAAAACATTATTTCAATAACATTACTTTTGATATGATACTGTTACTACTGAAGCAAAGAAAAATATGCCATGAATAACACAAAGGAACTCGTGTGGTTAATCGCGTGTCGCGTGTCAAGACATGTGCTATACCACGTCCTCACTCACTCATGCTCAAATAATCATAATAAAGTCTTTCTAGCCGAGCCTCATTGAATAGTCAATTCTGTTTTTGCGGTTAAATTATCAAGTATTTCCATAAACATAAATAATTTTAATATAAAATATCACATAATAGAAAACACTCATTATCCTACCAAAAAGGCTGGCAAATTTACCCCGTCTAAGTATTTAAATTGTGAAAAAAATATTTTCTCTCTTATTAAGAATATGGTTGTCGTCTAACCCTGACCTGGAAACCTGATCTGGAATACATGAATGCGTCTAAGTATAAAAATACTTCAAGGTTCTCTTTCAGCTCACGTAAGGACACAATGTGAGCATGATCTGAACGGAGACTTCCACTAGCAATACTTATAGTTGTTTTATGCTACCAGTTGACCAAGCTAACAAGTCGCTCGCCTGATAGTAGCGTAACGCTTGCCCATAACAGTCCAGTGCCACCCAGAATGTAGAACTTCAACAATTGAGATTTAAGATGTAAACATATATATCCTATAGATGCTTAAGACCTGGAGCGCCACTTGAGCTTTCTTCTCCCATGGGATGCCATGTCCCATTTTTCATTAGTGTTCTCATAGAGCGTGCTCAATGCACAAACAATTTGGCTTACTCCATAGAAAAAAATCCCCTTAGAAAATCCTTTATTAATTTGATTAGATTTGGTCGTTTGGTTTAATTCTGCGAAGGTGTCCTTTATAATATCAAAGTCACGAAGCTCCAGGGAAGCCCTAAAAATAAAAGTGAGTTTAATTGCAAAAAAGCGTTGCATGTGACGAATTGACGCCCAAACGGAAGATCATTTTGGTTTCGACGCTTTGTCCAAAATTTTTGGAAACATTAAAACAAAAACTGATGAACAATACAACTTTTGCTTCGAAGAACTTTCTATTTCACTTGACGATTATTTATTGCACTGTTGTCGAGACAAAAGTAGAGCATTTAGTTATTGTCCATTTTCATTTTTAGTTTGTCAATACATGTATTCATGTTTTGTCCCGTTGTTCTCATTCAAAGGGTACCTCTAGCAACGGTTTTAAATAATTTTATTGAAACTGAACACTTTCTGTCTTTCTTGTTATTTTAAATTGTTATTTGAGGTACGTAATATAGCAACATCTCAGTGTGGTTCAACTTGTTGGCTTCTGTTCAAAAAGTTACACCTAAAATACGGTAGGTAATGGCATAATTAAATAATAGTATTAATTGACGAAGGTTTTATAATTATAGTATTAACAGGGTTTGCAAGCTGAAGTGGCAAAGTGCGGGCCACATCGCTCGAAGAATCGATAACCGATCGAGAAGAAAGGTTCTTGAATGGCTGCCACGAACCGGAAAACGCAGCGTAGGTAAGCCTCTCACTAGGTGGAACGACGACTAGACAAATAGCAGACTGTCGTTCAGAGTGCTAAGGGGGAGTCCTTTGATCAACAGTTGACGTCTTCTTGGTTGATTACTATCATAAATAATAACAAATTTTATAAATGCTAAAATAACTCAGAGTTAGTCTGTCTCTCTTTCTATCTATCTGTCTCTCTATCTGGCTGGGTGTTTATCGCATTATCACTGCTAAACGGCTGAACGGATCGACCTGAATTTTTGAATAGATATAGCTTAAGGCTGCGGAGACGGACATAGGCTACATAGGACATAGGCTTTTTTTTTGTAGGTCCACGCAAACGAAGTCACGGGTAACAGCTAGTAACAAATAAAATTAAATAAGAGATTAATTAATGAGATAATGATTAAAGTGGTTAATAATGAGATTAATCATTGCAATCATTATCAAAAAGACTCGAGCATCATGTTATCACCAGTTTAAATATATGTTTAGTTGCCATTAAAAGCAACTAGGTACATTACTTTTATTTAAAATTGATCAGTGTAAACTCCGAGAGGTTACTGGTAAAAACTTCCTTTAATACCTTAAACGCTTAGTGTTAATGAAAGCTAAATATTTCCACGTATATTATAAGCAAGAGACAGATTCTAGTTTCAAGAGGCCCGATATAGGCTCCGAAGATGTGTTAAAGCAGCTTCGACTTTTCCACCATCTCTTTCATTCCTTTCAGATTAGTGAAAGGTGAAAGAAGACAGGCGATGGCTCAGACACTCACGTAAGTAAGCCAAAGTGAAATGACCGCGGTTGACCATTTTGGATGTTGCGTCACCCGCCGAGGCTTGAATTCAAAGTTTATGTTTTACAAGACATGAATGAAGAATTGAAGATGAAAATAAATAATTGATGCACGACATTATCATTTATTTACGCAGCTGCTGTAATTTTTTTGCGTATACGAACAGGATATAGTTCTGATTATGGTAAAGTTATGAAAATCTAAATCAGGAAATCTGAAATTTCGAAATCATCTCTACTATGTAATCATTATATATATGCGAAAGTGTGTACATTTTTTTTTTTGGTTTGTTCTTTCACGGAGCAAGAGGCAATGGCTCGAGCTGAATTTTAGCGTGGATATATTTTAATTCCAGGAAAATGTGCGGTTCCACATAAATTTACCACGCGACTGAAACGGCTTTTTTTTATGTGACTACTTTTTTGGCCTCTATGGGCCATTACAAAATTAACGGACTTTGGTGACCGCATATGGCGTTGCGCCCTAATACGATTATTTAGACGCGAGGGTGACTAGCGTAAGGGTACTTCTACGGTACGAACCTCGGCTTGGGCCGTCACCCGGGAGTGGGATATCAGACTTGCCCTGGCACCCTGGAAGGGGTGTGCCTGGGACCCTAGCGGTTTGGTTATTATCTGTTTGATTATTTGGAGAGAATCTAATCGATCCGACCACGCCGGCGAGGTCGATGTATGTGCCTTTGGTAACCGGCGCCTGTTCCAAATACTGAATACTTCCTATTGGCGGGAGCTGTCGGATCGGGAAACGGTTGTTCTCGTATATAGGAGCCAGTTCTATATAATTATGTAAATACCTATCTTTAATGGGGTACTTATTTAATGTAGGTTAGGTAACTTTATACTGTACGATAATTTTATGAACGCAAATAAAAGCCTCCCTTTAAAAGTCTCTATGAAACTAATTTAGCATAGAGTAGAAATAATTGCTAGAAACTTTACATATCGTGTTTTTTTTTCGGGCAACTATTAAAAAGGCCTATTCCTCTATTATTATGTAAGAAAAAATATAAAAATACTAAAAACATATATTTACCATTATTGAACTCAAGAAACTCAACAAAACTAACTTTAAATTTAAATTATTAGCTTAACCACAATAAAATTGTGATCTAGACGACTATCTAATCCAAGTGTTCCAAAATCTGATAGTGGATATTAAAATTTAAAAAAAAAACAATGTTGCTACCAAAAGGTACCCGACGCCATCTCATTATTTCGAAGCACAATCATCAGACACCCCTGACAGACCAAAGTAGGAACCCTGGCTCGAAACCCTTAAAATCTCATTGTCACGCTGCTCGTTACCGCTGCGCCATTTTCTGACCACGTCGCAAAAATATTCCGGGAGAGACAGAGATGGCAGCTGGCTTCCACACAGGTTAGAAAGAGAGGTGATGTGGTAAGCTAGGCTGCATCGGAGGTCATGGAACCACAAGTAGGTCGGCTCCATCCTTCCTTGACTATGTTTAGAGCGGCTGGTGTTGAACTTGAATGTTAAACACGGTTTTTCAATTTACACCACTAGATGTTAGACTGTCATTTGTTAAAATAATATTACCATTTATTTAGATGTCTGATGTGCTTCAGTACATGACGCATATGTATTTGAAAATTAGTAGGTACGAGGTAGGTGGGATATTAATTTTGCAATGGCGTACTTTAAAAAGTTGTATTTACGTTAAAAGGTATTATTATAAACTAGGTGTATATAATAAGAACACAGACATGGTTTTAACACATTTGATTTTAATTTAACGGGAACACTCGTCGGTTATCATTAAAACAAAATGAATATTGTATAGTAATTAAAAAACTTTTTTTTTTTACGGCTGTTGCCTGGATTAGCTAACCAAAATACATACAAACTACACTACCTAAACTATTTAGTCAACTACATAAAAATAACAGTTGGATTATCCAGAGATCATTATCGGTCTATAGATAATCCAAATGTTCAAGCCCACTACTACTTGGCAGCGTACCCAGCATGCTGAATGGCAATGCTTATGCGTTGAGCCAAATAAACGCCAGCAGTTTGGTCACGCGTCGCGTCAACTAGGCGCTCTGATAAGTTTTTGAAAATAAGATGAGCTACCCGGTCCCCATGGGCCCAATTAAATTAAGCCTTTTGGAGTAGAGATACTCCATTATTGTATATTGTAGAATATTATCATATTTAACTTGGGTAAAAAAACGGCAGATACATATACTTATGTATCTGCCTTTTGTAATGTAAGATATTATTTAAATAACTTTCATATTAGTGACTATACAGTTAAAACACTTACATTGATATTGCTTTTTATACGCTAAGAAACCTAGTTTAGTATGTTAAGCTATATAAGTAATTTTTAATTTAGCGACACTGTCTTGTAGGTATATAAGTATATATAATATTGTGTACAATGTAAATCATATTTTTTTTTACGGTTAATAGTTTTTTTTTTGTGCTAATACTCTTGTGGATGCTTTTATTAATTCACACTTGTTTGAGGTAGGTATATCTATAGAAAACAACATTACTATGCGACTAATAGCAATCTACATAATGATTTGAATATTTAATATCATTTTAAATGTTAATATATTTGGCGGTCATCAACCTTTATGTACATTAGGATTCCGCCTTAAATAAATATATTAAATTCACAATATTATGAGATCACTTTTTATTGCGCACCTATAGTAGAAAACAGCAAATGTAAAGATTTGAAAATCCCAGAAAGTTGTTGTTTAATAATTTATTTTAAATTCAGGAATCGATAGTAGGAATATGTATTAATTCAAATGTGGAAGGCGACTGCAAAGCAAACGAAACAGTTTAGGTATTTATTGAATATAAAAATACTTGGCTTTTTTCCCTTGAAGATAAATATAGTTTGTAAACAGTTGTTGCTTACATCAAAGTTGATATTATATTCATGATATATATCATTGTGCATCATATTATCTAGTAAGTAAATAAAGTTGTTGCAAAAACAGGTAGGTATTTCTTTTAGTTACACAAGACCGGTGGCTCAGTTGGTAATGAACCTACCTTCTGTGTTTGGGGGCGTGGGTTCGATTCTCATCTAGGACAAACATTTATGTGATGAATATTTGTGTTTGTTCTGTCTGGGTGCTAATATCTATATAAGTATGTATTTAAAAATATCTATGTACGTATATCAGTCTCTGGCAGCCATATTACAAGCTTTGCTTAGTTTGCGATCAGATGACCGTGTGTGCAAAAATGTCCCAAATATTTATTATTATTATTTTATTATTAAGAATATTTTGTTTTATTAATACGGGAATAATCACACAAAATAATCGGAATAACCGACGCAGGCAAACGTGATGCAGGTAACAAAAGCACGTTAGTTTTCATAGTTACGGGTACACTATGAAAACGAACGTGTTTTTGTGAATTATTTTATTCTGATAATACGGGAATACCCACGTTTAGTTTAGACGGTTATTCCGGTGCTCACAAAGTTTATATCAAATTCGATTATCGTTTTAGGGAATGTTACAAACGTTGCGTGGGGCCTTGTCTTGCTTGGCAAATGAAACTTATCAACTACCAATTTAGTAATCAAACGTAAACTATTCCTGAGTACATAAAACAAAAAGATACCGCCTCTTAATTTAATCCACGAATTCGTGTCCGATATCCTTTCTTCTAATCACCTATTATTTAAAAGCAATTATTTATAGTGTGATGATGGTGTGATGTTCTGCAAAAATGTTAGTCGTTACACGCTAATTTATAGTTTTTTTTTCTACACACATGCTCAGATAAATTGGCTAAAAACGATCTGAACACTGCAAATTAGGATTAGTCTTTGCGATAAGAACAGGAGTAGAGCGCGACGTGTTATCGTTGAAAATGATAGAATGAACCTTGTTGTGTTCGTAATAGGGCCAAATTGGACGAGCTTATCTGTAATTTTTTTACCGCCCATAAGTCCACTATATATTGACCACCAACTCGCCTGTTGGTAAGCGACGATGTGGGCGATAATGAAGCATGCAGACTTAGAAGATACCTAACTCTGACATTGAAAATCGCTAGATTGTATCTTTCATCTTTCAGGAAACAAGGAAGGTGGAAATTTACTGCAATTATATTTTTCTTCTTATAGGTACATGGTAATTTGATCTTCCATGGCTCTAAAGTAAGTATAGAGGCCTTTAGGCGACCTTAAAACTCTAAAATTCAGGCTCACCTAGACTTTAAGAACTTTGGTTATCTACCAACTCCTAGTTTACACAGTAAAACAAAGAGCTTCGCCCAGTAACTGATCAAGAACAACAACCAGGTAAAGTCTCGCATTATATCACCGCCTAACGGAACCTCATCTTCATGCAACACGACGACATTACGTGACCGCAGACCCTGTGTCACACTGACCATCGAACAAAAGAACATAACATCACCATATAAAGAAGGACACACGACAGTCTGAATTTCATTTTCTAAAACCCGATTACAAGGTTTGACGCAACCTGGAGGTCGAAACACGAAAACGAGAGTTCGAAATCGAAGGGAATGTTCCCGTTATCCTTGCTTCGTTCGCAACCTTCGCTGGACCGAGATGGAAAGCTCCCGTTAAGTCGAGCGTCATGCGATGCGATCATGTACAATGAGTCACTGATAGTCCCCGTGCCTCTGCGCTGCCGCTGCTGGTGCCTAACTGTACCCTCGTCTTGCGTCATGCTCAAGGACGTTCCGGATTTAACACTGTGCTTATTATGAAATATGTGGAAAAAAAACGAAAATTTAAAAAAAAACATGTTAATAATGGATTTTCGTATACGTTTTCTGCTCAGCACTATAACAATGGATTTTCGTACACTTTTCCGCCCGCATATTTTTAAGACACTATTATGCCCTACATTCCCTCACATTTAAAAAAAAGTATTAAAGTGTAGTATAAAGAAAGATATAACCTTTTTGAGCTCTTGAAACACAATTAAGTAACTATTTCCGAAATATTTTTTAAGTTATTTTCTACAGAATAAATACTATTGAATTTTGTCAATTGTCAACAGTTAATAGGTTAACTCAAATTCAAAACTTGTAAGTTGCGAATAATAGACACTTTGAACTTTTTTTTTAACTTTTCCCTTTTAGTTCTGTTCCAGGAAGGCAAGAAAAGACAAGAAGGAAGGTTGAATACATAAAAGGCTCCAACCGCATAGACACCTAGATACCTACTATGCTTTCATGATGCTTTAACTTGATTTGCCCGTATATAGCGATCTGTCTGTAGTGGCATGTATTTTGGACAACTACGCTACAAAAAATAATAATAATTCGTAATTAGATCGGTGAAAAATGTCAATTTTACCCTGGCTTCGTCCTGTCAGATCACCGAAGTCAAATCCTTGGCCCTAGCCAAAAAAGTCTATAGGTAACTTGACCAAAACCTTGGACAAGTGACCTATAGACTTTATATACAGATATCTACCAGAGTACCTACCTACTGGGACTGGGACTCATCATACAAGCTATGATTATTAAAAGAAACTTCTATATCACACTTCAGACATAAAAAGAAATCCAGCGACACCTTCATTCGTCTATAAAATTATCGAAATACGTAAATGACCAAAAATGTGCGCTTTAGCCTTTTGCGTTTTTGCCACTCTGCGTCGAAACTATCTCAAAACGACTCGTCAAAATCAGTCAAGCCGTTTATACTACAGGAATAAATATATGAACACACAAACTTACATACTTAGATACATCCGAAAACATTATCCTCCTTCTTGGGCATAGTTATTATTATTTTTACCGGCCTTTATTATCTAAACAAAATACGAACAAACTTAAAGACGAACAATATTTGGGTTCGTTTGATAAGCGTATTGGAGAATTTTCAACGATTACTAAGAAGACGCTGCTGCCCGTCCTCCGGTAGTTCCAGTCGTAGTTTTAGAGCATACCCGTGAGCTTGAACGAATGAATGGCAATCCATATGGAAAAAATTGAGTTCCATTTAAATATTAATTCTTCGCCCCATCATATCAGTGAGATAGTGATCAGTCGCCGATGCCACGCATGGCGCTGTGTGATTGAGCCGCGTCCCACATACGAACTAACGGTACCTCGTCCTGACCAAAACGCAAATGTTTCCGCTAATTAACCTGTTATACACGAGGAAATGTATTTTGAGGACTTTAACCTTCGTTTTCACAATAACAAATTTTCTATTCAGTTTAATAATACCTGCCTACGTTTTAATACTTTGCTTTCAGTTTGTTTGGCAGCCTAGCTTGTTATTAGAAATAGAACTCAATGCGATCTTCCTTGTTTCTTCTAAGAAACAAGAAAGAAGGAAGAAAGAAAGAAGGAAGTGAATGTATTCACTCTAGTGAATGTATTCACTCTAGTGAATACATTTCTTTTTCTTCGACAATACCATGGCATACCTTCAGGTGAGCTGATGGCAAGACGTAGATACTTATATTTTCAAAGTGTCTAGAAAAATAAATAGGTATTATAATTATTATTAATATTAAAAATAAATAGGTATTATAATTATCAATATTAAAAATAAATAGGTATTATAATTATCAATATTTATAAAAAGCCCTTTTCTAGGAATCGACGCACGTACCAAACCACTGTTAGAGACCTGAAATTTGAACTCGATACTGCTCAAATGGTCTTGGTGAACAAAAAGAACGGATTTTACGAAATTGCACTTCTAAAGGGGTAAAATGGACCCCCAAAGTATGTACGGTTTTTTTTTTATGCCAAGCCAATGAAACTTGGTTTATGTGTAATAAGCATAAAAAATAAAGAAAGGCATGTCTAAGGATTTTTCAAATATCATCCCCTAATGAGGTGAAATGGGGTATTGGTGGTGGACGTTTTTCACAGAGCGCTATCTAGCCCAAAACTAAGCAAGCGCATTCGTTGGGTCATAGGTTCGAACCCGGGCTAGCCCGTACCAACGAGTTCTTTGGAACTTACCTACGGATATACCACTGGTTTATCAGTAAAGGAAAACATCGTGAGAAAACCTGCGTATTTCCGGCGAAGAGATTGGATGGCGTATGTGAATCTGCAAACCCGTACTGGGCCAGCGTGGCCCAGTACGTATGGTCCAATCACCCTTCGAGGGTAGGCCAATTTCTCAAAAGTGGGATGTTCAAAGGCAAATGATATAATGGCAAAGAAAACCTGAAATAAATTAGTACTATATAGGTTCTGTATAGGTAGTGAACTACTGTTCGCAGAACTACTAGTTGATAAACTAGTAGTTGATAATAATAATAATAGTAAGTAGTAGTAGTATAATAATATATAATAATAGTTGATAAACTAAGTAGTTCTGCGAACAGTAGAACTCGTGAGAACAAACTTTTTTACCAACCTCAATGCCACAATTTTTTTTTTGACATCGGCGATTTTTCATTGGTGCATGGGGTATTTTCCCACCAATCAAAAATTTACTTTCGTCTGTCCGTATGTTGGTATTCGCGTACAGGTCATATTTTACAACCAATCTTGACAAAACTGTGTACAGGTTGTACAATTTTATAGTTTTTTTTTGTCGTCTTCGATTTTTTGTTGGTGGGATAGACATAGATATTTCCCCAAAAAGTGAGGAAATATGCTGCTGCACCATTTACCGTCCGATTTTGATAATATTTGGCATAAACATTCGGTTCGATTTCCCGAACTGAGACCTCACGACCTTATATCTTGACAACCTCATGACCGATTTTGCTCATATTCAAAATTCTTGTTTTGAATTTTGTACCGTATGTTTATGCCAAATATTATCAAAATCGGCTGGCAAAATGACGCCGCAGCAAACTTCCTTTTTGGGTGGAATACCCCACCAATCAAAAATCACCGACGGCTAAAAAAATCTGATAAAAATGGTAAAACCTGTATACCAAGTTTCGTCAAGATAAATGTTTGAAAAATAAAACCTGACCGCCAGTACCAACATACGGACATATGATAGCAAATCTTACCAGTTAAAATTGAGACCTTTCGTTCCTTCGCGCACTCGGTCAACTAGGTAAAGAGTTTTCTTAAAAATAGGCTGATGCCTACTTGAGGCTTCATCATCGGCTAGAACGTCCACTGCTGAACAATAATAATTTGTGTAACAAGGGGTCGAAGTAATATTTTGTTTCCTGAGGGTGTTATTTTGAATTCAGAGCGAAGCGAAGGAATCTATAGTTGATATATCAGGGTGACGAGCACAGTGAATTGCCGCGCTTGGTCTTGCACTGTTGAAGCTCAGAAATCTGGGCGGCACTAAATTGTTATGGGCAAGCATCGAGTGAGCGACTTGCTCGTTTCGTCTACAAAATCGTTAAAAAAAAAAACGTTGGTTCAGTGTAAATAAAATACAAATAATTAAGAAACATGTATGCCGCCAAAAGCTAACCGACCAGTAACTTCTTCATACATTATGCGTTCAATCTGTTTGGTTAACTTCTCAAACTAGTCAACGAAGTGATATTATAAAACAAACTCCTTATTAACCAATCACAGCATGAACGCAAACCAATCAGAAGCGAGAAACTCAAACTCCCATGGGAGCAAAATTGTACTTTGTTACTGCTATCAGCTACAGAAAAAATAAAAAATAAAATTGTTCTAAAGAACAGGTATGATGAAAACATAATTTCAACGCTTGGGATCTGGCTTCGGGATTGCAGAAAGCTCACCGTTTCTGCCCGTCACCCCGGTGGTTCTAGTCTCAGTTATATTGCATACCTGGGTCTATCATCATCATCAGCCAGAAGACGTCCACAGGTAAGTACAACTTGATAAAATAAAAATAAGATAGGTTGAACCATTTTCGAATTTTTACGAAGTAACGCACGGTAAATGATTTATATATATATATATATACTAACGTTACTTTGAAACTACTTAACTAATTCAACTTTTTGCCAAAATTATTAATTAACCTGACCGTTCTTGAAAGCAATCTGCTAAAGTAATTTGATAAGAAATTGTATTAGCGCCTTAAATATTTTAAACTGTACGGTATGATGCATGATTTTAATCAGGCGTTAGTATAAAGCGCCATCTACTGAAGTAAGTAAATACTTCAACGAGTAACATGTTACAATAGTGAGTTTTCTTTTTCAGTTTACCTTTTGATGCGGAGGTGAGCCGGCTGGTCTAGGGTCTACTATTATAGCTAGATGGCGTTAGTAGGGAAGCTTTTGTGAAAATTATTATAATAATTATTATAAACGAACTGATGCCCGCGAAGCTTGGCCTTCAGCATCGCTAAACTATTTATACAAACCTTGTCCTCACAATTATGAACACGACAATTAAGAAATCATTAAAAGCGGTCCAGCCTTTCCGGTTCTTATTTTTTTTAGGAATTATAAATGCTCAGATCTAGATTAAGGACTGTTCTAGACTTTCGCGGTTGTTTTCCCGTGTGTACTAATTTAAATTTAACTACTTAGATCTGGATTACTTTTAGTAAACACGTTATGTTGCATATCTTTGTCTTTGCCCATAAATGAGACATTTTTTTAAAGCTGCGTTAAATGAGCAAGTGAGAATATGAAACGTCTTCGCTTAAACAATTCGAAACTATTTATCTTATTTATCCAACGTGTACAGTTTTTAGTGTCTTGCAAAAAACTTATCAAAATCCTCTTTATGGAGGCAAAAAAATAATCTGTTCTTTATGTGTTTGTTGTTTTAGTTGTGTGGTTGTTTCATAAAAAGCTAATTACCCAGCAGCATTATAGTCCTCTGGTAGCCTGCCTGCCCGAAAGTATTTTGGTAGTTATCACCAAATAACTAGCCTCAAAAATAGACGTACGATCTTGGATATGGCCTTTCTCCATGGCTTATGTAACGGTTATATTGATAGTCCTGACCTGACCAGTAGAGTCCTGAGTTTTTGTGCGCCATCAAAGCGCACTAGACACACCAAATTATTTGCAGTCACACATTCTCGGACTAACTATGCACAGAACTCAATTATTAGCCGTCTACATATAACTTACAATACGAAATTTAATAACTTAGTTGACATCTTTCACTGTAATAAGGAAATTTTTAAAATTGTGTAAATTAACTGTGTAACTTAAATACCTGCATTTATACATCCTCACACTACACTCTTCTCCTTCACACACACAAACACAAGCACGCACTCACCCTCCCATACATACACGCACCCACAAACATACACGCACGCACACACACACACATAGATAACTTTATGTCTGTAGTTAAAAGTCCAATTATATAATATAAATCCATAATTGGCTGTTAGTTAAGTTTTGTAAGTTTTTGTCTGTTTTTTCACTAAGGGCTGTGGATTTTGTAAATAAATAAAATAAAATAAAAGTAGCCCCAGGATTTCCAAATGTTCGCACTTGGGACCTGGATTGAGCCTTATCACTTAATATCCCGCACTACCTATATACAGTGGTGGGGCTCTATTGCAGAGGCTGCCTGTGGAAGTACCAGACCTTTGCCAGTTATTCAACCGCCAAGCAGTAGTGTGCAAACATTTTGAATTGGTGAAGTTACAGAACCTAACAATCTTCGCAATATGGAGATCACGGGGCCAGGATGCATTCTTGGCACTAAGCCTTTGCCCATTTCCTTTAGAATGTAGGAAAAATTTGGATTACCTAACACGGAAATGGAGCAAAGGTCTATTGACTATTAAATACTTAGTTACTTAATATTGCTGAAAACATTCTATATTCACATTACTAATGTGAATTTTAACTAGGAGGTGAAGTTCAACAATTGTTTGGATATTTTGTGTTGCTGTGTTTATAGCGACTTACCTACTAGTAATAGTACGGTCAAAGAGCATATAATAATTTAAAGCACCTATGGGCAACGCCCGGTCCGCGGCCTACATGCGGGCAGCCGCGGCATTCGATCCGGCCCGCGGAAAATTTAGCAGTCGTATTAAAATGTCTACACTTTAGTGAAATGCACTGATCATGTACATTTATTATTTAAAAAAAGTGTCGCTCAAGATAGAAACTGTAGAATCTATCCAGAGAAGATATTTAAAATAAACAAACCGTGTTATGGCAATACAGAGGTTGCTAGCGAGTGGCTCTTACAAAACTACTACCGAATTTAATCGAAACTATAGTTAGAATAACCGACTTATTAAAACCTGAATTATTAAAATACAATGCAATGAAACTTTGTTTACGCGCATTGTTGATAATTATAGTTAAGACGTAATAGTAATACACGAATAAATACAAACATAAAGGCAATAAAAATATCGGTACAAATACATAATTTTCTAACAACCGCCCAACTGCGAGTCGTACTCGCGCAACGAGAGTTCGGTACCAAAGTGGGCGAAAATTGTCTTTTCCTTCATACAGTTCAGGATCTTTACCGCGAGCCCGACTCACACTTGTTTTTAACCGACTTAAAAAAAAAGATGGAGGTCCTCCAATCAACGTTTTTTTTATAATTTTAATATTTGCTGTTAAACTATAGAGCTCACTTTTACATTGGTCGAAGGAGCTGCTTACAATATTATAATCACACTAAGTTTGACGCTTACATGTATTACCGTTTTTCTGCATTAGCGTTTTATCACACTGCTGGGATATCGGCCTACCCTCGAAGGGTTCGATTGGGTACCGTTTTTACGATAGAGAAAAACATGATAATTATGTCGAAAAACAACACGTTTAATTTTCTATTTTTTATTATTGTCAGGAAATCCGCCATAATAAAATAATCATCATCATCATCATCATCAGCCATAAGACGTCCACTGCTGAACATAGGTCTCCCCTTAGAGCGCCACGCCGACCGACAACGGGCCACTTGCATCCACCGCATAATATAATTGCATAATATATTTTGTAAATAATCCAATTAACTAACCTAACTATTGCGGTTTTAAAAGATACAGCCTTTTAAATGTAGTACAGACATAGAGACAAATTAGGAGAAACCTAATAAAAAAAATGTAGTGTAGAACAAATAGTTGAAAGACAGACAAACGCTACGCGCCTAATAAGTAGTGTAGAAGTAAACAGGGTGACTAGACAATTAAAGCACTCTAGGATATCAATGTAGTCTCGCCCCTACGAGCAACTTACATGGAACCAAAAGTGTAAACGCGAAAAATGAGTTCTTGCTTAGAAAAATATAATTTAAGGAACCCATGGAATAGCAATTTTTTTACGCGGATTCATTTTTTGTGCCATAGTAAAACTTGTTCACAATGGCGACAATGACACCCTAAAATATTTTCAGTCTTCCACCTTCTATAGGCAAATCTAGAAGATACTGTAGAAGTGAAGATCCATGATAGTGGCCCCATCACTACCAAGAAATCTTGAATGATGTTCATTTTTATACCAAGAAAGGAAGTTTCCGTAGATTAAGCTAATACTATTTTTTATCGCGTTAAACATAGCTTGTAGCTCGCCTTTGACGTCAGTGATCTTGAAGAGTAGTTACGCTAGTTTTTCTTGTATACGATGACTTGCGAAAATCACGGCCTTATACCAATGTGAAAAAAAATGATTTATTGCTGCCAATAGTCAGTTTTGATAATATCTATATAGAGTCATGCTAGGCAAAAGGACGCGTCGGGTAAAAGTACGCAGTGAAGATTTCTTCGAGAAGGTTGAACGGGCGGGCGATGCGGGAGGAAGCTTGGGCGTAGGGAACGTGTGCGCTTGAACCGCCACCTTGCGTCAACACGACGTCTTGTTGACCGATGCGCGTCGAGCGAGTGGTGAATTAGGAATTAAACAATGAGGCGTTTTCCAAAAAAAAAAATAGTTCTAAAATACTTACTAGGTGGCGTAATAGTCCTATCGTTTTACCTGTCATTGTCATTTCTGTCGAAATATTTTGTTTATATTTTAAATCGTAAATTTTGGCTCCACACGTTGTGTATTTAGCCAGTGTCAACTATTGTAATATTTCAAATGAAGTCAAATACATAGTTACATTACTTGAAATTGTCTAAATACACATGTGGAGCCAAAAAACACGAGAAAAAAAAGGCACACCTACATTTTTTTGTCTTTCATGTCTTGACAGTGAAAGAAAAACCTCAAGGTACATCTAACGCCATCTATTGGTTACTTTTATTACCAGGATTTCATTTTTTTTTTGAAAAACGCATCTTTCAAAGCCAGTAAAAAAAACGAACATTTTCTGCTCCAGGGAAAAAAGCTGTGATGGATTTGTCTACTCCTTATTTGAGCTATGTTTGCTTCGTAGATTTTATACGGATATAAAGCCACTTGTTCCAAAATGAAATACTAACCTAACATTCGTGAATTTTTGAACAAGTGAAATATGTTTCATTTACTAGTCGATCGGGTATTAGTGCAAGGGCAATAATAGTACGCACGGAAGCGGGCTAATTTTACCACCTGCATTATTTATAAAATATATATTGAAGTATATTGTATATTACCTTGGTATTAATAAAGTATTAAGGATTATTTTGTTCATGCGCGATGCTGTTCATTAAACATGCGAACTTATAATAATAAAAAAGAGAAGCACCCGAGAAGTCAAATAATTCCTAAAGGTGCAACGTTTCGCTCAGCGCGCGAAATTCAAATTTTCTTGCGTTTTATGTCAATTACAGCTTAATTACTCATCGTAGGTTCCTGAAAACTAATTTTGCGATAATAAATAGATTGTTTCAAGAAATTACACGAACCAAAAATTCAAGTTGATAGTATAAGTACTTTTCTCACTAAACCAAAAACCAAGATGAAAATCAGCTTATTGAAATTTGTAGCTAAACCAATGTTATCTAGGTGATCATTTTACCCGGAATTTCAT
The DNA here is from genome assembly GCA_947579745.1 of Apocheima hispidaria. Classification (NCBI taxonomy): domain Eukaryota; kingdom Metazoa; phylum Arthropoda; class Insecta; order Lepidoptera; family Geometridae; genus Apocheima; species Apocheima hispidaria. Next base: position 10,260,087 of record OX388150.1, on the reverse strand, counting down.
AAAACAACTTATTTATTGGCGCAAAATTGGTTTCAATAAATCCACTACGAGTAATTAAGCTGTAATTGACAAAAAAACGCAAGAAAATTTGAATTTCGCGCGATGAGTGAAACGATGCACCTGAAGAACTTTGTTTTCAAAATATGTATTAAAATTACTGTTTTCTCTGCTACGCAACGAAGAACGCTTAAAAATTTCTACCAAAACTTGATTCATCAAAGAAATAATAATAACGTTTCAAGTGCGTTGTTATTTGTTAATATTCTACTTATATACCTGAATACATACTTTTACCCAAGCGAATGCGTATTTTGCCCTGAATTCGGGGTAAAAATACGCATTGTGTTGATAGTAAGTGCATTCTAAATATTTATAATTTGTCCATAAATATACAACGAACACAATTTTACAGCTGTTTGTGCAACAAACGGAATAATTTAGCTAACCTTGTACTAAAAATGTGTAAGTAAACATATAAGTTCAAAAACTAAAAAACCCGCCTACATATGAAACAAGAAAATATTATTCGAAATTCATAATAGCATGGTATATATAATATACTTTTTTTCAGTGTGTTAAAGAACTTAGATTTTACTGTAAATATTTTTTCAACATAACAGTCAGTGTACTATTTATAAAGTTATGAGAATGAATGAGATGAAACGTTTTGATGATGACAACCCCCGAATAACATTTGTTAATATCAAAATTAACAAATGTTTCAGTATTTGGGGGTATGTCAGTTATTTTATTTAGTATGGAAGCACCTTGTCATTTTAGTTAGCATAGAAACACTTATTCTGCAATGTCATTCATTGTTTCCTAATTAGTTACCTACGAACATTTAGTGATTGTATCAATTAAACATCTTTATTTCTTCAATAAATACAGTGACTTGACAATCCGTGAGGACTTTGTTAAGCAGTGGACATCTTCTTGCTGATGTTGATGATAATGGCCGAAGGATGTACCTATGTGTATTTCATTTCAAACCCTGCATCACACTTATATTATAAATGCGAAAGTTTATGTGTAAGTAGGTAAGTATGTAAGTATGTTTGTTCCCGTTCAACTCTGTAACGGATGAACGGATTTAATGAACTTTGGTATGGAGATAGCTTATTCCCTGGATTAACACAGGCTACTTTTATCCCGGAAAAATGTTCAGCTTCTGTAGAAAAGCGGGTGAAACCGCGGGGCCTCAGCAAGTCATTAATATTGTGTAGTACCTATACCTATAATTACATGTTTTTTTTTCTCCAAAAGTAACATAGATTTGTTACGTAAAAAATGCTTGTTTTGTTAGGTTTAAGTTAGGTAAAGCCAAATTAATTTAAACTGTAAATACCTAGTAATTTAATATGAAAGGTTAATTATTGACAAAAGCGTTAATGCCCGTGTAACTGATGCAATGAAATGTAATGAATACAAAAAAGTATTATTGAATAAAACAATTGAATGTGAATCCATATCAAACTTACAATATTTTATCGTCTCTTACGTCAGCCAAAAGTTTTTAATACAAATTACTAAACGGTGTTTTGCACATTTTAGTACAAGCTATTAATGTTTTTACACCATTCATAGGTTAGAAACAAACAGACAAGTTTGAAAAGCACTATTATGGGAGTCCTCAAATGTATAGTAAGCAGGTAGCTCCTAGGCAAACTGTTAGGTAAGCCTACTCCGCAACGTTTCGCTAAGCGCGCCAAATTGAAATATTCTTGCGTTTTTGTCAATTACTGCTTAATTATTCAGCATGGATATATTGAATCTGTTTTTGCGCAAATATTATATAGGTGTATCAAGAAATTACACCTAATATTATCACATAGATAATATTGGCTTAGCTACAAAATCTGACTGAATAAGCTGATTTCCATTTTGGTTTTTAGTTTAGTTACAAATGTAATACTAACTATACTTAATTTTTTGGTTGGTGTAATTTCTTGATACAACCTATTTACTTGCGCAACATTAGTTTTTCTAAACCTAAGATAAGTAATTGAGCTCTAATTGACAAAAAATGTTGCACCAGGATGTGGTCAAACACAAAACTATTTTTAACTAGCTTTGCCCCGCGGTTTCACCCGCTATTCTACAGAAATCGAATATGTTTCCGGGATAGAAAGTAGCCTAGGTGTTAAATCCAGGGTATAGCTACTTCCATACCAAATTTCATTCAAATCCGTGCAGCCGTTACATACTTCAACGGGAACCAACACACTTACATACTTACACACTTACACACTTACATACTTACATACTTACACACAAACTATCGCATTAGTGTGATATAAAAGACACCAAGTCTGATGGTTCTCCGTTACGCAGTTGTTTTGTTTCGCTCCATCTACTCGCCATCGATATTTATGATATTTTTTAGGGTTGCCCTCTTTGAAGAATCCTATGATGTAAACTTGTAACTCCTCAGATAGAAGCTCATTATATGTCTAATTTCAGTATTACCAACGGTAGAAGCTTAGACCTTCTGACAATTATGTATAGGAATGAAATATTATTAGTAGGATAATGTTAATGTTAATACGTGCAACCATTTTTCCGTGTCTAAACTTGCTTGCCTTAGATCTCGACGATCTTACTCTGAGTAATGTTGACGTCATTTATAGCAGCTACAATATGTATATAAATAACAGTTCACTAACTGTTAATTATAATCAATTTTCAATGATATAAGGACTTCTATATAGTAAAAAAATAAAACTGAACATGTATGAAACGTGCACTAGAACTGAATATCAATAGATATAGTGCGATAGACTCAAGAGATCGTTGGAGCAAGACAGTGGATAGCCGCCATTATTTCTAGTACACGTTTCATACATGTTCAGTTTTATTTTTTTACTATATAACTTGCGCCAGACTGATTAAAACGGTAAAGGTAAAAAGCGCGAGAAAAGATTTACGGTAAAAAATGTATAAACACACGTACCTATACATTACATTACATTAACAGTTAGAGGAGGATAGTCCACTGTTGAGCATAAGCTTCCCCCTTAGACCGCCACACTGACCGACAACGTACCACTTGCATCCACCGGTTGCCCGCGACTTTCACGATGTCGTCGGTCCACTTAGTGGGAGGCCTGCCTACGCTTCGTCAACACATTTATGTGTATTCAAAAACGTATTCTGTATGGGTTTTCTTAAGCTCTGGGATCTGACATAAATTCGAGATGGTACAAAAAATTTTTTGCATTTTTTTCAGAACGGTGCATGGATGAGGTAGATACTTGCAACATTGCAACATGCAAGAAATCATGACGTCTCCACAAGGACAAACTTCAATAAAAGCTGCACACAAACCAATAGATGAACAAAAGCGGCAATACAATTGTTAACTTGCACGTTGATTTGATGAAACCGATTGTTGCGACCCAAGTACACCACACGTACCTTGGCCCTTAGGCTATACTAGCGGTATATCGATATACGCTAGTATATCGATTCCCTTCTGATGTTTCTGAGCCTATACTTACCTGTCATAAACTCAGAGGGGGCTATCTATATCTATCTATATTAATACGGTAATTTGAAGAAAAAAATGATTTTTCTATTCAGTTCTCATTAGTTGTGTAGATTAAAAATCTTATCTTGAGATATTTGTTTTTGTGGTTCTATCGTCTAGTTTGAATTAGAGGTAAAACGTGATTACATGATTGTTTCCCACCCTGGACAAACGTTTGTGTGATGAACATGGATATTTGTTCTTCTATGTATTCTAGGCATGTATTTACGAAAAAAAAAGTATTTATGTATTCTATCAGTTATCTGATTTCCATAGCATAAGCTTAGCTTGCTTAGTTTGGGGCTAGATGGCGCTGTGTGTGAAAAACGTCCACCACCACCACCATGACATTTACTCAACAAAAAAAACATTGAGAAGACCTCGATTTATATACATTTTTCGCTAGCGCTCCGAACCTCTAGTGTATATTCAAGAGCTTATTAGACTGTTAGTAAGGTAACAGTAATATGTAGGATAGCATTGAACATAATTTTTATTTATTTTCTGGTTTAGCTGTAACTAGCGACCTGTCCCGACTTCTAACGGGTACTCGACTGCACAGGATCATCCGCAGGGATAATCTAATTAATTTTTTTGTTTTTTTTTTTTTTAATAAAAATGATATTTTTTGGAGTCTACCTATATGGAACATATATTTATATACATAAATCTGCTTTTATAATCATAATGAGCAAATATAAGACTTTTTGACCAGCGCGCGCTAAAGCCATCTCTTTCAACTGCACGCGAAAGTGTATAGCGCTATCTTTTCTCGAAATAGCCTATTCACCACTACTTATTACCACTACTATACTATCAAACCAATAATAAACAAGTCAATTTAAGAGTCTGTTACTTTGATAATCAATCCATCTGTCTCTGTGTATTGGGAATACCTTCGACCTTTCATTTTATACTTTGGTCGAAGGGGAATACTAGAAATGTAGTTACCTCATAATTTAGAAAATGTAGGAAATTTTATGTAGGATCTTGGTTTAATATTGGATTTTTAATTAAAACGCTGAAACTGTCTGTTTGTTATCTAAATGAAATTTTGGTTGAAAAAAATGTTGAAGTGTGTATCATGAGTATTGACAGGATATTATTTAAATATAAATCAGTAATAACCGCAGAGCTAGCTAATGGCTTACAAACGGTACCATATAGGTTTTCCCGATCGAGTGTTTCTGAGATAAAGTCATTTATTTAAACAATTTATCAATTAATAGCCAATATTGCTTCTAAGACTTCGAATAAGCACGGACATAATTTTTTAAGTAATTTTCCAAAGGTTGGTTCTAGGTTCAGTGCTATCACATATTAAATTATTACGATTGGTAAGCGATTGTTTTCATATTGGACGTTTTAAGACACTAGACTGTGAGCCTGGATATAATAGGACACTAGACTGTGAGCCTGGACATAATAGGACACTAGACTGTGAGCCTGGACATAATAGGCCACTGGACTCTGGAATTCTAGACATTCTAGGAGACTAGACATTAATATTTCATTTTCTTTGTCAGCTATAACGGACGAGTCTCTGAAATTATGGGGGTTTTAACCTGCAAACAATATAATGCTTACGCATATAATTCTACTTCATACCTTTGTAATATATCTTTGATACAGGACCTTTTAGAACACTAGATTGTGGGACTGTATGTAATATGGGACACTGGAGTCTTACTAGACATTCTAGGAGACAAGGCAATGTCAGCCACAATTGATGAGTCCTTGAAATTATGTTATGGGGATTTTAGCATACCTACAAATAATATGTTTACTCAAATAATTCTCCTTCATACCTTTGTAATATATCTTTGATACTAGACGTTTTAGAACACTAGATTGTGGGACTGGATGTAATATGGGACACTTGAGTACTAGACATTCTAGGAGACAAGACAATGTCAGCCACAATAGATGAATCCTTGAAATTATGTTAGGGGGGCTTTTTAACATACCTACAAACAATACGTTTACGCACAGAGTGGCTCCCTATTCAATTGTTTACGAAATCTTTATAAAATATCAAGTTTTGATACTTAATGTGTTACTATCCCAGTTGAGTAAATATAACATTGCAAAATATAATTTTCATTTACTTAAGTCATCTTAAGCAGGTATCAACTATAAATTAAATGAAAGAGCCAAATATTGTAAATCTTATCGACGGGATTCAAGTCCTACTTGCTCCGGGCTCCGGCGAAGCACAAGGGCGCGGCCCTCTCACTGGATTTCAGGCCAGAGGGGCTGGTTTTCAGGCGCTACTGGGAAGCGGCATCGCGAAGAAAGTCCCAGATCCTAGTTGGACACTGATAAGCAATAACATGTCAACCCACAAAAAAAAAAAAATTGAATGATACAGAACGCTTCTATTGCTGACAAAGAAGCGTCCTGTATCATTAAATTTTTTATTTATTTTTTGTGGGTTGACATGTTATTGCTTATCAGTATCCAGTTATAAATTAATATATTTATATGTATGTTAGTCTGTAAGGTAAGAATATTGGCCAGTGTTTTATAAGTAATTCCCGTTGCCTGAAATAAAATTATTCTTATTTTTATTATTATTATAAATAATTGATATCTGATTAATGTTTTTCTTTTATATATATTATATTTTATACCTATAAAAGGCTTTGTCCTCAATGACTCACTGACTGCCATTTAGGCAAAGTATAGCTTAAACAGCTGGACGTAGAGACTTGGAGGATATGTTTATGGAGAGGGATAAACACAAACCATGAGAGGATTTTTCGAAAATCAACCCCTAAGAGGACGAAGAGGGGTGTTAAAGTTTGTATGTAACTTTTTATTCCCTATTTCGATTAATACGAAACTTGGTATGCAATACTCAACTGAAAAAAATTAAAAAATTAAATTCTTAAAAATCAGCACAAACAAAAAAACAAGTGGTTAAAATCAGCAGCGAAAGTAACTCTGTCTATGTCTCTCTGCCCGGGTTAATGACTCGTTAAGGCCGTCTCTTCTCTTCGTATATATATATATATATATATATTTTTCTATGTTACTTGGTGACGAGACGAGCAAGTCGCTCACCTGATGTTAAGCGTCTCGCTTACCCATAACAGTTCAGTGCCACCCAGAATTTTGAACTTTAACAGTTCAAAACTATGCGCGGCAATGCACTGCGCTCGTCACCCTTAGATGTTAGATGTTAAATCTCTTTATGCCCAGTAATTACGCTGGAAACATTGTCCTTCAATCCGGAACACAGTAATTCTTGTAAACTACTGCTTGGCGGTTGAATAACTGGCAAAGGTGTGGTACTTCCCCAGGCGGACTCTGCAAGAGAGCCCTACCACTACTTAGGTTAAATGCTTAAATAATATTATTATTATTCTAATACACATCTAAAGGAGAATGCCTAAGCATAGTACTAAGTTTTTTTTTTTACACTATAAGATCAAAATGTCAATTATGTCGTAAAAATTGGCCACATTCACTACCTTTGTAATCCCTGCTGCTTATTGCAAGATTTGGGTCTGTAATAGTTTCGTGGACAACATCGTTGAAACAATTTTTGCACATAATATTCTTAACGACAAAATATTTGATAAGAACATATTATAATATGTTTTAATTTTTATTTCTCTGTTCGTTATTCACGTATATTCCTGAACTAGCAAGTAAATAAAACAAACTCTAATAAAAATTTATCATGTCTAATTTTATAAGTGCTAGAAAAAATAACTGATTACAGCTTATTTCTGTTGTCTTGTAATTGAGATTAAATGTATTCTTTTTTGTTATGAGATTTTTACTTTTTCCAATTACGCTGCGGTACAGTTCGACGAATCTTAAGGGCATCAATGACCAGCTCAATTTCACACACTTGGTAGCAAGGAGTCGTGGTCTTCCTTGACGCCACAAATATCATCTTCGAATTACAGGACGGCTTCTCGTTGACGTCATCGTACACAAACCCCAAGCTGAATGATAGCCCTGGAGGTATTCTTTTACATCTCGATAATGATAAATTTATATACTTTATTTGCTCCAATTCAGGTATCACTTTGAATAGCTTCACGTAAACAGGTTCTAATGTTAGGTTACAAAATTTAATGTGTTCGGTCGTAATGTTCCCTCTTTTGTATTCGATCCTAAATGTACTGGGATAAGAAACGAGATGCTGGTCGCTTAAGTATGAAGCCGTTTTTCGAAGAGGGCTTGAGAAATATTTGGAGATTTCTATAAATCTTTGAACTTCGTTTTTGAAGGCTTCGTTTTCATACCTTTCTGAGACTTCTGCACCTTCTTCGTCCACCTTGGTTTCTTCTTTGTCAGTTGGCAGGTTAACTGTTTCAATTGGCTTTTCTTGTGGGTTAATTCCACCATACCCTGGAACTGGTCGTCCCTTTTTAAACGATGAAGATTTGAGCAGCCCAAGTTTTAGTTTTTTGTCCATGATAAAATTGTATTTTGGAAACGAACACACTTTTACTCTGGAATTTATAAAAATAAAATTGTCACTGCCAAGTTTTGTTTTGATTCTGTTTGAGTTATAGCTGTCAATGCAGTGACAGATTTTGGGTTTGTATTGAAGGACGTTTATCAAAAGGTTTGTTGTTCATCTAATAAAGACTTTTTCAGACATGGATGACTTAATATTAATTTCTCGAAAAATCTTAATATGACTTCTCGGTCAAAATAGGCTTTATGGTAGAATCTATGTGTAAAGGGCAATGAGCAACACAAGCCTCCCGGTCGGGCCGGTACCATGTTGCTCAATGGTAAAAGATTTGGACATTTCTACCTAGTAGATACAAGTTTAAATTAAACGGACCTACCATAATAACATCATAATAATATGAAGTTTTTGAATGATAAATGATTGAATGAATGAAAAAATTAAGGCCCATATGGGACCTTTATGTACTTAACCCATCCATGAATATATACCTAGTATACTATCATACTACACTCGTATATGAAGTAATATCTCAAATTTTTTAGCTTGTATTTTGGCTCCGCACTTTGTATATTTAGCCAGTGACAAGTTTTGTAACATTACCGTATTCCGGATAGAAAAGTAATATTTCAAGTTTAAAAAAAAATCTATCACTTTATTGAACGTCTTTCCCATGCAGTGGTATAATAGTATATTATGATACAATGTGCTATATTGGTCATTACACTCCGGCGGTATTAGCTTTTAGGTATGCAGTGATCTGGTTATGAATGGGATTTTTCTTAAGTTTATTTTTAAGCAGGTTTTAATGCTAAATCAGCTGTTCGAGTACTGTACCCCATTTTTTATTATTAACATTAGATAAGCTAAGTATATTTCAATTTTTGAAAATAATTATCTAATATAATGACGTATTGTGCCGTTTTAGTCAATAAATTAATTTATTTATTTAAAGAAGCACCACCAACTAATTAATCATAACTAGGTAAATAAATAGCATATTGGAGTTGCCTCGAAGTCAGTAAAATGTTCTCTATTCATATCTTTCGATAATCTTTCTTTTTTTTACCGAATTTCACTTGCCAACTTCATCATCACCTTACTGAACGACGTTTAAAATGGTGCGTGATCGGTCCTACTAACGATTATCAAATTACGATATTGTAACGATATTACCTAGATACTATTTTTCCCCTACTGCTAAGTATTGCCGCCTCGGCGCGGAATTACTTTCGGTCCAGTGCCAGTATTTCCACTGCTCTTACCGCCCTCTATCTGAATATTGTAAAGTTAATTTCGTCATAATTGTAGTTCAACGGAAACTTTGAGTTGAAGATAGTCAAGCTAATAAAGCGAAACATTATTAAATAATTATGCAGGGGCCTTGTAAAGGTATAGAATTTCCAAGGTCACGCATGGTTCTTTTTTATGACGTCAAGAGCATGGAAATCTAACCATTCAGGTTTGTTATATGATGTATCACAAATCAGCGCGGACAATCTTTAAGTAAGCAAAGTTCTTATTTTTTTTTAGTTTGATTTGATCCTATCAGAATAAAATTGATATTGAATTAATTAAATACAACCGACCGAAGCAGAGGTCTCTGCGAAGCTGAAGAGATGAAGCAAGCCGGTATATTTCTGAGTATCGGATATTTGTATGTGTGTATTTAGTCCGCAAATAACTTGCGAACCGTTGCATAAACAGTGGAAAAAAGCTCCGACGACGATACATAATTATGTCCGAATATTTTCCACTGATGTAATTATTATTTAGAAAAGGTTCGATAATGTACGGGCAAAGCCTTATCACAATTATTCTAATTAGATCCTTTATATTTCTTGCGACCAATGCACTTTTTAACCGACTTCCCAAAAAAAAGGAGGAGGTTCTCAAGTCGACTGAATTCATACATTATTTGACGGCTATTAAAATAGCGATACAATCGAAATCATCGCAATAAGTAGAACATGTTGGAACAGACGAAATCACTCAGATCAAGGTAAGTAGGTAATTGTACTTAATTTTCTGGAAACACGTAGTACCTAAGAATATAATTTTAACAAAAAAAAAAAATTGACTTCAACAGAATACTCTGAGAAAAAAATGCTTTTCTGATTCTAGGCGCCACCCGTGTATATTAAACTTATGATTGTGGAGTTCCGGTGGCCATCTGTGGTCTTCATCATCATTCCACTTCACCAAATGTTACTTTCTGATTGCAAATGATTGACTTGGTGATGATTATACCAAGATCACTATTATGTATGGTCATATTTGGGGAGTGCCCTCAATTCCTCATGAATCCTTTCATCAAAACTAGATTTTGATAAAAGTGGGACCATTAAAAAAAACAATCAACTTGAACCTTTTTCTTTTTTGGAAGTCTGTTAAAAATAAGTAGTTGCCAATTTGAGATCACATTTTATATTTTGAGATACAAGAAATAAGTTACTATAAAAAAATAAGTTGACGTTTTCGAAAACATAATACTTAGTAATACGCGCCTAACTGAGACCTCACCGTATCCACAACACACGTATTCAAACTTCAATATTGCATTGAAATTAACTATTTTCGTACATAAATAAATTTTTATTTTTTTTTCGTAAATTTTCATGAAGATCGGATCGACGGTTCGCAAGTTACGAAAACAGTATATTTGTGCCTATTTTTTGTACGACGACGCACAAAAAAATAGACACACATGTTTACTAGTAGTACCTGTATATCGAGATTGGTTGAAAAATACAACCTGTACGCGAGTACCAACATAAGGATATTATCAAAATCGGCCGTTGTATAGTGCTGCAGCAAATTTTCCCCCTTGTTGGGGATATATACCTTCAATCAAAAATCACCCACGACTAAAAAAATCTACAAAATTGTAGAATTTGTACAACAAGTTTCGTCAAGATTGATTGAACGCGAGTACCAACATACGGACAGAGGTAAGCAAATTTTGCCAGTTAAACCAAGTTCCAACCACTTTCGTTCGCTTCGCTCACTCGGTCAATTATCTATAAGTTTAAGAGAACATAGAGACGTCAATCGCATAAGGTGTCACAAAAATATTCAAATTCCGTTTTAGAATCCGAGTACAGGCTCTGAAGTAGCCAGTTGCAGTTCCTTAAGCGCTGCTACACCTTCCACACCGTTGTTAAGGCTGTAAGATCATTCAAAAATTCTACTCCGGTTTAAAACGCATTTCGCGAGGTGCTCAAATTCCAAAACATGCCTGGGAACATCTTTAATTTTCCCCGTCTGCACTAAACTTTGACAGCTCATAAGTTCATATTTAACTCTCTAGGACGCACCTAACAATGAAAAATGCGTTGCACTAAACTTAGGAGGTTGCTTAAATGCGTAAGACATGTCCTTTGACACGCCTAAATCCTACTTATTTTACGTGATGCTTAGCTAAGTTTTATCTTTGTTGAATTTAGTACAGACCGGGCATAAGTTTCTCCTAAAGGCTAGTAGTTAGGGACCAGGTTTAAGTTCCATATAATCATCACTGGCAACACACATTGGTTGGTATTGGTGGTAGTGGTAAGTGCTATTGTAATGTATTGGTTGAACACCCTTATCTTCAGGTACTACGGGATTTTGGACGAGTAGATATCACGCAGTTTCCCGAACACTATCCGAGTAGGATTCTTCGGGCGACCTCTTTGTCGAAATTGTTATCATACTAAATTATAATTATATTACTGTAATAGGGACGATGTAGGATCGAGGTACTGTGTATTGACGAATATATAACTGCACTAAAATATCCTAACTAATATTATAAAAGCGAAAGTAACTCTGTCTCTCTATCTGGATGTTTGAATGAGAATCAGAATATTCTATTGTGCAAACTGTGTTAGTATAAAAATATCAGATCTTAAAAATAGGTTAGGTCACGACAGCTTCGTCCTTAATGAACATACAATTTTAAATGATGTCAATATTTATAGTTAATTCAATTACAATGTCAATTTTAAAATTTTCTCTTATTTAATTTGTTGTCTAGAAATTCTTTTATTCTATAATAACACTTATTTATTAAAAAGGTAAGCAATTTCCCTTTGAACGTAAATACGCTCTCCGATTCCAGCACTGATTTAGGCAAAATATTATAGATTCTGGGACCCATTCCTAATACACTTTTGTCAAACAGTGTGGTACTGTGACGAGGCTTGCTAATTTTTGTTAGATGGCCTTTAGACGACATAAATTGTAACATATTTAAATTGTTTCTAATAAATACTGCCATTTCATATATGTACAGACACGGAAATATCAATATTTTCAAATCTTTAAATAATGGCTTGCAAGACTCTCTAGTTTTTACATGGCACACTTATCTCAGACATTTTTTTTTGGGCTTTAAAGATGGTTTCCTTTTCTGTACAGTTACCCCAGAATATAATTCCGTATCTCAAGGCAGACGTTACATACGCATTACACGACGTGAGCACAGCCGATTGATTTACAACTTTCCGCGTTTTGCCGCGTTATCACGGCTAATCGGCTGATCGGATCGACCTGAATTTTTGGATAGAATGTAGGTTCAAGAGTCAGGTCGATCCGTTCAGCCGTCTAGCCGTGATAACGCAGAAAACATCCAGACAGAGAGTTACTTTTGCTTTTATAATATTAGTTACAATAGATAGATTGGCCCCCGCCTCAATGTCATATTAGGCAGGTACCTACAGCTGTTCGCATGGCGGATGGACCTAGACTGCCCAATAATGCAGCACTGGGCTAAAGTCCATGTTGAGCACTCCGGGTCCAAGCCGAAATATAGATTAAGATAGTATTAAGAAACTGATTTTTTTAAATTGTTATTGTGAATTTATTCTATTCCATTGTTTCTGTGTTATTTTAATTATGATATGTCATTGTATGTACTTTGTTATGGACTCGGTCTGAAATAAATTGATTGATTGATTGATTGAAGGCCTCTGACGTGAATAAGTCAATAGGACAAACAACCAGGACCATTAGTAACGTTATGTGCCATCCAATCAAGTATGCCAGTAAAGCTCGGTTGTAAATGTCACTCTCGGTCACGTCGGTCACCTTGCTTATTTTTATACTCAGTGGCTCTTGCACTTCTTAATAGAGCAAAGTGGTTATAAGTTGCGCAATATTATGTTTGTCAAAATCGCATTTGTGGGTGGATCTTGGAAAAAATAATTGTAATTTTAATACAAAAAAAGGACTTCAACAGAATACTCTGAAAAAATGCAAAATCGATTTGTTTATTCCGCCACCCGTTGACATTGACAAGTTCCGGTGGCCATCTGTGGTCGTCTTCATCAGTTCCACTTCATTGAATGACACTTTCTGAATGCAAATGCTGGGCTTGTTGATGGAAATACCTAAATCACTAACTATACGTATGCCTATATTATTTGAGGAGTTCCTTGAATTCCTCGTGGATTCGATTCTGTAGAACTGATTCTGATTAAAATGGGACCAATCTGATCTGATAAAATGGGATCAATGAAAATAAATGACAAAAAAAAAAAAAAAAAAAAATACTAAACTAATAAAGACAAACATTTAAAAAATCTTGATACCATTCGCCAGTTAGTGTGAGAAACACAGTCGTCTGCAAGACGCACTGAATCATCGACAAGATAAGGAATTCAGGTAGTCTAGTATTTTTCCTAATAGAAGAGCTTAAGGTCCTTCGACTTTCATACAAAACTATCGACGCCTTTTTAGGCGTCCTACTACGATTTTGAACTGGGCATGACTTAACATAGGTCTAATTTGGCCTCTAAGTATCGCAAAGTCGATAATTTAAAATGTTCATGGCTAGGAAATACCATTTTTCAACCCAATAATTACGACAAATTTTACGAATGTAGTGGTGTGTTCTTTACATGCGAATCATGCGATCATGGTGTGCGTGAAATATTGATGTGTGGGTGCATCTTGCAAAAATCGTGTACACTGGTTGTGCCGCGCGCGCGTCACGCGGTTTACGCGACGTTGCCAGCTTGTCGGAGCGTGTGTGAGCGAGACTAGGTATCCTTGCATCGCGGCTTAGTCCGCGGGCGGCCTTCGATAATTGCGACGTTGCGAGATTCGGTATCGGTGTGCAGTGCAGTGTTTGATTTGGTTACCTAATCTATCTATACCAATATTATAAAGAGGAAAGATTTGATTGTTTATTTATTTCATTGTTTGTTTGCATTGAATAGGCTCCGAAACTACTGAACCGATTTGAAAAATTCTTTCGCTGTTGGGAAGCTTCACTATCCCCGGGTGACATAGGTTATATTATATTTTCAAAAAAATTAGGGATCCTTACTAAAACTCCAATAATGTAAACCAAGATGATGTATTTCGCGTGCACTGCGGAAACTATTGATGATGAAAGAATAGTCTATACCAATATAATAAAGAGGAAAAATTTGATTGTTTGTTTGTTTGCATTGAATAGGCTCCGAAACTACTGAACCGATTTGAAAAATTCTTTCACTGTTGGGAAGCTACACTATCCCTATACTATATTATATTATATTTTTAAAAAATTTGGGATCCTTACTAAAACTCGAATAATGTAACCCAAGATGTAAAAAAAAATACCTAAAATATCCTTTACATCGCGTGCGTTGCGACAACTATTGATGATGATAGAATAATCTATCTATACCAATATTATAAAGAGGAAAGATTTGATTCTTTGTTTGTTTGTTTATTTGCATTGAATAGGCTCCGAAACTACTGAACGGATTTGAAAAATTATTTCGCTGTTGGGTAGCTTACCCGTTTTCATCATGCTCCTCCTTTTTTTTTAACTTTACAAGTCGACCTAAACGATCCAGCCATACCCAATTGCAGGACCGCCCCGCGGGCCCGCACGCGGCCCGTGCAGCCTCGCGAAATACTAGTTTATATGTATAAAAATGAACCCCTATTCTTGTATTTTGAGGACTTTGACATAGGTAACCATTTATAAATTTTTAGGGTTCCGTAGTACTACAAGGAACCCTTATAAGTTTGTCATGTCCGACTGTCTGTCTGTCTGTCCGTCTGTCTGTTTGAATCCTTTACAGCCCGCACCGGCTTCGCACGTGTATATAACAAAAAAATAAAAATTATAATACACACACAAAACCCTTCTATTTGCGTCAAGTTACAAAAAAAATATATATATAAAGAAAGCTAAAAAGCTTCCCAACAGCGAAAGAATTTTTCAAATCGGTTCAGTAGTTTCGGAGCCTATTCAATGCAAACAAACAAACAATCAAATCTTTCCTCTTTATAATATTTATTTTTGGTGTGACTAACTAATAACCCCATATCTAAAATTTGTTGGAATTCGGCATTTCTGAGTATGGGGCTCGGTGCGCGCTCCATCAGTGCCAGGAAAAATAATTCAAAATTACGGGGAAAAAAATTCACCTCAATAATGATGATGAATGTGGTTTTTGCATTTTTATGTATGATCTCGTTGCGCGCACGCTCACTGATCCCGGGAAAAATATTGAAAAAATTCTGAAAAACTTCCTTCTTAGTGAAATAATAGATTTTTTGTAAAAGGTGCCTATATAGGTAGGTGGTAAGGTGGTAGATAGAGGTATATGAAAATATTGGATATTTCGTGCTGCGCGATTGAAATATGTGCATAATACTAATAATACCTACCTACCTACCAACAAACCAACCAACCAACCTACCTACCTACCTACCTACCTATTAGTTAGTTAGTTTTGTGTGTGGTGTTTGTTGTGTTGTTTGATAACTTATTTTGTAAAAAAATAGCACAAAAAGAACAAAAATCTACAAAAACAGTAATTTTCAAATGAGGATTGATCCTTCGTCTCATTGACACACTACAAAACGAAGCATAATGAAAATCCGTCCACTCGACCGCTCGGCCAGTCGAACTGATAGGTGGAACGCCGAAAATCGGGTACTCAATTTCGTATTTGCTTGTAACCGTTTTGAATTCGCATGTGATTCGGTCATAGATTTAAAATTCATCATCATCATCATCAGCCTGTTCCATATCGTACCGAGATTTCTTACCCATTTTTCATAGCAATGGGGAGATTTCTACCCGTCCAGCTGCGATTTTCATTTGCGGTCATAGATTTAAAATTCATCATCATCATCATCAGGCTGTTGATAACGTACAGAGATTTCTTGCCCATTTTCATGGCGATGGGGGATTTCTACCCGTCCAACTGCGATTTTAATTTTCGGGCATAGATTTAAAATTCATCATCATCATCAGCCTGTTGATAGCGTACAGAGATTTCTTGCCCATTTTCATGGCGATGGGGGGGATTTCTACCCGTCCAACTGCGATTTTCATTTGTGGTCACAGATTTAAATATCATCATCATCATCATTAGCCTGTTCCCTATCGTACCGAGATTTCTTACCCATTTTCATGGCGATGGGGGATTGGTACCCGTCCAACTGTGACCTTCGTCACAGACCTTCGTCGTTTATCGGTCATAGATTTTAAGGATCATTATCATCATCATCCGCCTGTTCCCTATCGTACCGAGATTTCTTACCCATTTTCATAGCAATGGGGGGATTTCTACCCGTCCGACTGCGTTTTACATTTGCGGTCATCGATTTAAAATTTTCCATCATCATCATCAGCCTTTTCCCTAACGTAACGAGATTTCTTAAAAAATACATAAAATGATTATATTAAAAAATATTTTATTTTACTAGAATACCTTTGCCAAAATTCGTAAAGGTCGGTCCAGCCGTTTTATCGTGAACAGATAACAAACAGAAAGACAGAGCTACTTTCAAAATTTATAGGATACTAGATGCGCCCCGCGGTTTCACCCGCGGTATAAACTCTGTAATGGCTGAACGGATTTGGATGAAATTTGGTATGGAGGCTACCATACCTAAATTTGGCTACCTCCATACCAAATTACATTAAAATCCATGCAGCTGTTACAGATTTGAACGGGAACAAACACACTTACATACTAACATACCTACTTACATACACACAAACTTTCGCATTTTGGTGTGACTAAGTAATAACCCCATATCTAAAATTTGTTGGAATTCGGCATTTCTGAGTATGGGGCTCGGTGCGCGCTCCATCAGTGCCAGGAAAAATAATGCAAAATTACGGGAAAAAAAATTCACCTCAATAATGATGATGAATGTGGTTTTTGCATTTTTATGTATGATCTCGTTGCGCGCACGCTCACTGATCCCGGGAAAAATATTGAAAAAATTCTGAAAAACTTCCTTCTTAGTGAAATAATAGTTTTTTTGTAAAGGGTGCCTATATAGGTATAGGTACCTATATAGGTAGGTGGTAAGGTGGTAGATAGAGGTATATGAAAATATTGGATATTTCGTGCTGCGCGATTGAAATATGTGCATAATACTAATAATACTTACCTACCTACCAACAAACCAACCAACCAACCTACCTACCTACCTACCTACCTACCTATTAGTTAGTTAGTTTTGTGTGTGGTGTTTGTTGTGTTGTTTGATAACTTATTTTGTAAAAAAATAGCACAAAAAGAACAAAAATCTACAATAACAGTAATTTTCAAATGAGGATTGATCCTTCGTCTCATTGACACACTACAAAACGAAGCATAATGAATATCCGTCCACTCGACCGCTCGGCCAGTCGAACTGATAGGTGGAACGCCGAAAATCGGGTACTCAATTTCGTATTTGCTTGTAACCGTTTTGAATTCGCATGTGATTCGGTCATAGATTTAAAATTCATCATCATCATCATCAGCCTGTTCCATATCGTACCGAGATTTCTTACCCATTTTTCATAGCAATGGGGAGATTTCTACCCGTCCAGCTGCGAATTTCATTTGCGGTCATAGATTTAAAATTCATCATCATCATCATCAGGCTGTTGATAACGTACAGAGATTTCTTGCCCATTTTCATGGCGATGGGGGATTTCTACCCGTCCAACTGCGATTTTAATTTTCGGTCATAGATTTAAAATTCATCATCATCATCAGCCTGTTGATAGCGTACAGAGATTTCTTGCCCATTTTCATGGCGATGGGGGGGATTTCTACCCGTCCAACTGCGAATTTCATTTGTGGTCACAGATTTAAATATCATCATCATCATCATTAGCCTGTTCCCTATCGTACCGAGATTTCTTACCCATTTTCATGGCGATGGGGGGATTGGTACCCGTCCAACTGTGACCTTCGTCACAGACCTTCGTCGTTTATCGGTCATAGATTTTAAGGATCATTATCATCATCATCCGCCTGTTCCCTATCGTACCGAGATTTCTTACCCATTTTCATAGCAATGGGGGGATTTCTACCCGTCCGACTGCGTTTTACATTTGCGGTCATCGATTTAAAATTTTCCATCATCATCATCAGCCTTCTCCCTAACGTAACGAGATTTCTTAAAAAATACATAAAATGATTATATTAAAAAATATTTTATTTTACTAGAATACCTTTGCCAAAATTCGTAAAGGTCGGTCCAGCCGTTTTATCGTGAACAGATAACAAACAGAAAGACAGAGCTACTTTCAAAATTTATAGGATACTAGATGCGCCCCGCGGTTTCACCCGCGGTATAAACTCTGTAACGGCTGAACGGATTTGGATGAAATTTGGAATGGAGGCTACCATACCTAAATTTGGCTACCTCCATACCAAATTACATTAAAATCCATGCAGCTGTTACAGATTTGAACGGGAACAAACACACTTACATACTAACATACCTACTTACATACACACAAACTTTCGCATTTTGGTGTGACTAAGTAATAACCCCATATCTAAAATTTGTTGGAATTCGGCATTTCTGAGTATGGGGCTCGGTGCGCGCTCCATCAGTGCTGCCAGGAAAAATAATGCAAAATTTCTGGAAAAAAATTCACCTCAATAATGATGATGAATGTGGTTTTTGCATTTTTATGTATGATCTCGTTGCGCGCACGCTCACTGATCCCGGGAAAAATATTGAAAAAATTCTGAAAAACTTCCTTCTTAGTGAAATAATAGATTTTTTGTAAAAGGTGCCTATAGGTATGGTACCTATATAGGTAGGTGGTAAGGTGGTAGATAGAGGTATATGAAAATCTTGAATATTTCGTGCTGCGCGATCAAAATATGCACATTATACTAATAATACCTACCTAGCCACCAACCAAGCAACCAACCTACCTACCTACATACCACAGATGAACTACATACCTACCTATAAGTTAGTTTTGTGTGTTGTAAATAACAAATAACAAACAACAGTACCTACTATGGACTAAATTAATCTAACCCGGGTCTAAAATCCATATTTTTAGTCGCAGAATAATGTCTATCGACGCGGAAAACACAACATTTTTGGGTATTGCATATTTCATTAGGTTCATTTCATTAGGTTCATTTCATTAGGTATTAGGTATGTAAAATTCGAAATTAATTTGAAAAAAAACGAAAAAAAGTGGAAAATTTGTTCGGAAGGTACCAGACTCGGTGCCTTTAGAACCCCCGATATGGGGTTATTCCAGGGACCCAGTTATTCAATCGTCAAGCAGTAGTGTGCAAAACATCACTGTGTTCCGGATTGAAGGGCAATGTTTCCAGCGTAATTATTGGGCACAGAGATTTAACATCTAATATCTCAGAGTAATGAGCGCAGTGCATTGCCGCGCATGGTTTTGAACTGTTGAGGTTCAAAATTCTGGGTGGCACTGAACTGTTATGAGCAAGCGTGAAGCTTAACATCAGCTGAGTAACTTGCTCGTCTCGTCACCAAATAACAAAAAAAAAAACTTACATGCTTACACACTTACACACGAACTTTCGCATTTTAAATATTTATGCGACAATATTAGGTTTATGTAGATATATACTTTTATAAGTTTCGTTACTAATTTTGAATAAGTTTGTCAAGAAACCCACAGCAAAAATTAAAATAAATAGTATTCTCGAAATTAAATTATAAAAAATAATACTACCTAATTTTAGGGGTTCGAACCCAGAACCTCACGAGCGCGACCTAATCAAACTGATGACTTCGGCCACCGAGACGATATACAGAGCAACGAAATTTCGTATTTGCTTGTAACCGTTTTGAATTCGCATGTGTGCGTAATGTTCATGCGTGCATACAGGCGTTGAACATTATTTGAATTTTCAGTCGAGTGCAGCTATTAATGGGCTCTATTATTTTTGAGATGTGTTTATAACAATAGTAAGAGGTCGCAAAGTGAATTAAAACTGGGGCAGATTACCTCAATTGAGTTTTCAACGACAGCGCCATCTCTTGGCGCCTACCTACCTAGCGGACTCAAACGAAGGACCTTAATAAATCGGAACCGCATTCGTATAAATTGCTAAATGCCTTGTTTTTTTTTAACTGGCAAGTGCCTTTATTAACTAAGCAAAATACATACAAACTACAACTACCTCAACTACTTAGCCTACTACATAAAAATAACAGTTGGATAATAATAATAATCCAGAGACCATTAAAGGTCTATAGATAATCCAAATGGTCAAGCCCACTACCAGCTGGCAGCGTACCCAGCATGCTGGCGGCATTACTACGCTGAATGTCAATGCTTTTGCGTTGAGCCAAATAAACACCAGCATTTTGGTCACAGGCGCTCTGTTAAGTTTTTGAAAATAAGATGAGCTCCCGGTCCCCAAGAACCCAATGTCTCTACTCCAAACGGCTCAAATATGTAACCACTACCGAGGCTAGTAACGCCTTGTATTGCATATCTTCATGCCAATTTACCAATTTTATTTATTCGAATAAATCGTTGGAGCCAACTGTCTTGTGTATCGAATACTTTTCAGTTTCAATTTTTCGGCGCTGCTTTTAAATTTTTGCGAATTAAATTTTAGTAGAAATTAATGTGTATGTTACAGAATTAACGATCTAGAATGTACCCTACAATCAGTCACTACTAAGGACCTTAATTGATTCATAGTTATCTCCCTCGCGCGCTTACAACATTATTGTAGATATTAAATCACTAATGCCCGTCTGCACTAAATTTTGACAGCTCCAAAGCTCATATTTAACTCTTTAGGACGTACCTAACAATAAAAAATAAATAAATAAATAATAAATAAATATCTGGGACATTTTTGCACACACGGTCATCTGACCCCAAACTAAGCAAAGCTTGTAATATGGCTGCCAGAGACTGATATACGTACATATATATTTTTTAAATACATACTTATATAGATATATAATGCGTTGCACCAAACCTAAGAGATTGCTTAAATGAGTAGGACATTTCATTTCCTTTGACATGCCTAAGCCCGTCTTAGTTTAGGTGATGCTTAGCTAAGTGTTATCTTTGTTGACTTTAGTGCAGACGGGCATAAGTGTGAATTTCAACTTACTATTATTTCTTAAATTTTGGCTTCACAATTTGTGTATTTAGCCAGTATCAAGTTTTGTATAACATTTCAAGTGAAGTCAAACATGTCACAATTAAAACAAATCTCCTTTACTATTACTAATATTTCTATGGAGTTTTGGCAACAACATGAAAAGTCACGTTTTACGACATTATACTATTCACCAACACTCGTGCACGGTCACGAACACCCATTTAATAAAAATCCACCATTTTTACACCCTAACATTCGAAATATTACAAGCTTTGAAAAATAATATAATTACGCCTCATGACATTTTTCACGTTTCCGCCAAAACTACTTTTGGAAATATAAAAAGTTAAAAGGAGATCGAAAAAAAAAATGACTATTGACTCGTCCGTTAAATTTAAAATTAAAATTATAAATTAACGGAACAGCTAATAGAACTTTTTTTTTTGATTATGTTCATAACTACAATTTTAATGATAGACATAAGATAAGATAAGATAAGATAAGATAAACTTTTATTGTAAATAACTGTGGTTACAAAGATCTTAAAATAACAAAATAAGTATCAACAGTAATTATCCTCTCGGACGTACAATAATAATTAAAAAATGTACCTACTTAACTAGCTAGGAACTAAGATTTAACATTGAGATCAGTGATGGCACTAGGTAGTTAGGCGCACAAAAACTTTTTACTTATTTTTTTTTTAAAACATGATACGCTATGTACTACACTACTCTACTAAAATAAATGTTTAAATGGGCTTGTGTTGTCGAAATACTCATTTATGTCATAAAATACATTAGATACCAGCCACCTTTTTAGATACATTTTAAATTTATTTCCATTTAAAGACAATATATATTGGCAAAT
The DNA here is from genome assembly GCA_947579745.1 of Apocheima hispidaria. Lineage (NCBI taxonomy): Eukaryota > Metazoa > Arthropoda > Insecta > Lepidoptera > Geometridae > Apocheima > Apocheima hispidaria. The sequence goes on along the minus strand of OX388150.1, from coordinate 10,237,892 downwards.
TGTTATAAATTTTGATTGCAGTAATATATGAACTTTTATGAAACATTGCGTTATTGATTTGAGGTATACAAATATTTAGTTGGTTTTTGCGTCGTAAACTTTCAAAGCGTACAGATTTTTGATCAAAAAAGTAATCGTGATTATTTTTGATAAATAGACATATCTCTAATATATATATACTAGTTAATGTTAATATGCTATTTTTCTTGAAGACATTACGAACAGTTTCTTTACTTTGTAGTTTGTAGATGGCCCGTATGACATAACTTATAGTTTTTGAAAACTCACACTAAATCTACAAAAACTTGCGAATATGCGAGTGAGTTATTTGTATACCACAACTATAAAATATTATACCCCATAAAATAATGAGATATGTAATACCCCAACTGAAGACCAATGGCTGAGTGAGAAGGTGCCGAGGAAGACTAATTTTGATAGCATCAAGTTGTCAAAAGCACCACATTTTCGGCAAAGTCATTACTAGTGACTACAAAGAATAGTAGGTACTTGGTAGCTTATGAATATTGCATGCCTTAAAATGATAAGCAAATGCGTATCAGCTTGACGTTTGACGCGGTTTACGTCACATACGTATCGCGCTTGTACTCGTATATAGAGAGTTGCGCGCGCGAATCATAAATAGTCTGTTGACGGACTGGCGCGCATCATTTGGGGATCAAACCGAGTACAAGTGTTGTGAACAATTGGATAAAAGGTAGGGAACTTTTAATTATCCTTAGTGTTCGTGCTTTGATTTTTAGTAAATGGACAGAAATTTTAATTTTGTTTCAGGAAATTGTGTAAAAAAAATGTGTTCCTATTTTTGTGTGACCATAACATTTTCAAAATTTCTGATTTTGTTTTTGGATAATTTTGAAAAAACTAGGGTATATAATAATACAAAATGAGGTGTAATTTTCGATAAATTATAAGTTTATTCTCTACAAACAGTACAGCACAGTAGATTATCTCGATGATTACCTTTAATGACTAGGTATAAAGACTTACTTAATTTTATTCTTGGCATAATACATTTTCCGCGACAATTATATGACTGGTAACTATGTTAATTTTTTATTTTGCTTTTAGATTTTTTAAATTGATTACTCACTTTATTTGTCGACTGTAGTAATAAATCAATTTAAAAATAAGGAGTAGTGTAATTTTCTAAATGTCTTGTAACATATAGAAAGCTTTATGCCTAAAAACACTTTCTAGGTGCTGTCTTTCAATAAATGTATTGACTTACATACTTTCCAACATCGTAACAAAGACCTGGGTTGTTTAGGAGTTTCATACAAATGTTCTGACAGCTATTAGAATAGACCTTTATGAAGCATTTATATTTAATTTTTTAAGTAATATGAAATACAAGTGTTCGCAAAACACGTAGCAGCTCCTTATTCACGGAAAACCACCTCGCTTTATACCATTCTAACTTGGCTTGACACTGTGTTGTAAATGTCTAGCATTTGCAATATGCTTCAAAGTTAACCTAGATTCTAGATACATCTGCATAATAAAATAGAAATCCAAGAAATTTTAATCGATGATGAATATGCAGAGTTGGGATTTTGTTACTGTTTACAGTTTCTTTTCCATTTTCGTCTAATTTCGGGGTGAACTGTGTGTGAACTTATAAATACCTTAAACTATAATGTTGCGTATTATTTGATGTTGGAAATAGCTTTGCGATCCGTTCTTTATGATGTAGCTATAAACTATCGGGGCATTATGTAAAATATGCTAACTAAGATCTGAGTATAATAATCATAATGTTTGAAATAAATGTCGTGAGTATTGAAAATACAAACACAATATTTTAAATATGTAAATCTACTCTATCTATCTGTCTGTCTACTATAATGCATTTACAGAAGCTTCCATACTATATCTATAAGTAAATACGGAAAATCTATCTGTATTAGCTGTGTATATTGTATCTATATTATATAGCTTATTAGCTATATACTATAGTAGCAGTATATTTCGACGAATAAACGCTGAACTAATCTGCATGAGTAGAAAAGTACCGATCATTATGAAAAACGAAATAAAAAAAGTTAAAACATAGTCTATAAAGTGACAATTGACCTGGAAGCTTTTTGTTCTCTGTTACGTACTTATTTTGGTACTAGGCTGTTCCAGAAGTTGTTAGTAAAAACAAAAATAATAAGTAGGTATAGGTATAAGAAAATTTCATTTACAGTGCTTCAAAATATTCCTTCTACCGTTATTACGTTTATTAAATGAATCCGACTAAGCCAGATACTTGTATAACGTAAGGTATAAACAATCGCCTAAATTCAACAACGGCTTCAACAGAAGTCGTAAAATTTTCTTCCGCGGAGCATTTATTTAAAGCTGAAAAAAAAAAAACACGGGTCTAGATAGAGTCGGTTAGATAGATGGGGTAGTAATTGGACACCTGTATCTGTAGTAGCTAAAAGTCCATTTTTCTAGCGGGTGCGTTGTCATGGTGGAACATAAGGACCCGACGATTGATCGACGACGAAGGACGATGCATAGACGAAAAAAAAAATATTTTTCCATAACCAGTGATTTTTTCGCAGAGATTTACATTGAAATTACCTTTCAATTTTTATACATGCAGAAAAAATATGAATAAAATTATTTGGCTGAAAACTATCGGAAAAGCCAAGAAAAGGAAAAAAACAAACAAATTACTATCCCAGATCGTTATTGTTTACTTATCCTAATTACCCCAAAACATATAAGTATACTTTACGTTAATATCCTCACAATGTTTGAAAAAAGTACTATACAAGCCTTGGCGCTAACTAGGCACATTATTATACGCACTCACGTATGCTAGCCTCGTTTACGCCTCGGCCTATATTTTCACACTTCCTTATAGCCTCTGTTGCCTATCTGCCGTGCAGCAATATTTTATAATGCACCTATGTATTTTACTTTAAATCTAAGTATACAGCACTAAATTTTAATTACCTGAAGAAAAAAAAGCGTTATGTACTTTTACTGATAGCATCCATAAAAAAAAAAAATTAAGAACGATGTCGAATATTTACCCTTGAAAAGGGGTTAAAATTTCATCTCTATTCATTTTACCTAATGTTTGTTCGCCGTACTTTCATTCGATTATCTCGCAAAAAAATCTCAAGCTCGTTAGGCCTCGGTTACACTCAGCTTGCGAGTGAGAGCCAATCTCTGCAGGATTTCTGAACATCGACTTGTAATATAATAACTTTGAGATAAAGACATAAACAAAAATTCTGTCTGCACGTTTACGAAATCTTACCTCTTCTATGACATTACTCTTTTTTTTTTGGTAATTTAAAAGTAGTGGTATAAATAAACACATGTATTCACCACTTGCCGCGCCCGCCGTGGATTTACTCACTATTTAAAGCACTCGTTAATTTTTCCAAGCTAATCCCATACCAAACTTTATCCAAATTCGAGAAGTCATTACCGAGATAAGTGTAACAAACCTACACACTTATATTTACTAACTTTTTTTTTCACTTATATAATTGTAGTACCAACGTGATTACAAGATATAACATGCAACTTGCAATTGCAATCAGTAACTAAATAGAAAATTTACAATCGATATTATACTGTTACTAGCTTACCCGCACGGCGTCGCTCGCATAGGCTACAGTGCACTAAACACCCCATTTCAACGATTTTTGAGAAATCCTGAGACATGCCTTTCTTTATTTATAATGATAAACCAAGTTTCATTAACTTGAAATTAAAAAAGATTCTATTTCCATATAAACTTTGGAGATTTATTTATCCCTTCAGGGATGAAATTTCGCAAAACCCCTTCTTATTGTCCACCTGACTATTTGAAGAGTATTTGGGTTCAAATTTCTCGTCTGTATCATAAGCGGCTTGTTTTTTTAAATATATATAGATATGTCATTTGTCGCTAATGTTGTTCATAAGTACTTAAGTTATTAATTATCAATGATATTTCTTACCACATTCAACTAAAAGTAACCGCAGCTCCGCAAGAAACGTGTTCCTGTTGAACTGGATTTATTGGGCACCAAAGCCACGGGCTCTGTTTCCTAGTTTGAGGCCCGGTGCCGAAGCATTTAAATAAGTGTTTACGTAATAGGAACACGTTCTCTCGCTCGCACAATAAACTTTTTATTTATTTGTATAAAATTACTGAGGTGGAATTACTTTAATTATTCAAAAAATAAATGTTTTTAATAACAAAAATACTACAACAGTTAACAACTTTTAGTTTAAATATTTTCGATTTAAGATATAATAACTTAGCATTAAAAAACATCTTGTCGTACATTTAAATAAATGAAAACTTGCTTGCATAAAAATTAGTACAAGACATTTAAATGTTATAATAATATTTTTTACTAAAAAAACATTTTTGAATGACACCCTCAGAAATTTTGTATAACTGCAAATGCGAGCAAGAAAACGTGTATTACGAAAATGCGTCCATAAACTGTTTTGTCATTATTGTTTCTCTGCTTGTGAATCTAGACCTAAGTAAGGTTAAGATGAAAATAAAGTGCTTTGTTTTACCAAAATATACAAAAATGCACGCTCACAACATGAAATTGCCTACCCATATATGAGACATTTATTATCCTTTTGGTCAACACTTTGGTATATAATGAATTATAAATTGTTAAATTAAATTGATAATGAATGTAATTTAATTTAAATTTAAAACAATACATTTTTAATTAATGAAAATGTAACGAAAGGTCATCGCAATCGATCGCATCATTATTTTAAATAACTAGCGTTGTATAATGTAATTTATTACCATTGAGTGAATATAAATACACCAAAATACATACTTATTTTATGTAATAATACCTAAATCTCATTAGTTGTTTTATATTTCTTATAATCTGAATAAATATATGTAATGGTCTTGTTCCAATTTTTGGTGTCTTTTAAAATCTATTTCAATAATTCAACTATTAAGCAGATATATTTACCTACCTAATATAATATAGGGAATGAATGATTTGAATACAATATCTTATACCTATATACTAGGTATAACTACTACTAGGTATAAGGTCAGGTAGGTAAGATACTTAACTAGGCCTTTGAATATATACATGTCTGACAGGTATATGTTCAAAGGTACGTACCTAGTATATATGTATAAGATATTGTATTCAAATCATTAATTCGTTTGAAATATATAACATTAATATTTATGTAGTTCATAATTACCATTAAAATGAAAAATAAGAATAATTGACAAATCATTTTAAGTAAGTACCTACTTAAAATTAATTAATAATTTTTAAGTATTATTAATATTATTACAAAACATTTTGACGCTTGAGCTCTGATCAAAAGAAAATTAAATAAACATAAGCAGTGTCATGTCATTACATTCAGTTTCTTTCATTCGAAATAGCGTGGCAATCATGGATTTAGGTTTTTTTTTTTCTCTTTCCTCTTATGAGGATTTTGTCGTCGCACGTCTTATGCATTTGCCAGTGTCAAGTATACATATATATTTTCAAGCTTTGTTAGATATTATCAAACAAGTCATAGTCACAGTCAAAGGCGAGCAAAGCTAGTCACGGTCAAGTCCAACTCATGGCCCAGTAAAGTGGTGAAAACTTTACTAGACCCTTCTATGGAGTTTCGGAAACAACATGAAAATTCACGTTTCACGACATTATACCATTCACCAACACTCGTGCATGTATGCGAACACTTAACGGGTAAAAATTCACCGTTTTTACACATTAACACGCGAAATAACACAAGTTATGGAAAATAATAAAAAGACGCGACATGGTTTCTTCACGTTCCCCCTCAAAACTCATCCGTTAACTTTCGGACGATGAATATTGTTTAAAGATTGTGACGCCATCTATTATGGGTTAAAGAAATTCTATCAAAAAGCAAAACGAAAATTTCAAATATGTCTGAATAGTTAAAAATAAAGTAAGCTGATTTGCTGACACTGGTTTTCAAAGGTTATGTTTACAAAGTCCAATTTACCTCACGTACTTTTTCGCAAAGTAATCATAATTAAACTACCTACTTTAATGTTGCTTATTTTTTAAAATGCGCATATTTTATTTAGACTTGCACTTGCACCTATAGTTTGCATATGTATATTAATTTCAAAGGGCTATATAGGTCATTCTACTCGTATTATATTAATTACCTGGGTTCTTTTTGCTTTTGGCCACATTCTGCCTCAGACGATATATCATATATCATGCATAGGCATGGTATTTATGGTCTGAGGTGTTAAGAAGCTATGCTAAAAAAAATGTATTTCTTATTCATGCACCTCAATATAATTTATATTAGAGATCCTATGTTGAGGTATAATGCTATTTGGTTCTATCTTTTATTATAGCTGAAATGGGAAAACAAGATTATATATACATTAAAAAAAAACGATTTACACATATTTTTCTCTATATCTCTGAATGCCTGTTGTATATTCAAATTGAAAATTACTCTTATAGTGAGGTTGTAATACAGTATAGGAATATCTAGTAGACCAGTATTTTGATTGATTTCCTGGTTTAGTTGTAATTAGCAATTATCTTATTTTTTGAGTAGCGCGCGCTAAAGCCATCATCACGCCCAAAAGCGTATTACTTCTCTCAAATTAGCCTCAAAAGCAGGATGGAGCATTACTCTAGATTTGATTTGATATTTTCGGGAAACAGACCCGAGAGCTTCTTGAGGTTTACTTCCTTCGGAGGCTGAACTACCGCATGTTTGTTTTAACTTGTGTTGCTTCCAGTTCCTATAATTTATTTCCAGAAATACCGTCTTCTACCTGCAGTGGCAGCGACTTTTCTTACGGGGGTCCGTATATTATCGGACTACGTGCAGGATAAATAAATATTAATTCTCCCTGTTAATATACTAAGTAACATCGTACTGTTGGAATGATTTTCATATATCAAGTCAGTTACCATTTTTATATTTTGAAGCTATTTGGCTTTTTTTATGGTAGACCAAGAAATGAAGCATAAAAACCTTGCGGCCTCTTTCCTTCTATGTACAAGATTGTCATACATCCATCCTCATTTAAGTTATTTATATGATCTATTTATTTATTTATATATAAACATACAAAACAGAATGCAATCATATTAAGATTATTATTTAAGTAACATTAATAGATCTGTATTACATTCTAAAACTATGTATGCCTAGTTGCGTTATATTAAAGAATCTGAATATACCACCACTAGAGGAGTGGGTATGAAATTAGTAAAATATGTGGTTATATTATGATTATTAATTAATATATAGTTCTTAAACCAGTGAGTTACACATCCATCCTTTTTCTAATGTATAATTAGAAAAAGGATGGATATTAACTCACCAAACTATGACAACTAGTTTTTAAATTAAATTTCAATGTCAACTTTAATTGCCATTGAAACGGATATAACTTCAGATATGATCGCTAGTACATTAGTGACTTTGAATTAATGATAATCTAAAATATCCGTTCGAGATCTGCAAATGTCTGCTTCTTTGTTCGTAGGTGTAAAAACTTGTTACGATGAGTTACACGGCGGCCGAAAACGTGGTGCAGACCAGCACCTGGGCTGCCACCAACATGTTCTACATGCTGCTGGTCCCGGCTCTTCTTCTCTGGTACACCTACTGGCGCATGTCTCGCAGGCACATGTACGAGCTGGCAGAGAAACTCAACGGACCCAAAGGCTTGCCTCTTATTGGTAACGCTTTGGAGTTCACTGGAGGATCTGCTGGTACGTTAACTTTTGAAATTAGATAACGCTTCACAATCGTTGCTCCCTGCTACGTTTCCCTGAGCCATAGATGCCAACAAACAAACATATGACATGAACAACTAACACCCAGACTCAGAGCGGATATATAAATTCTTCATTCAAATAATTATCTGCCCGGAATCGAAGCCGGGACATTCTGCTCATAAGGCAGACGCATTATCAACTTAAAACGATCGTCTTTTGAAACTAGATCACGCTAACTCTGAAACTTGAACTTAAAAAAATACTTTTGTTTTACATCCCATTAGTTTTTCAAATGTCGTTTGAAAAAAACATAAAAAAAGTTTGCTTTCAAGTTCTTGTTTGTCAAAGTAGTATATATTATGCAAATTAGGCGCTGAATTACCACCATAAAAAGGTTTAACGTTCTCTCAGTTACATAATTTGTTATTTTTGATAAAAATAACGACGTGAATTATATACATGCAGAATATGTATATGTATATATAATACGAGATATTGGAATTTGACATAATGATAGATCTTCATGACGTGCACATGTATTATACTAGCGCCCTGCGGTTTCACCCGCAATTTTACAGGAACGGTTAATTTTTTCGGGATTAACATGTTAAAAACCCTATGTGTCCAGTGTATAAAATACCTCCACACTTGATTTCATCTAAATCCGTTCAGCTGTTACAAAGTTAAATGTGAACAAACACACTTACATACATACAGATTAACATTCTTACAAACCTATATACGCACAAACTTTCGCATTTATAAGAGTAGTGTGATCATTACAAGATATTTAATAATATGATTCATACAAATACTTATAGGCTGGAAGAGACCCCTTTTAGCTATAAAGCCGCCAGTGGTATGTCAAATTTGTAAGGTAATCTGGTTCTTTTTTTTTTTTTTGTTTTTGGTGTGCGCAATAAAGAGTTAGAATTTTTATTCATATTATTTTGTGTAGATATCAAGGTTAACTCCGCGTAAACACCCAAGCAAAAACTGCGTAGCTATTAAATAAACCGTTGTGTAAATTATCGCCTAATATTATTTATTGCCTTGGAAAACCATATGCTAAAAAATAAGCCAGACTCACTAAGACAATCTGCTGCCATAATAATTATCTTACTTGGTATAATGTAAAACAAGGTTTTACTGAAAGGTGCAGCAATATTGAAAGGTATGTATGAACTTATCATTATAAACAACTTTTACTATGGGACTAACCGTGAAACCGCGAAAAAAAGTCAGCTGTCCCGTAGAAAAAGTCAATGATACACGACAAAATGTATGGAATAACAGTTTGTTTTTTGCGGTTTCAGCGTTGGTCCCATAGTAGAAGTTGTTTATAGTGATGCGTACATACATAACTTTCAATATTGTTGCACCTTTCAGTAGCACTCTGTATATAGGTAAGTAGTAACCCCAATAAATAAGTACACAGGATAAAATGTTAATTTTGTTTTCGTCTAATTAGACTTAAAATAAAAATATGACTAAATCACGTAGTACTTAGATTACAAAGGTATTTTGGTTCTATATTTTTATCTTTAACTTCTGTTACGTTACAATGGCCTCAGTAATTATGACCACTTTAGCATAACGTACATACAAAAATTAAAGACGTCGAAAAACCGGCCAAGTGCGAGTCGGACTCTCGCAGCGAAAGTTCCGTATCAACCTTCTGTTTGGGAACCTTAGCGCGATCCCGACTCACACATGACTGTTTTTTTTTAATTTGATTGTCTTACTGTAGAGCTTTGACTACATACACACCAAGTTTGAGTTTGTATCTAGTACCGTTTTTACGACGGATCAAAAACAAGAAATTAATGTCGTAAAAAACACGTTTCTTGTATGTTCGTGTTCTCCCCCTTAATTCTGTACTTTTGTTATTTGTCAGGCAATCCCCCATAATAACAGAATTATAACTATTTTGTGTAAATTTTTAAGCGTCTTCCTATTACGGTTCAAAAGAGAGCCTTTTAAATGTAAGGACGAACAGACAGCAGGTATAGGCTTAGTTCTTGTTGACATGGAACCCTAAAATGGTCCTGCTGCCGTTTTGGGTGACTTCTTAAGGTTAAACAATTTGAATTTAGATTAAGCACTCAAGTAAAAACTGTGCATGCCCTGATGCATCAAGAAATACATTTTCATACAAAAAAATGACCTTGGCAACTTTAATTATAATTAATAATTGAAAAAGTATGCTGATCATTTAATTTTATGATAAAGAGAATATTCCTCATTTATTTTTTACTGAATGCATTTATTTTTTCTTCTTTAGATATTTTCAAGAACGTCGTGAAAAAGAGCGAGGATTTCGACAAGGAATCTGTCGTGAAACTATGGATTGGATCCCGTCTCTTAGTTTTCTTGTACGATCCCCGTGATGTAGAGCTGATCCTCAGCAGTCATGTCCACATCGACAAGGCAGAAGAATACAGATTCTTCAAACCCTGGCTTGGAAACGGTCTTCTCATTAGTACTGGTGAGTTAATTTTTATAAGCGGCATATGCATATGAGTTAAACATTTTAGAGATAATACTAATACACTAGGTGCGTCCTGCGGTTTCATCCGCTATTTTACAGAAACCGAATATTTTTCCGGGATAAAAAGTAGCCTATGTGTTAATCCAGGGCCAGCTCCAAATTTAATTCAAATCCGTACTGCCGTTACAGAGTTGAACGGGAAAAAACACACTTACATACTTACACACAAACTTTGGCATTTATAATATTAGGACGTTCATGGCATGGGAACTAACTCGAAAAAAGTGCAAATCCCCAAACGTACCTAAAATTTCAAATAATAAATAAATAATTATAACAAATTATAAAATATATATAATTATTTTTTTATTTATTTCCTATGACGATTCTTATAATTCGTCAACACTTATAAATAATTAGAAAACTCTACATATACAGATTGATATTTACATGTATGAATAGTTATTTATTTTTAAGCAAGAGTTTAAAAAAAAACCTGATCCGACAAGACTATTAGGAAGCAGCACCAAGCATACTCGTATAGATCATGTGACGTGTCGCAAATGTCTTGTACTTACTGAATCATACTTACTCATAACCATAATTACAACATGCACTCTTGCAATTAAGCGATCATCTACCAGTTTATTCAGCCAACATACCAGGCTCAAAGCAAATATTTGAAATAGCCGTAATTTTTCTGCAAAACAGAAATTTAAGTAATATTAAACATCTAAATAAAAAACCACGCGTCGATTACTTTATGGTAGCACTAGCACTTGTATTTCGTTGATTTGCTTTTTAGCCTGCTTGATGTTTTGTTTGGTGGATGGAGAATAAAATACATATTGTAGCTACTACTTATGCTAATGAACAATAGTTCTGTTTCTTGAAAGTAAGTTTATGAAGTGCGGTAAAAACACGTCTTTTACTTTGCTACGCCCAATACAAACAAATATAAAACACAAAACAAATATAAAGTTATGGATAAAAATCAAAAAACCTATTGAGTCACCAAATTATACCAAACGTTTTCAAGTCAAGGTCTATTACGCTATATTGAGCTCTATTTGAAATGCAAATGATCACAAATAAGCCCATATTATAACAGTATCAGGTTCTGGGATTGCACAGTTTCTATGGAATTGCACTGAAATGTATTTTTAATAAGCATTAAGCATTTTCTATTCCTAGGTCATAAGTGGCGGTCTCATCGCAAGTTGATCGCTCCCACGTTCCATCTGAATGTACTAAAGAGTTTCATCGATTTGTTCAACGCCAACTCGAGGGCTGTTGTCGACAAACTGAAAAAGGAAGCAGGATCCTTCGATTGCCATGACTACATGAGCGAGTGCACTGTGGAAATTTTGCTAGGTATGTAAACATTGTATTATACATTTACGGTTCTTTTACGGTGTTACAGAAGCGGCTTGGCGGTTTCGTGGTACTGTTTTACGAAGTAACATATCGCTCATTTAATTTGTAACATCCCTCACCATCATTGCATTAGGCCTATGTTCGGAAATGGTTAGTTACTGGTGATAGAGAGCAACGTACAAATACTACCAATTTTTTTTTAAATCAAATTCCATAATATTGAACTGCAATTTAAATTCGTACGGACTGTGATACCAATATTTTTCGCAAAGCGATCACATTTTGCTTCGTATGGTAAAACTAATTTATAAATAATATAACTTTTGAGCATTTACGAGTAATGCCAATAGATTTGCGGAGTAGGCTAATTAAATATAAATTAGTTAGGTATTTGAAATATGAACGGAAATTTTCTAGTGTAATTTAAATTTCAAATCATTAAAATTCACGTGAGGCGTGCGTGAGAGTTCAAAGTAACCATTAGATCAACAAAAAAACATTCTAAAATATAAAATTTACATACCTGCCTATAATAAAGTTGATAGGAGCTATTTCTTGTCCTATCAAAGTTTTCCTTTACCGTATTAATTATGGTATTTATCAAACTAAATGGTTATTACAAATAACTATCGCTCTTAAAATGTTTTCTTTCATTTAATGATTTAGAATTAGTTATAAATACGATGCGTAAGTATAATGTTTAGATTCAATACGCTTGTCATGCTTAATTTTGTGTAGCCGACTTACTGTCTGCATACAAAACAAGTGCAGAAAATATAGAAAATACATAGTGTCCGTGTTGTCACCAACATTCTTGTTGGCATGCGGTCATTAGGATACAAAATTGTCTTATGACCCTGTGAACACTACGGAGAATGAATAATAAAATTGGCCTAACTAACCATCTACTTTTCAGTTTGACGGCAAATTTCATTTACATGCCTCATCTCAACTCGCCTCAGATCATCAACTTACACTGTTTTTTTATTAGCTTGTTGTTCGCCTTCAATTGTTTCTACAAGATCAAAAGATACAAGTCACTTGTATGAGGAAAATTATTATAAATTGTATATTCATGGCAATGAAAATGAAATGTGTTAGTGACATATTAGTGGGAATTGTTTCAAATATAAAGTAGTGTGTGCAAAAATTATGCAGAATAATCGGCTATTTGAATGCGCTGGCACGTTCGCGTCTGACTTAGTCAACACGTTGGCCCGCATTGGGATGGTATTATGTTCTGTGCTTGAACCGAATGCCTCGAGAAACTGTTAAAGCGTTTGCGAAACAAGCTAGAATTACAGACATACAGACTACAGATACTATCGCTTTTATACAAACCTGCCTTATCCAACAGTATATAATCTATCAAATCATCTGTCATTACTAGTATGCATTGCAAGCTATATGTACAAATATCCTGTACTTCTAAGGAAACCGCTAATATTATAGCTTTTAAATGTGATCGCACTGTGTTTATGGCAGTAACTAATTATGTTTTGCATGTTGCGCTTTACTTGAAACCTAAATTATCGATACTGAACGATAAACATATTTTTTTATAATCGGAGAGTAATTTAAGTACATGGAAAAATGGCCATTTCGGCTCTCATAAAATTCGGCATGGCTCTCATAAAAAAAAAAAAAACTAAATAATATAAAAAGTCTCAATATCAAAGTCTTAGGCGCCTGAAGCCCTCTGTCTTAGTACGTATTGAAATGTTAATAATTAAAATAGCTATCGGTTATATCTACATTGAAAATGTCTAAAATGTCAATGTTAAATGGTTAAAGTAGTCGAAAGTCATTACGAACAAAATCAAATCAGCAAAATTCGATTTGTCAAACGTTTAAAACACAAAATGATTTAAAATGTTAATGTTAATAGTCCATAAGTCTAAGTTCAAAATAAAGTAAAATTGTAATTAAAATTGTGCCTTGCAAAAACTGTGAGTAATCTTAGTACCGACTGAATAAATTGTAGCATACATGCATTTTATTTTGTTGTTATTTTATTCTTTGTCTGGCTATTTTTATAAGTAACGTAATAACGAAGTAATTTGTCTTCTATTATATCGGAACAACTTGATATGTTTAAAATTCAGTCGACTTGAGAACCTCTTCCTTTAAGTAGCCCTGAACAGGTTAGGTTCGGTTAGCGGTTAGCGGTCGAACTGCGACAAATAACGCGCGAACCGAGCGAGCGAAGCGAGCGTGCCGCGGTAGCGGCCAGCGAAGCGCTAAAGAATAAGTGTAACATAATTGTATAATTTGAATATTTGTCATTTACACTCTAAAGCTTTTGAACTTGGGCATTATGAAATAAGTATTTCTGAGCATTCGACATTTTCTTTTGACATTATGTAGTTTTGGCTTTTAAACCATTTAACATTTAGATTTTAGACACTTTGAACCTAAACATTTCGCGATTAGCTATTAAAACTTTTAACATTTCAATTCGTACCCGTACTAAGACATACAACCAGGACCGTGTCGTCTGACCCACAGTACTGCTTAGTTGAAAGTTGTAAGTGCACTTACTCGAGCTACGCCTTTACAGCAATACATTTAAATCTGAGTTCTTTGTCCTCTGACGTACCTACAATAAAAACAAGCAAGTTAAGCGTGGTTAACACTTCGTACTCTCAATGTTCGTTACTTGTGTTATATTATATTGTACAATATACTTGATACGCGATATACTTGTAGGATTTTAATTTAATTGCTTTACTATTAGCTGGGTAATATGGCTTCCCTTGTGAGGTGCGTAAGAGTAGGTACTTCGCAGAAGTCACGTAGGCAGAGGGCATGCGACTGGTCGGGCGACCCCCCACGCGAACACGTACTTGATAATGGGCTATATTCACCATCAGAGGCGTCAAGTCGTAACGATCCTTTATGGCGCCCCCTTCGTTACACAATTGTTTCAAATTCAATGGAGGTCAAGTGCTTTTTTCTTTTCGAAATCACTGTCGAATGCTTTCCACGATCTAGCTCGTGTAATCTATCTTATTGCGTGAGTCGCAATAGTATATTGTGAATTGGTTAGCTGCGGTGATAAAACACACAACGTTATTACTTGTGAAGTAATTATCGAAAAACCACAATATTTCAAATCGGAAGTGCCTCGACTCTGCAAAAAACTATTATTTTATAATTAACGCGAACAATTTATAATTAATAATTTAACTAACATTTTTTTTATTTATTTTTTTCTAAAATACCGTACATTTTAACTACCCACAACGCAACGGCCATTTACACGTGACTAGAAAATTTCTAAAAAATATACTAGGTTAATTTACGTATTGAAAATGATCTTAAAATTGTGACGTGAAAATGAAATGTATACGGGTGTTCTAATTATAGAGACCGCCATGGGAGTAAGCAAGAGCACACAAGACCAGAGCGGCTTCGAATACGCTATGGCTGTGATGAAAATGTGCGATATTCTTCACCTTAGACACACCAAGATCTGGCTCAGACCAGAGCTACTATTCAAGTTTACTGAATACGCTAAAACCCAGACCAAGCTACTTGACGTAATCCATGGACTGACCAAGAAGGTAATTTATTCTCATAGACCCATAATCTGAGCGATAATAGGTAGACAACATACCTGACAACCGCGGATTACAGACCAACGAGAGCAGATAAGAGGAAAATATGTTTCGCTCTCGTTGGTTAGATGGCGGTCGGCGTCAACCAAGTTTTTACGTGTGTTCGCACAGTTATAATGAACTAAAGGATGTAATATTATTGTTATTGTAGAATCTAGTTGTCTAAAAACTAAACATAAATCTAATGTAATAATGTTTATCACACAAAGGTCATTAAGAGGAAGAAGGAAGAATTTAAATCTGGCAAGAAACCTGCTGAAGTTGCCGTTGAGACCAAAGTCGTTGATTCAGATACCAAAACAACATCAGTGGAAGGTTTATCGTTCGGCCAGTCCGCGGGACTAAAGGACGATTTAGACGTTGATGACGCTGATGTGGGACAGAAAAAGCGACTCGCCTTCCTTGATCTACTTTTGGAGAGTTCTCAAAGCGGAGTTGTAATATCTGACGAGGAAATCAAAGAACAAGTCGACACTATAATGTTCGAGGTAAATATCATCCGAACTCCGAAATATAAAATGCTTATCTACGATCTTTATGGATTGACATGGCTGTAATGTTACTAAATGTTTCAGGGTCACGATACGACTGCGGCTGGCAGCAGCTTTTTCCTGTCGATGATGGGTATCCATCAAGATATCCAAGAAAAAGTCATCGAAGAAATCGACTCGATCTTTGGCGATTCTGACCGCCCCGCTACCTTCCAAGATACACTCGAGATGAAATACTTGGAGAGGTGCCTCATGGAGACTCTTCGATTGTACCCACCAGTGCCCGTTATCGCCAGAGAGATCAAACAGGATATCACTCTACGTAAGTTACATCTATTTGAACCATGCCATGCCATGCCAAGATCTTCCTCTCCGGTAATAGAATTTTAAGTAAGTTGAGAATATTCAACATGGTCTTTGTTTTACAGCGTCTAGTGGCAAGAAGGTCCCCGCTGGCACAACTGTCGTCGTTGCCACATTTAAGCTGCATCGTCGCCCTGATGTATATCCTAACCCCGAACGTTTCGACCCTGACAACTTCCTACCAGAGCGCTCAGCCAACCGCCACTACTACGCCTTCGTACCATTCTCTGCTGGTCCCAGAAGTTGCGTCGGTAAGCTAATGACCCACAATGGTTTCCTTTATAATTATCTTTAATCGTATATCAGTGTGATTACTAACATTTGTATTTCCTTCAAGGTCGCAAATACGCCATGTTGAAGCTCAAGATCATCCTGTCCACCATATTAAGAAACTTCCGTGTACAGTCTGACCTTAAGGAGTCCGACTTCAAACTGCAAGCCGACATTATTCTAAAGAGAGCAGAAGGGTTCAAAGTAAGACTGCAGCCCCGCAAGAGGACAGCCAAAGCCTAAGAAACTAATAGATAAGTGACGATATTCCGATCACTCGTCATCATCAAATAGTTTGTGATATTTTTTTACTTTCCTAAAAGCACTTTTACTGGTTAGATTTTATTTTATTGCGCGTTTGTTACCGTCAAAACTTTGTTTCAAGATATTGGTGGCAGAAGGTTTAAATAAATATGGGACGCTCACGATGGGTTATTATAATTGCATATTTTGCTCAAATCTAGCTAAACACTCGTGTAAATAGTTAAGTGATTTAAATTATCTATTGTGTAAGTTTTGAAAATAAAACAATAAATATCTGAAATCATGTTTAATTCTTAATCATTCAAAATAAATAAATAATAGTCTTTTAATTCATTAAAATTACTTTTCAATAAAATGGAGTATCTGCAAAGAACACTAGTGATTAACTGCTAGCAGTTAATTTAAATAAGAAATCTAAAACTAAGTAAAACTCAGTCAAATAACTTCTCCTACTTTATTTTATCCAAAAATTACAAAAAAAACATTAAAAAAATACACCACTCGATTATGTGCATAATTCAAAGTTATTGCTGTCGTCGTTTTTACGACTTTCTTTTTATTATGCTCATAAAAGGCACACCTCTGTCGAAAAGACAAATATACGAAAACATTTAAGATATTACTAAACTACAAAATATTTTGCTGATAGCTACTGTGAAGCCTCATAATGTCGGACGTGGCACCCTTGCTGAGTAGCGATTCGCCGTGTGAGAACTCCATGGATACTGCTTCCAAAGCCGCTTTCATCTCGAGTTGTTTCCTAGAAAAAATAACTCGTTAAGAGCATGTAGGGTCATGTTTAGCAGGTTTCTGTAGGCGCATAGGACGTTAGAAGTCTTTAAGAAGTCTTTCTCATTAATATAAAATTATGATTCTTTGAAAATTGTTACCTTTGAAATACCTATCAGTGACACCCCTCATGATGGGATATAGCTATTTTTTTCCCCCTCTTTACATGTATGACACCTACCCTTGTTATACAAAAGTATTTTCATTTTTTTAATCTGGAGGTCTATACTTAGACTATCGTTGTGCAAAATTTCATGCGTGTACGTTTTTAACTTTGGAAGTTACAAGGCTGTAAGTGATTCAGACAGACAGATGGACACGACGAACTTGTAGTACTACGGAACCCTAAAAAATGTAGATGAACGAATGCCCCAATATATGAGTACTACGGTATAAGTAAACAACTATTATTATTAAAAGAAATCCAAACCCCGTCTGCTAAATGGAGAATAATAATATGGAACACTCCAGGAATAAAGAAGAATCCAAATCGTAAAATCGATCAAGTCGTTTAGGCTACTGAAGGTAATATAGGAACACACAAACATACATACTTACAAAACTCACATAAAACATAGACTCCAAAAACATTACCTTCTTGGGCAGTCAAGGTAAATAGACTGTGCCAAGTATGGCATTAGGTGACTATAGTGCGCTGTATTTTGGTATCACCAGCTTATTCCACCAGAGTGCATAAGCAAGACCGGAATACATAATTCAAACACGTTAGATAAAGATGCACGATAAAATGCCAAATACTTATTGATAGAAGCTGATGCAATGCTAGACTTTGTTTTTTTTTTTAATCAAGAGTGTCTAATTACATTCCTTGGTGAGTATTTTATCGTCATCTG
The DNA here is from genome assembly GCA_947579745.1 of Apocheima hispidaria. Taxonomy (NCBI): domain Eukaryota; kingdom Metazoa; phylum Arthropoda; class Insecta; order Lepidoptera; family Geometridae; genus Apocheima; species Apocheima hispidaria. The sequence goes on along the minus strand of OX388150.1, from coordinate 10,219,616 downwards.
TCAAGTTCTAAGTTACAAAAAGAGAATAATATATACCTACAGAAAAAACTAACTGAACCATATCATAATTACCTGTAACATGTCATGTCATGAATAAATATTTCTATTTTCCATACTTCAGAGATTAAACAAAAACAACATAAAAAAAACTTGAAATATTGCTTTTAATTTATAAACTTTTTTAATTATGTAGCGATTACCTTGATATGGAAAGGTACAGCACATTTTATGAACCCGTCATACATAATTTATATTTTTTTTTTTAATTATGTAAACTTAAACAGTTTGAGCGACTGCTAAAGGCGTTGTCCAATTAAAGTACAATAGATGCGGAAGCTGACATGGCTGTCTAGATCGGTCGTCCTAGCCCCCCGTACTCTAACGCGATCGAGATTATCACGGTCACTCTAATTATTTTTAATGCAAAACACAAATGACTTAGAAACAGTTAAATCATTATATTTATGCAGCATTGCGGCATAGTATAAATACCACAAGTAGATACGTAAGTATTTATTACCTTACAGGCGGTCGTCAGTTCGTACTCGTACTTTTTATGGAAATATTTCGCGCAAAATAGTTAACTATGTTACTAATGAATTTTGAGCCGCCCAATTGTAAGCGCCATTAATCACCTCGTTCCACATGCGTCGCTTTTCTGCATGTGCGATCAACTGGTAGATATTATTACCTTTGTAATTACTGATCGAATCGCTGGTAGATACTGAACCCGGCTAGCTCAAGACCAAGGTAAACGCAAATGTATGTGCAAACACAGATTTTAACAGGAGATGAATAAAACACCTTGTTTTTACCTCCTCTTTACATGTGTGGGGAGCAACCATTTTATTACAAAAACTTTTTTTGCAAAATTTCATGCATTTAGGTTTATAATTTTGGAAGTTATAAGGCTGTATACGACTCAGACAGACAGTCAGACGGACATGACGAACTTATAAGGGTTCCTTGTAGTACTACGAAACCCTAAAAAGGGATAAAATAATGTGTATCTACCTTCTTAATGAAATTTTTAAATATTTTTTTATCTCCACGATATATATCTCCGCATAGTTTTGAACTATTGAAGTACATAATTCTGAGTTTTTATGGATAAGCGTGATGCTTCAGGTGAGAAACTTGCTCGTCTTGTCACTCAGTTGCATAAAAAAGGTTTTACCAGAGCACATCCAATGGGGTTCTGTTATGGATCTTGCACAAGCACGGGACCAGGTCGTGGTGTTTCTTGCTCACCCACCAGCCGGACCTGGACAGCTTCCATTCTATAGTCTTCGTTTGAGCCACGGTGCAACCGTGACCTTCGCGGATCATATTAAAATATGACGCCATAAGCTCTTGACCTAGGAAATAAAATAAATTGATTTATGATACCAATATACTATATCAAATTCGACCAAATAATAAATTACATTTAAGTCTATTCTCGTGTCGTGGTTCCAGTTCTCGATTACTGAGGAAATGAAAAATGCCGATCGGAATTATATTTTGTGTAAAACTGTATGATATCATTGTTCTAATCAAAAGTCACCGCAGAAAAAAGAGCGGATTGCGGGGATTTAAAACGTTTGCATTGGCCATCTCAAGCAAATGCCTAGCCGTGCTTAGCAATGAGCCAAAGAAAATGATTTTTTAGGTTTGATCCACCGTCATAACTACTTCATCACTGCTTACGAAAAATAGCAACAAAAATGGGTTCTAGTTAAATAACTAGTCACGAAACAGAGAATAAAAATATTTGTTCATAACTGCTTATGAAAAATGGTAATTTAATTATTTTTATAGGCGTTGTGACCGAGGCGCATCTCTTTTAACTTCGGTCCTCTTGAGTATGTAACGCATTGGGAGTAATCTGTGAGGGAAGCCTCCATCTAGCAGAGGATTACCTGCAGATATAGCCATCATAAGTCTCGATTGTTCGGCTTCGTCTTCAAATATCTCCTTACGCGATTTGCAATGAATCACTTCGAAGGCTTCGTCATTACCCTCCCCGACAATATTTAGCAGTGCTTGACTCGTCTATAAACAAAGCAGTTAATAATTGGCTCGTAAGCCGAGAATATTTATTTTGAAACTAGCCGCGTCCCGCGGTTTCATACGCTAATAACGGTGCATTATTTTGGAAAAACATAGTCGAGAATCGTAGCCTAGGTACAAGCTATTTCTACATAGTCAATCTAGCAATACTGAAAAAGTCAATAACTATTTTGGAATTATATTTTAATATTTTGTGAATATTTTTTTCATACCAGTCGGACTTAAAAAATAACAACGACTTGGTTTCGATTCCAAGAGCGACATGCTTGGCGTCGACCGCCAAACGCGATAAAAGAAGAGAGACTAATATTTTCATCTTATTTTTTCTCATTGGTCTGCGGCCCGTGGTTGCCAGGTGAATCAACTACCTTACATGTGAACTTTTGCCTTATCCGTAGGGAATTGTTACTTTTTGCTTAAAGGAAATCTTTATACCTACTAAAGTTAATTTACTTACTAAACAATTCCTTTTATTAGCTCGTAAAGATTCGACTAATCTTATGCCCTCGATAAAATGGATTGGAAAAGAAATATAGACACGCAATAAGACATATCTATTTATAAAACTATTCAAACGATTATAAACCTAGTAAGACATGTATCAAGGTTTATAGGTACATAGAAGCTGATGACGCACAAATTGCAATACGAGCAGTTGGGTATAATTTTGTACATATTTGCATGCATTGCTGCAATTTCTAACAATGCATACAACGAAATTCATGTACTTGGTTTAGCATTACAACAATATCTTTTGCCTTTAGTGATTTATTGTTGAATATTTCTAGGGTTATTTTCAATTACCCAAAAACTATCAAGGAGCTTCCACATATTATTCCACAAGTGCTCTAAATTAATTGTCTCTTTCGCATCGTGGTGTGAATCGCCCAAGTATATGACAGATTGTCGTTCAATGTGGCGCTTTTTGTTCAGCCGTGGATGTCTTCTGGCTAATGATGGTGTTGACTTACCTTTTCAAAGCCATATCCCATAAAGCAAGCGAAAGCTTCCGACAAATGCTGAGTACCAAGCTCAGGCCGCTCTCTCCTCAGATGCAGTTCTCCAAGCAGGTGCAAAGCTCGTCCTAGTTGCCTCCTTAGACCATGTTGCATTGCAAGTGCACCCATTTCAGTCAATAGCCGGGCTGCTGTTTCGTGATCACCCAATCTTTGTTGGACATAGATTTGGAATTAGCCATACTAGCTATGATAAATAATTGCCTGATTAGATTACAATATGGAGTTCGTTTAAGCCGAGTGAGGCGCTTAGCATCAGGCAAGTGACTTGCCATAAAGTCACATAAAAATATGATAGCACTACCAGATGCCTGAGGTATCACTCGATTGTCTTTTTTTCATTTGTTTTAAATCAGGCACATCTTGTGTAAATATTTCACCCAGCTAATTAGTCAGTTAATTAAAATAAATGACATACTATGTGATTCTGTCCTAAAATATTTAGGTACAGCTTGCAAAAAATATTAGTAGGAAGCAACATAGCCACGAAGAGAAGGGCGTTATTTTCAAGTCATAAAGGTGCAGATAAACTTGAGCAGCGAATTTTACAAATACATAGTCACCCAAGTAGTCTATTCGGTCGAGTATAGAGCATTAGGAATTTAATCGAATTAAAATTTGCTTCAAACTTTTTGCCAATCCGACCGTCAAGTGTTTTTATTAAAGAAGAACAAGTTTTTTAAGAGCAAACGCTATTCGCTTTATACTTGAGAAGTTGTTAATCGCCAAATTGTTCATTATTATAAATATTTTAAATCCATTGTATTGTATGCAATAATCTTATTGTTTTGCTTAAAAACTCGACGGTTAAATTGCATGCCTAATAATATTACTACATCGACAATACTGACTATAGATGAACAAACAAGTACAATTAGTAGATTATATTGTAAAATTCGGCAATTTTGATGGGCGAAGACTCTAGACTAGGGTACTACGTCGGGACCCGAGCTAGATTCCGGCCAGGCCGATGTCTATATTTTAGGTGAAATTAAATATCGACTCTAGGTCTGTGTGTCAGTTATGTCTTTGTGTGTGTCACTGCTACACCGATATAGGAAATCCTAGCGGGGGCAGCTATTAGTGTGAAGCAAAGTGATAAAATATGTACATAATAATAATTGAGTAGATAGACTTTATTGATGTGTGAATTATATAAAATACGTCAATGTGACGTAAGCATTTATGTATAAAAACATCAATATCCGGTGACCTGTTGTTGTAAACAAATCACGTCAAAAGCAACATTCAATTGAAATGTAATTTTTGGATTATAATAATTATATATTTATTTCGTGACCAAATTGATATCTTAGCTAGCTATTTTAGCTAGCTATCTTAGCTATTTTATTTAATGATAATAAACGTACTTATTAATTTCATGCATGCATAATTATTAGAAATACTTTTACACAATGGTTAAAAAAAAATGACATTTCAAATCTACCCTCAGGTAAATTTACATAACTAGGCAAACATCTAGTTTTAGGGCACTACGGTCGGATATCCCTGAGCCGTTAGTCTCGACTTTTCGCTATGCACTTTGCGACCGAATTCGGTTGCTATGACGCAAATTCAATGCTATTTTTGCTTCTTTTCGGAACAATTAGTGTTCGTTGTCGAATTTTGCGTCATAGCGACCGAAGTCGGTCGCTATAACGCAAAATTCAACGCTTTGTTTGCGTTTTTTCGTTAACAATTCGAGTTCGTTGTCGAATTTTTGCGTCATAGCGTCCGAATTCGGTCGCAAAGTGGCGTAGCGAAGCTAGTTCTGTTCCTTTCGTTATTAGGTCGATGGTAAAAATTAGGAGGGTGTGATTCTAAAGTGCAAAAAAATACACCGTTGGATAGACGTATCTTCGTCCAGTTTAATACAACATTTAAGAATATTTTTATATCATATTATTATTAGAAAATGTATAAAAAAAGAGCAAAAACGAGAATTATCGAAAAAAACTTTTCTTGGTTTTGAAAATATATAGTTTGGTATCCGACCGGAATATATACGTACCTACATCTTCTGGGGCATTTTTAGTCTCTTTACATGACATATCACCAATTTTGAAATCCGAGGAGTCTTTACATTCGTCTTAATTTCGGGAGTACAACTATATATTATGGAAATATATTTTTTTAAAACGCACGCAAAACAGTAAAACATGTATACTTAAGTATATGAATCACTTTTTTAAATTAAACCCTTGGAAGTAAGTGCGCCAGTTATATGCAAAGCTAATTAATGCCAACATATAAAATTCTATAATAGCTGTAGCAATAACAATGTGTATAACTAATGCTAAATGTTATTTATTACTTTAACTGGCCAATCATTTCAGTGTTGCCAGATGCAGTCAAGTTGTTGGTTGTTATTTTAAAAAAAAACTTGTTAAGAGCATGACGGGCTATGCTTAGTAGGGTTCCGTAGGTGCGTAGGACGTTTGAAGTATTTATCCGTTTTTACCGCATGTCTCAAAAAGTAATAATTATCACAAGTTGCTCAAAATAATTGTAAAAGAAAGTTGTTACTAAGATCTATCAACGTGGAAGATTACAAGTTTCTGAGATGCATAGATTAGAAATGGCAAGGGGACACACACACACACATTGTAAGCAACTTTGTCGGCCCATTATTCACAAGCATGGAAACGAAACATATGTAGGAAACCATAAGTTTATTTTAAAGACTTTTCAATGATATCCCACACGAGGGGAAAAACGCGAAATAATTATTGTATCCCCACTTTACATGTGCCACAGCTACCCTATTAATATAAAATTATGTTTTTTTTTATTCTTCCAAAACTCTCACCTTAAAAAGACCTGTTCAATGACACCCCATACGATCGGGTTCACCGATTTTTTTTTTAACTCCCTCTTTACATGTATCTACTATAGGAGTTAACCTTATTTTACAAAAAAAAAACTTAAGGTCTATATTTAGACTATCGTTGTGCAAAATTTCAAGCATGTAAGTTTATAACTTTGGAAGTTAGATAAGATAACGTTTATTGCTCAGAACTGTGTACATATAGGTGTTACAAAATTATAAATTTAGACAACAGTTTATCCTATCGGACATGCAATATCTATATATTATAATAAGTGTGGCCTAAAAGTTTACGATATGATATATTTATAACTTACTATAGTATATTTACAAGCAGATTGCAGAACACAACAGCTATTTTTAATACTAATACCTACTATCTACTATAATCTTTCTGTGTGTTAATTGGTACGTATGTATAATTATGTATTATTCGTTTTAAAGTATATATTTTACATATATATAGTTTGTATTTATCGTATGTATTTTTATGTTTTCATATTATTATTATTTTTATGTATCTACACCACCGACCGTAGTTTATATGTCATAATTCTGTCCATACAAAGGTTGTCTGGAAGAAATCGCTTTCGGCGATAAGGCCGCTCATTATACTACCGTTTTTTTTAATATTATTGTTTTTTAAGTTTGTCTGTTTTGGTGTATAATAAAGTTATATTGTATTGTACTATTTCGAAAGTGTTACATAAATAATAAAATGAACATATTTTAACTACATATAACTTATAAGGCTGTAAAGGATACAGACAGATAGACGCACATGACGAGCTTATAAGGGTTCCTTTTATTACTAGGGAAGCCTAAAAACTAGTTCATGTCCTACCACAGTACATTTTTTATTGAAGCTCAGTCTGATTCACAATTCGTATTATTATATACCTATTACTATTTTTTCATGTTTTTTTTTTGGTACGTCCAAATCTGTATCCAAAACTATTAAACATAGATTTAAACGTGCATAAAAAATCCGCCAACCTTTGTACTAACACGAATAGTGCAAATTTGTTTCAAACGCGGATGTACTGTGTTGTTATAATGTTGAAACTAAGTACAGACTGACCTACCTACCATCGTACCTGCAGTTTTTATTGACTAGCTACTGATGATTAGGTAGGTTGGCAATTATGTAAATATGTAGGTAGGCAATTGTGCTAATCAGAGCCACTACTGCGTAATGCATACTCGTTAATTGACTCCTTGGTTTTACTAAGATCTGCTGCGGACGTAGTTACAATAAATTTAATCAGACAAATTGCGATATAGTCAACTACATAATTATCATGACTCTTTCGACTCATATTTTTAGGTGCCTACCACAACTTAGTCACAAAATAAATAGATACAGAAGGTCATATTCGACTAACCTTAATTTTTATTTAAATAATTGACTAATAATTCGCTCAATCGTAGCGTGGCTGGCACCTGCAGTATATTGTGAAAAGTATTTTGGAATATTCTAATCATAATCTTGTTATTTTGAAAATACACTGAAATCATTATTTGCTAGTAACACTATTGTATTGAATATGAGTATACGTTTTTGCAGTAAACTTTTGATCTAAATCACACGTTTCGTGTGTTCGCAACTATATTCCCACATGAACAGGGCAACTTTTAGTACGCAAATTTTTACTCCGCAGTCAGTATTGTCAATAGAACATCCTTAATCTATTGACCACGAAATGTCGGAAAACCTATAATACCTAAACATATAATTTACTTACTCGAGAAGAAGCGATTTAGATATTTATATCATATCGTAGGTGTTCAAACAAACACAAATAGAGTTACCATGACTACAGCTCTTTAGCTACTTTCATTTGAATTTATTTAGATAATTTTGTACCAAGTGGGTGAAACGAAAAAATACGTATCCTTTATTTTTCAAAAATATTTAGGTACACAAAACTTGCGCACGCAAGTTACCCTGTATTTTATACAAATCTAACTACTAGGGTTGGGTCACAGAGGTAACCCCAGCCAGTTGGAAGATTAAATAGTACCTAAGTAAGGAAGAGGAGGTCGAGGAAACGGATACTGCTAGAGTGGAGCAGAATGGCGAAACAACGTATCGCGATACTGGAGGTCTGCGCCGGCGTCATCGATTGGTGGCTGAACTCAGAACAGTACAGTATGCAGCACACGTAAAACGGGCGGGAATCCGGCCTTATTGCGGAAAACAATCCGTTCATCAACGTCTCACCATAAACCATTATCAAGTAAAGTTTACGAAAACCACCAATACCGTTACTAATACCGGGATCCCGGTATTGAGGCCTAATACCGGTACTAATACCGCTATCCCGGTAATGTAGCCTAATACCGGTATTGAAAATTGCTCCGGTATTACATGCCCTACACACAACGCACATCTCAAACCGATTGATCAAGAAGCATTAAATTTTGCACAGGAGTCACGTAGATGATCACTAAGAAAAATATGTTGAAATTTTGAATGTCGAGGTCGAAAGCCGAGCAACACAGCATAAGATAGTAGAATACAATTATTTTGTTTGACTTGTTTGATTTTGTTATTTGGAATCAAATAACAAAATTGTAGGTAGAGCGGACTTGTTGAGCGAATTGTTAGCAAGGTAGACAACTAAATTAAATTGTTATTTGATTCGAATATTAAAATCGTCGAAACGAGATTTTACCTCAATATGCAAGAGTTGCGATCTTATGGTTGATTGATGGTGTGTAAAGCTTCCGTATCACCTCGCAACACTTCCGATGATAATCATAATTCAGTGTGAATATTTTAAGTTGCAATAAAAAACTATACAAACGTTGTTTGCGATCGGGAAATTAACATTTTCATACAAAATCTTTGCAAAAATATTATATCCAGCTGCATACATAAATATGTATTGACACGCTCGCGAGTCCGCCGCTGTCCCCGCCTCATAATGTCATATTACCTAAGTGGGGGAGCTTTCGTATTAAATTATTGCTATTGGAAACAATTTGATGGCTTGTTTACGGTTGATATCGATATTGACTTATTTTATACTGTAACTTGTTTACTCGTGATTCGGTAATTTATACCGAAATTTAAATATGCTACAGGAATAAGTCTCATACAGCCACTAAATGTTGGTAGCTAAATAATTAGAAAACAAGTTATGACAAAGTTGTTACACATAAGTGTGTCCATTCTAACTAAAATGAATATTTGCCTCCACTCTAAATAAAATAACTCACTGAGCTATAGATGAGATTGAAAACATTTTTTCGGCGGAAGGATTTTCGAGACTTTTTTTTTTACATTTTATGTTTGTGGTGGGATCCTTTTTTACGTAGTAACCAGATCCAAGTTCTGTATTTGCATATATTTACCTGCGCCCCGCGGTTTCACCCGCTATTCTACAGAAACCGAATATTTTTCCGGTATAAAAAGTACCCTGTGTTAATCTAGGGCGTAAGCTACCCCATACCAAATCTCATTTAAATCCGTTGAGCCATTACAGAGTTAAACGGGAACAAACACACTTACATACTTACCTACTTACATACTTACACGAAAACATTCGCATGTATAATATTAGTGTGATTGTATGTTTTTCGTTCTGAGCCTATTCTCAACGGCAATTTTTAATAAACTTATGTTTAATAACTTATTAGGAAACAAAGAAACCGTATAGGTAGCAATACGGTTTCTTTGTTTCCTCAGATTTGATGTTTCGCTATCATAAGCGCCCGTATATTTCTGTCATAATCTTTACTCGTGCTTATTTTTCATGATGTATCAAATTATATATGATGATCAAAATATTTAACCACCTACCAACACAGATAAGACACGAGATAAACCCGAGAAAATTCCAAAAGAAGCTAAAACATTTATCAATAAAAGAATGATATTATAATATCGAAGAATTTTTTGGAGGACAATAATTTATAAATTTTAGTTGTAGTTTTCAGTAACAGTTTTCTGTATTATTCTGTATTTCTATATTTATTAATAGGTAGTTTTATTTTTTTAGTATGTAGGCAACAATACTGTTTGCAACACCCTATAACAGGGTATAATGTGTAATTTAGTACATTCTGAAAATTTTTACCATTACGCATTATGTGGCAATGAATACATATAATTATCTGTTCTGTTCTACACAGGGTTATAGGAAAGGGTATGCGAAGCCGAAAGGGGCTCATAGTACTCATGACTGTGAACAACTTTTAGTATGGGACCAACACTGAAATTGAGAAAAAAAAATTAGCTGTTCCATGCATTTTGTCATTGTCATTTTTCTATGGAACAGCTTTGTTTTCTCGATTTCATGCAGTGTTGGTCCCATACTAAAATTTGTTTGTAATGGTGAGAAAATGAGCACTTTTCGGCTTAGCATATCCTTACATTATAACCCTGTAGATACCTGCCTCTGCATTACAGCTGCCAGGTGCATCCTAGTTTCGCAAAGTCCATCGATGTTGTTGCCCTCCGAATGAATCTTGAACGCCCTCTCGAAAGTTTTCTGAGCGTTGTTTAAATTATTCATGACCAACTGACTAATTCCAATTTCTATTATCGCTTCTGCTATTTTTGCTCGTACTGCAGCTGCAAAATCAACCACAGTCTATTCGAATCCACATAAAAAAGTATACGCACAGCGAGGGTCTGGGTCTCTACCGGAATCTGTGTTTTCCGAAAAGTACTACAAAGGCGAGGACTGATCGTGATTTGAAATGAGTATTGTCCCGCTCAAAGTTCTAAGGTTTAAAGTTGAAAATCGCATATCATACTTGTTGAGAAGAAAGTAAATTGTAGTTTTTCATTGCTTTTTTGCCGATTATCGGAAATATCGGAAATATACAATTCAAATAAAAAAACTACCTGGTTCGCCGTAAAAGCCATTAGCCTGGATATTTAATTTGTAAAAGAAAATTTGAAGTTACCGCTGAAAATTCAGAACACTTGATTTCAGAAGGGTTTTTCAGGGCGTCATTTTGCGATTTTTTTATTTTGTAACTAAGGCAGACTTTCGAAATTTTATTCGATTAAACGTAATTTCAGTTTTATTTTCTATCTGCAGTATTTTTTGCACCTGATTAAGTAATCTCGTCACTTCGATCAAAGCGCTGAAAAATGCTACTTTTTGTAATAATCGCGTTAAATTGAGTCGGTTATTTTAACTATAGTTTCGATCACATTCGGTTACATTTATCATGGAAGGGTAAGCGTGACACGCGCGCGATATCATCTTGCCTTGCACATACACTACATGGGTATTTCAAATCCAGAGACCGGTTTTTCTTAAGTCCGACACATGACATACGAGGTTAATATAATTGGGGTAAGCGATCGAGGCGATAGAGGTGGGGACGAGGTAGGTTCGAGGTGTGATGGAGGGGGGTCGAGATGACGTCGAGGTGGGTTCTAAATGGGAAAGAGAAGGGACCAAGTTGGGATCTAGGTGGGTTCGAATTGGAATCGAGATGAGGTTGAGGTTTAGGTGAAATTATTGACAATTTAACTTTCAAACGTAATATCATATTTGTCAGTGTCGCTAAGTATCACATTTTAAATGAAACATGAAATTATGACCACGAGAGATGAGCCGCTGGCAAAAGCTAGTAGGTACTTACGTTAATTATATTATATGTGAGTAAAGTACATTCTACTTTTTTTCTGTTCATAATAATTATAAATGTTAGACGTCCAAATATTAATATTCTTTTTTTTTTACTCTGACTGGTCATAGTGCCTCATATTTTTTACAGATCGCTACGCCGGTTTATTATATTATAAATCAACCTTAGAGTCGCAACCTCCAGGGGGCCGCATAGTATTATTGGGGGGGGGTGGAAGTCGCAAGGCGGGTAAAAGTAAAAAGTAAGAGTTTTTTAGCCATGTCAAAGGCCTTGAAGCGTCTTAAAAACTCTGAAATAGCGTCTTAAAAACTCTGAAATTAGGACCGAGTGGCTAGGCCTGTTTGAATTAACTTAACCATCATCATCATCAGCCGGAAGGCGTCCACTGCTGAACAAAGGCCTCCCCTTAGACCGCCACACCGACCGACAACTCGCCACTTGCATCCATTGGTTGCCCGCGTTTTGTACAATGTCGTTGTTCCACCTTGTGGGAGGCCTGCCTGCGCTGCGTCTTCCAGTTCGTGGTCGCCATTCAAGAACCTTGCTTCCCCATCAGTTATCGGCTATGAATTAACTTACGGGTACGTATTACACTATAACGCACTATAACGCCCTGCACAGCAATTTTTCTCCATCAGTAGGTATAATATATAGTCTCAATAGATAGAAAATTAAATACGACATTGAAATCACTGACGTAGTTTTATTACTACGCTTGCCAGTTATATTTTTTTACTTGTAAAGGTAAAACTTCAAGTACGTTCAAAAATACTGCAATAAGGATATTCGGATATGTCTTAACTCATGATTATACTAACTAATGTGGCTACGTTCCAAGGTTTTATTCAAGTTTTCCACATTTTCATCTTGCTTCGATGATTAAAAATAATCAATCTCGTTATGAAATCGCAGAAAAATTATCTATTGTTCCATACATTTCGTTGAGTAAAAATGTTTCATTGGATCAGCTGTATTTTTTCTGGGTATCTGTGTTGATTTCTTATTAAAAGGTGTTCATAATGCTAAACTACAATGAGGTCCTTTCGGCTAACTACCATCATTCCGTACAACCCTGAATTGGTAAGACACAATTAGGTCACTTTCGTGAATTTTGTACTATGCCGCTACATTAATTCCGGGGCTCAAAGTACATGCTTAGGACCTCAAGTAATTTGCTTTGCATTGTAAGTTCTTTTCTGGTAAATAGATAATGTTGAATTTGAATTTTGAATGTAGACCGATGATTGCTTACCATCTCGAGCCCTTCTCTCAGCCAATCGCGAGAGTCTCTCTGCTTTGCCAGCGTCCTGCTTCCTGATCAGCCGGGCCTTACTCAGCAGCACTCGATGCAGTTGAATTGCGGTCGCCGCAAATACTGTCTCGGAATCCTTTTGGGCATCTCCACTATCTGGATCTGGCTCGAGTAATGGCCAATCCTGTCAACGCAAGAAATCACACTAATATTATAAATGCAAAAGTTTGTGTGGAAGTGTGTAAGTAGGTAAGAATGTAATTTGTAAGTGTGTGTTGTTCCCGTTCAATTTGGCAACGGCTGAACGGATTTTAATGAAATTTGGTATGGAGGTAGCTTATACACTGGATTAACACATAGGCTACTTTTTGTCCCGAAAAATTTAACGGTCCTTGTAAGATAGCGAGTGAAACCGCGGGGCGCAGCTAGTAACTTATATAATAATACTTAAGTATTCACGTTTTCGTAAGCATGGAAAAAAGGTAATATGTTAAATTTGCAATGAAAAGCTATTAAGAATAGTGTATAACGTCTTGTTCAAAAAGCGTAGTCTGATACCCACCCCTAAATGTTATGCGATTTCGATGGGGTTTTTTATATGTTATCATAAATGTTATCAACACAGTGGAAAACTATGCTTGTATGTTGCTTGTATGCCTTTTATTTTTTTATTTTTTTCGCCGTATCTTCGTTGTTATATGCTCTTAAAGTGACAATTTTTTTTACGTCGAAAATATGAGGAATATTAGTAGTTGTTATTAGACTAACACAAAAGTTTTTTGAAAAAACGGAACATAGTGGCATGGATTATCCAAGCGAAAAACAAAAGATTTTCTTAAAGTTTAGGGGGTGATAACATACATCCCCCGAAACGCTTATTGTTGACTAACTCTCCCTATTGCACGCACGAGAAACGGAGCGACAGCTATGCAATATCAAATATCGAATGCGCCGAAACCTCGCGGAAGGACTATTGTCTTAATTGAAATGGCACCGAGCCCTAACTAGGCAACAAAGCATGCGTCTTGGGTGCCCAATAGATCCAGCTCAGCAGGAACATGTTTCGTACAAATTTGTACATACATAAAAACAAAAAAATATATGACTATGAACTCGTGGTTTCTGTAGCAAGTCACAGTATTTAATACCGACTTTATGCCGCGGCCACGAACCTGCAGATTATTTTCCTGCCGTTCGACGAATCTTTAAAATGTCTCATAGCATTGAGATCTGAGGTATTTTTTAACTAGTCAGAATTTAGAATACCTACTTAATTATTAAAATAGTATTCCGCTGCAATTTGATTATGAAATAATAGCCAAAAAATGTTAATAGCTTTTTTTATATTCTAAAATTAATTAAGTAATCACCCGATACCCGTGAAGGATATCATGATAGTTTTTCCTAACAGTAAGTCGAGTTTGTGATCAAAACGACTAGCTACAACTACTCAACTATAAAAAACTACTACTATTATACTATTGTCTTGCTCGCGCATTACTCATTCACATTTGAATTCCATGGGACAATTCTGAGTTTGTATGATAGTAATATTATAAACTAGACTAGATGATGCTACTTCGTACGTGATGCAAGGTCGGCCTTCGGCCTCGCTTAACTCTTTACAAACCTTGTGAGTTTTTCTGACGTTTTAATATGTAGTTATTCTGCTATTCGGAGAGAAATCCACCAAATCAAGATCATGAAAATCGGTCCTGCCGTTCTTGAGTTATAAAATGATGGTGACATCATTTTATAACTCAAGATTATATTTTATTTATATTTTATTTGTTTTTTTATTTTTTTTTTATTTATTTTTTTTAGTGATAATCCGACTTTGCTTTATTGATGTTGTAGCGAATCTTTTAATTTGTCGGAGGATATTGATAACAACGGAAAAATAAGTTCCTTTTCGCTATCTTCCGTCAAAACGACAAATCCTTCAAAACAATTTTGATAGACAGATAAAACATACGGTGCCCTTATTATGAACGTTCGTGATCCTGATTGTGATAGCGTGCCATCCCGCTCTTACCAACATACTCTCGCTATGCGCAGTCGCACTCGCGCACTGATGTCACGATAAGGAACATCCATGATAAGGGGGCAGTTCATAAATTAGACTATCTACCTACAAGAAATTAACCACCAACCGGAATCCGTAACGTAGTTAGGTTAGGAATACGTAGTACGTAGTACGGAGTACGTAGTTAGGAATGACGACGTTCTGAGAGTCACGAGCAACCGGGGGATAATGTTCTCTTTCAGTGTGTATACGTTCAGTTCAGCAGTGGACGTTAATGATGACGATGATGATGATGACAAGAAATTGAGACAACTGTGGCACGATTTTATATCCCTTGAAACGCTGTGCAACCTGCGCTTCCAAACACGCCTAATTTAACACCAACGTCAGCATCCTAACAAATATCATAATTCAGAGGAATATAGCCGCGGTCGTATCAGGACCAATAAAACTTCGAGGTATGAAAATGAATAAGTTCGTCTCGAGAAAAAAACTTCGCTTGCGCGATTCAGAACTCCCTACATGGTTGTTTATAACCAGCTTGTGCTGAGTTGGGGTAGGTTTCATGACAAATATTTAGTACACTTAATGTCTATAACTTTTATATTTAATTTACTGATTATGTGTCTGTATTTTTTGTTACGAAATAAATATTTCTGTATTTATGTATCATTAAAACTGTCAGTCCATACAAATCGACAAATAAAAAATATTTTAAAAAACCTGACTGCATTATAAATATACACACTGAAAATCTCTGAATCTTGAAATCGGAAATATAACACTCCGGACATAAAGAGGAATTCAACGATACCTCAATTGTCAAAATCGGTCAAGCCGCTTAGGCTGTAGACCGTCTTATAGGAATACTTACATACGCCCCAAAAAGATTAGCCTCCTTCTTGGGCAGTCGGGAAAAATAGCAGCTCGTAAACAAATATCTAACTGTATAAGAACAGATGTACCTACCAGAAGGATTCTGATTCATCGTAGAGATGATAATTTATGATGATTACCCAGTTTTTATTTGACCGGATCCTACACAGGTTCTAGAACGTAATAATCGTAATATTTTTTACTCACGCGTGGTTAAACAACTTGAATTTCGTAACGTGGCTATGGTAATTGCTATTTATTAAAGTTCCTTAACATCTTATTACCATTGTGTTCTATGGGTAAAGACTTATGTATCTACCTAATAAAGTCAATTATTGACTTGACAGTCATATTTAGAACAACGATGTTAAAATGTAACATGGACATAAAAACATTTAGCCCAATCAATTTACGGGACTTACCCCCGAATACTGAAACGTTTACGTCTAATACTGCCTTTGTCTGGCACTCAGCAAACGACAAAGGCAGTAATAGACTTAATCTGTCGTCAAAGTTAACAAACGTTTCAGTATTCGGGGGTTAGTATGAAGGACCGGAACATAATTCATAACATAAATATAAAATTATTTTTGATGTAATTTGTTGGCCTAGAATCAATATTAAATTAAATTAAACTGTCTGGAAGTACGGAACATAGAAAAAGCATTTATGCTCTCTAACGTAGCGCAAACAGAAACGATATTTCGGAGCGATTCTTTTATTTATTGTGGCTAAGGGACCAATAAGTTAGACACTACAATTTTTGATGTTCAGTATATAATCATGTTTTTTTTTTTAATTGAATGTTTTTTTTTTTAAATTTTCTATTATTTTATTAATTATGCGAAACAGTTTATGCTGTTTTTTTTTTAGATCGGATTTAATTCAATTAAATGAAAAATATCGGACGCGCAACTAGTTTATTAATTGTAAATTAATATGAGAGGTCGATTTTACAATTATTTACAGAAATAAATAAAAACTGTAATTAATAACTTCCGGATCAAACGCTCCATTGGCTGGGGTAATTACTGAACGGATAAGATGGAGTAAGGTTGGACAGAGTTGTGGCCACGGCAGGGTAAGCAGAGCGTTGAAAGTTTGGCAACTAGATGGTTTAAAAGCCTATGACCGATCTCACAATGCGGTGAGTTGTCTAAAACTTTAGAAACATATGAAATATTTGTTGGCCCTTTTGAAAGGCCTTTGAAAGGCAGGTCACATCACTCGAAGACTCGATAACCGATGGGGAAGAGAGGTTCTGGTGAGCAGGAACCGGAAGACGCAGCGTAGGCAGGCCTCCCAATATTTGAACCGACAACATTGTAAAAGTTTGATGCAAGTGGCACGTTGTCATTCGGTGTGGCGCTCTAAGGAGGAGGCCTATGAGTATGACATCTTCCGACTGATGATGATGATTGATGATAATAGACTATAACGACAAAGTGACGTCGATAAGCCAAAATATAACTTTCTTTAGTTACTTATATTTAAAACTTATCCAAAGCTTGTGGTAACTGAAAAAAAATGGACTATGTGTACGTCATCAAAATCAATCTTTATGCCAAATTTCAAGAGGTTTGATAGGTTAGTTATTTTTCGTGACAAACCTCTTCGACAGAGGGACGGACTCGGTAGAGGTCTTAATTAACATAAGGGTTCGCCGTGTTTCCTTTTAAGGTACGGAACCCTAAAAACGAGTAATTGCATAGAAACGAATATTTCCATTCATAAAAAGAAATATATTGTAACTTACGTCATAAAATGGCAATCATGTTTTGAAGCTTGTGAATTACTTTAATCTTTAGACATTTTTTTGTCAATTAATCAATAAATGTACGACTATTAACAGTACTAAAGTGATAATCATCTTTAATACATGAATATTAAGTTACCTTTCCAATGGCAAGGTCTCTGACCTCGGTCAGGATGTTAAATGGTTCTTCGGGGTCCGATCCTGGAACTGGTTTTGTTAAGAATGTTTAAATCACGTTACTTATTACGTGTAGTGCTAGTTCTTTCATTTTTTAAGAACTCTTACGTATCGTGTAAAAAAAATCTCTTTGAAAATAAAATTGACCGAGTGAGTTCGCTCACTCGGTCAATTTTATTTTCAAGCGAAGTCAAAATCGGCCGACAAATGGCGCCGCAGCAAACTTTCCCTATTTCGGTGGGAAATACCCAACAATCAAAAATCGTCGACGGTTTTTTTTTTTTTTTTTTTTAACTGTATGGCAAAAGACTTTCTTCCATTTACCCACTTCTCATTTCTAATGTTTGGGCCTAAAACAAAACTTACATTTGTCCAAGAGAAACTTGGCGTAGTAATATCTACAACAAGCTTTCTGGCGGCCGCCATCAATAAGATACTGGCTGGACACAACTATAGTGGCCAAGAAAAACTTCTCAGCAAGCCATAATATGCCTTTTCCCTCGTCAGCATAAAATTTTGCAAGGGCAAGTAGCTCAAGGCATTCCTTCTTTGTATTCCCTGAAAGCGGATGAGAAATAGTTATGCTATGATATACAAACAAAGATACTTGAAACTATGGTTAGTTCATGTACAGTTTTCACGAAAAAAAGTCCAGAGTTTATCTTTTTTAATTAATACATACCATACATACATATTTTAGATAAACAAACACCTAATCTGAGTTCTTTGTCGTCATAAAAACAGTTATTTATTTTGAAACACTCGTTTCAAACAGCAATTCAGTTTTTTATTGTTATAATTATCTTTATTTTACCTTTTATTTGTTCTCTTGATGTTTTTACGCCAAACTAATGTAATTGAAATATATGTTACTTTACTTTATGTATGTCGAATAAATTCTATTCTATTCTATTCTATTCTATTCTATTCTATTCTATTCTATTCTATTCTATTCTATTCTATTCTATTCTATTCTATTCTATTCTATTCTATTCTATTCTATTCTATTCTATTCTATTCTATTCTATTCTATTCTATTCTATTCTATTCTATTCTATTCTATTCTATTCTATTCTATTCTATTCTATTCTATTCTATTCTATTCTATTCTATTCTATTCTATTCTATTCTATTCTATTCTATTCTATTCTATTCTATTCTATTCTATTCTATTCTATTCTATTCTATTCTATTCTATTCTATTCTATTCTATTCTATTCTATTCTATTCTATTCTATTCTATTCTATTCTATTCTATTCTATTCTATTCTATTCTATTCTATTCTATTCTATTCTATTCTATTCTATTCTATTCTATTCTATTCTATTCTATTCTATTCTATTCTATTCTATTCACATTATTAGCTATTATTGGCCAGAATGTACAAAATATGTAAATTGTGACTAAGGTTTTAATCAACATTTGGTTCATTAATTTTTCAGCGCTGACCAGGAATCCGTAGTTTTCAATATCTTTGCGTACTTATAAGGATGTATAGCAAACAAGCCCCTCAATTTTTTATAGGATAGTATGACCTATATCGATTTATAATTATGGGCGATTATTTTTTCAACTACAAAGTTAAGTTAGTCCTACAAAATATATGATTTTACATAAAAAAAAGTTGTTCGGAATCCTCGGTACGCGAGTAAAGCTCGTACTAGTCAATTTTTTTTTGTAAATTTTAGATTTTTTCAAAACCTTTTCAAAGCATTCTTTCAGGCGGAAAAATACATACTCAATTATTTATTATAACCTACAGGAGAGCAAAAGTGACAAAGCGATTCTTTCTCGTCTGCTCATGCGCATAGAACGCCTGTAGGTATTTAAGAAGCTTAGCTTCTTATCTCGGGTGGTCTCGGCCAAGAAGACCTAAGACGAGACCCGAGATAGCACCCGGCAGAGGATATAAGAATATAAGAATAATTTACTGAACGAAGTAAGCGAATTGTTCATTATACTTACAAGTGAACATTTAAAATTATAAACACCGCGAACATTATTAAACGGTGTCTGAAAAAATATTGATACGTTTTAAAATAAGGTATCCACAGCTATATTGTGCTGTAGCGATGTTGTGCTGTTTGATTCTTTGTGCGAAAACCTCGGAAAGAACCAACCTCTTCCGAATTGATCCTTGGATATAACTTTCAAACAGTTGAATACATTTTTAACCACTGCACCGCAATGAAACCTCGGAGAAAAAAAAACCCCGTTCAATTCGGTCCACCCGTTTCGAAGCTTCATTGCCATAAACAGGGACATATAGGCTTCAAACTTATAATATCCATGTACAAGTCGGAAAAAATATTACGATTACGTATAAAGGCTCATAACCGACGCTATTTTTCGAGTCGTCATAGTCTTAGTTTACAACGATCTTCTGGAATCCCTTGAACCTCAAGTTCCGTGTTCTATTTACGTTACTTCCTACCAACTTGGTCGTAGTTATGATTATGGTGTTTGTTTACGAGAATGGTCATGTGTATACAATGATAATAATTAGTCTAATGTATATTTTTAATCTGTCTGTATTTTTCCATAACTTGTTGTAAATTAAACTCTGATGAATATTTAAAACCGTACATTGACTATAATTTATGTGCAAAATATTTTATTTTTATGTATTTGTGATGCAGTACGTACCTCTACGTACTGTAGTATACCGCCGTCTTGTCCATACAAAAAGCGTAGTCTGATACCCATCCCTAAATGTTATCCGATTTCGATGTTTTTTTTATATGTAATCAACACCGTGAAAAACTATGCTTGTATGTATGTTGTTATTATTTTAAATTTCGCAATATCTTTTTTGTTATAGGCACTTAAAATTATAGATTTTTTGTGTCGAAAATACGACGAAGTAATTTAGTTGTTATAAAAATACCATAACCATTTTTAAGAAAAAAGGAATCATAGAGGCATAGATTATGGTTTATCCATGCCATTGACACCAAAAACAGAAGATTTTATTAAGATTTAGACTACCCTCGAAACCCTAATTTCATCAAAAAGTTAGGAAAATTCACTAAATTCGATAAATCGATAATAAAGGTCCTACATTCGATAGTAATTTTCAGACTCTTCAAACAATTCTGACAAACTATAATGTTATTTTTTTTTAAATTACCTCGATCTCTAAACTTCTCGGCTTTTTGCAGTCCATCAACAATATGTTCCAAATAATCTTCTCTCTTTCTCAAATCGACAACAATGCCAATTTCATCTTCTTTCACGAGCTGGATGTTATCATAAATTAAATCTTGTAGGTAGTCCGAGGATTCGTTGTAACCACTCTCATACAGTTCTAGAATTAGACATTGGTATAGGGGCAGTCTTTTTCTGTAACAAAGTTAAAATAACATGCAATGATATTTTACTCGAGATAAGATTTTAGTGCCCTTAAAATGGCCACGCAAAATCTGCCTTTAAAGACTGATTTTGTTATAGCTATCCCTTTTACTCTCTTTCTTTTCGCATCTTCTTTCGCACTCTTTGGTGAAACTTGGTTGCTAAGTCAATGAGCTGTAAACAGACTACAAATGAGACTTATTCAAAGCGCCATTTTGCAGGTAAAAAACATAATATCATTGATAACATGTGTATTTATTATAATAAAAATTAAAAGCAATGATATACATTTTTAAAACTAAAAAAAAAACTAGTGTAACAACTGGAGGCCTAAGAGAGATCTTTTTCAGGTAATCGTAGTATGAAGAAGAGAAGATATACGTAGGTAATGAAGACACGATCCAAAAGATTTTATTAAGATTTAGGGGGGATTTAGTCGTTATTTGAATAACATAAACATTTTTTGAAAAAGAAATCTTATATTATGGCTTATCTATCCCATTGACAGCAAAAACAAAAGATTTTATTAAGATTTAGGGGGTGATAACAGACTATCCTCGAAATGCTAATTTCATCAAGAAGTTAGGAAAATTCACTATCTCTCTATCGCAAGCACGAGAAACAGAGCGACAGCTATACAATTTCAAATATCGAATGTGTCAAAACCTCGCGGAAGGACTAGCCTCTTGAGTATAGAAACTGGAACAACACAGTTGACGTCATCGTCCTTTTACCTTTTATTAGATATTCTAAACTACTTTTACCGTTTGAAAGTTGTTTTGGACACGACGGCGGAATGTATGCTTCTCAGAGTGGTCTTAGTATCAATCTATGTTTGTGTGTGTTTTATTTATCAAAATGTTAATTACCTGACTCTGCTGCTGTGAATTACTTTTAGTGTGTATCTATCGCTTGCTATTTTGCTTCTAGTCTAGTACAATATATGATTTGTTTATTCTTGCTGCTTTCGCATTTTTGCCGAGTATAACTTAAATTCGTATTATTTAATTTTAATGATTTATAGTATAGTTGCTGGCATAATGTGAGGGTACTCTATAGATTAATATATTATTGAGGTATACTAAACACACACACATATATATATATTTATATTTATTATATAGTATTTATCAATTTGTATCATTCAAAGTGGTCGTCATACCGTCCATCTGTACATGTGAATTTGTTTCTATGCAATGGTTTCTCAACAGGTGGGTCTTAAAATGAACATGGACAAGACGAAAATCATGTCAAATGCCCATGTTGTACCCGTACCGGTGGTCGTTGGGAACGATGCGCTCGAATTTGTTGACCATTATAACTACCTTGGACAGACTGTCCAGTTAGGTAAGTCCAACTTCGACAAAGAGGTCGCTCGAAGAATCCAACTCGGATGGGCAGCGTTCGGGAAATTGCGTAATATCTTCTCGTCCAAAATCCCGCAGTGCCTGAAGACAAGGGTCTTCAACCAATGTGTGTTGCCAGTGATGACATATGGAACTGAAACGTGGTCCTTGACTACTGGCCTTTTGGAGAAACTCAGAGTCGCACAGCGGGCAATGGAGAGAGCTATGCTCGGAGTTTCTTTGCGCGATAAGATTCGGAACGAGGATATTCGTCGAAGAACCAAAGTCACCGATATAGCTCTCAGAGTTTGCAAGCTGAAGTGGCAATGGGCAGGCCACATCACTCGAAGAACCGATAACCGATGGGGAAGAAAGGTTCTTGAGTGGCGACCACGAACCGGAAGACGAAGCGTAGGCAGGCCTCCCACTAGGTGGACCGACGACATTGTGAAAGTCGCGGGCAACCGGTGGATGCAAGTGGCACATTGTCGGTCGGTGTGGCGGTCTAAGGGGGAGGCCTATGTTCAGCAGTGGACGTCTTCTGGCTGATAATGTAATGTAATGTATGTAATGGTTACCTGCAAGAGATCGCTTTTAGCGATAACGCCGCCACTTGTGGCACTAGCTTATAAGATAGTTCTGCCCGTGTGTTATTATTATTTTGGTGTACACAATAAAGAGTTTCTATCTATCTATTTATATAATACTTCAAGTGTAATCGTTGTTTTTTTATGGTCCTTACTGACGAGACGACCAAGTCGCTCACCTGATGTTAAGCGTCACGCTTGCCCATAACAGTTCAATGCCACCCAAAATTTTGAACTTCAACAGTTCTCGTCGTCTGAGATATACTCTAGTATAAATCTATAGTATAATAGTTAAATCTCTGTAAGCCCAGTAATTTCGCTGGAAACATTGCCCTTCAAGCAGTAATGCTTGCACACTACTGCTTAGCGGTTGAATTACTGGCAAAGGTATGGTACTTCCCCAGACGGATTCTTGCAAAAAGACTACAGATCGAAACGAAAAAACAGATTGTAGCACAAAAATCGGTCTGTTTTTTCTCGAATATTATTTTCGGGTCGTATAATTATTTCCTTTCTATGTACTTATTTTAAGAGCCAATTAGTAATAAATCCAAGGGCATCATGAGTAAATAAATTAAATAAATCAATTTTGCCGCGGCATTTTGCAAATGGCGTTCTAATCGTCAAAGGTATTTCATGGACTTTTACAAAATGACGAGGTATTCTACAATTTTCCATCGGCATTTTACAAACCGATGAGCGTTTGGAAACAGACGACGCCGTTTGTGTAATGACAAATCATACAATATGCCGACGACATAATACATTACTTAACTAGCGCTAGAATTATCTACAATCCATTCATTTAGAACATGAGGTAAAGTAGACCGATTTAACTACGCCCTAAGTGTAACGTTGAAAGTTCTATTCCTATAGTCCTGTACAAGTGTGTAATTAGTACAACAACGCAACAAAATCCATTGTGCTCTTGCAAAGACATAAGAAGATCTATTAAGGACCCCATAATAAAGAGGGAAGTTAGCTATGTAGGTATGTGGACCATCAAGTCCCTTTAAAATTGGCTTATTAAAATTTTGGACGGATTTACTTAGGGGGGTATATTTTGTGTCACTACCACCTCACTCACATTTACAAGTTGCTGTAGATTGAGTGTGAATTTCAAAACAGTATGTTGTAGGTCTTTATTGTAACTTAGTATTCCTGAAATATAGGTATATATTTACATACCTATATTTTCTCTATATACAAGGCTACAAGGAAAGGGATAAGCCATGATTGCTCACTGGGGAGCACGCTCGCCTCACATTCGTGGGGTCATGGGTTCGAACCCGGGCGGGGCCCGTACCAATGAGTTCGTTGGAACTTACGTACGGATATACCACTGGCTTTTCGGTGAAGGAAAACATCGTGAGGAAACATGCATATTTCCGGAGAAGAAATTCGTTTGTGAATCCGCCAATACATACTGGGCCAGCCTGGTGGATATGGCCTAATCACCCTTCGAGGGTAGGCCGATATCTCAGCGGTGGGATGTTTAAAGACTGATGCAGAAGGAAAGGGTATGCTAAGCCGAAAGGGGCTCATAGTAGTCATGATTGTTAACAACTTTTACTGTGGGACCAACCCTATAATTGAAAAAAAACTGTACATTTTGTCTTGACATTTTTCTATGGAATAGCTGATATTTTTCTCGATTTCAAGGTTGGTCCCATAGTAAAAGTTGTTCATAATGATGAGTATGATGATCCCTTTTCTGCTTAGCATAGCCATTCCTTATAAGAGTATATAAATGGCTTTGTCCTGACTGACTGACTGACAGATAACGCACAGCCTAAACCGCTGGACCTAGAGACTTGAAGGGTATGTTTATAACCTCCGGCTTATAATGTACAACAAGTAAAATAGTAACTCACGCGTTATATAGGAGTGTAAACACACACTAAGAAAAATTCAACCCCTAAGTGGGTGAAGTGGGGTGTTAAAGTTTGTATGAAACTTTTTATTCTATGGTTCGAGTTCGATTCTGGTTGATACTCTACAGGAAAAATAAAAAGAAACGGGTATCCACAGAATTCTCCTTATAAACTTTGCGGGTATCACAGTTTTTTTTTCAATTTTTTATTTATTATTGTTTTGATCATAAGAATTAATATTTGGAGATCGCACACTTTTTTGTACCTAGGCGAGCAAGTTTCAAAAGAAAGTGCCAGGCGGGAAAAGATGGCTATCCTATTTATTTCTATTTGAAGTGATGTGTTGGCAACCGGTGGATGCAAGCGGCACATTGTCGGTCGGTGTGGCGGTCTAAGGGGGAGGCCTATGTTCAGCAGTGGACGTCTTCTGGCTGATAATGTAAAAATGTTCCGCGTGTGCCCAGGTACTAAAAAATAAAAGACACTTTCACTTACCTTCTTATGCCCTTAGCATCAAGGACATCCATGCTAAACAAAGCTTTGTTTCGTAAATTTTCCAAGCTGTTTTTGGTCATGCATGCCATGAGCTTGGGCAGCTTGCGCCTGACCAGCGATCCTTTGCTGTTCATCTTATAATTTCTTCATAGTTATCGTCAAGTATTGAATTTTCATGATTTGCCTCAAAGACATAAAGGGGTAGACACCTAATCAGCAAATCAAACTATCTTGAAATAAAGTACACCAGATTGACGTACCTGTCAAATCAAATTAAGAGCTCCATACAGTTGTCATTCTCATCTCATACTGATAAAATCTCATAATAATGAGACAAAAAATGGTAAACTATACAAAAATATCATGCCAAAATTACAAGGATTCACAGGAATCAAAGAACACCACTGCCATCCATCTTTAAGTCCTGAAATATACTTTAATAGGATATAAAATTATTGAATAATGTAAACAGAATAGTCGCTATGACAACGTTTAGGGATGTCAACCGAATTTCGGTTAGTCCAAAAATCGATTATTAAATGAAAAATATTTTTTTGATATATCATGATTGAGGATTGTTTCTTGTACTGTAAAGAAGACCGGCGACGGTCATTGACGCAGCCCTTTGATAATTTTATTCGTCGATTAGCAATTGACAATCACTTCAATCGGATTAAAACACGATTAATTGGCTGCATCATCATTATCAGCCAAATAAGACATCCACTGCTGGACAAAGGCATCCCCTTAGAAAGGTACAATCAAACACGTAAATATTGAGAATGCTCCATCGCCTCTAGTTTTTTTTTTAAGAGTCTGAACGATAAGGTATTCACGTGAAATTTATTTGACTATATACTTGATCCAAAAATAATCAACGGTTTAATCGAAGTTCGTTTTTTTTTTTGGCCGATTGAAGAATCTAATACGAAATCGGTTCGTATACGATTTTTTTCTGCAAGAATTGACATCCCTAAGACAAAATGAACTGTAGTATTGCCAGTTTTTTTTGTAATTTCCAAACTTTGTTTAGGTTTCCTAGAGACTCAGATATATGTAGCTATTTTATTTTATCTTTTGATAAAAAAAGTTGGGCAAAGTAGAGATGAATATTGGCGGGAACCTATTAAGGTACCTTATTATTTATTATTACCTTATCAATATTAATTTGCTTATAATACATAATTTTCATAATTTTGCCTAAAAAACGTGTCGGCGCATAATTATCAACAACAAATAGAAATGTTTCACCAATCCCTATCCAACAACTTAACTTAAAACCCTACGGAAGCCTACAATGAGCGTGTCACGATATGACACAATTGTATTGCAATTTTATTAGAAATAAAATTTTGTACCTTCCTAAGAATGTAAGAATGTAAATTTGTCTAGTGTGGTTGTGGGTTTTTGGGTCTGCAAGTAATATGCACATTCTCTTAGGTTTTCACCGTCACATTCGTGTTACTTGAGGTTGCAGAATAGTCAGGCAGTTTCAAAAAAGATAAATCCGCTAATAAGCGAAAGTTGCGTATGCGTTTATTTGCAAATTTAGAGGATTCCATTTCCATCGTAATAAATTGAAAATAAAAACTTAACATTATTTAACTTAACAATAATGTGGATGATAAAAAAAAGTATAAGAGCCTATTTAAGAACCACTGTGATACAACCTAAATCAGTCCAATCAAAATTTATTTACCCGACCAAATAGGGTAATCACTTTTTAATGGAAAGCCTCAAATGTCATGACAAAAAAGACTGTCAAAAATTATAAGCCATTTCAAAATCGTGTTTGTATGGAGACTATCCTTCTGGACCTTATTTATAAGGAGAATTCTGTGATTTGCCTATAGATTTTCAATAATTTTTTTTGTTTTTTCTATTTTCTTAGATACTGTTTTTTCTTTTCTTGTGTCAATCAATGTCATTGTTTTTTAATTTTAATAAGAGCTCGAGAGCTTTTTTAAACTTTTTGGATTAGTATATTATCTATGGCACAGAGATCTACGCGATGAGGTTTTAATCTGAATACGCGATCTTTGGTATCCAAAAATCCTAGAACAAACTCGTACTAAGGGTACTGTGCGCGTTTGGACCGGTGCGACCATTGAACAACTCGGTACCGGCTCGAACGACCCCGGGGACCCTATTCGGAGATATTTCTCTACTGTCTCCCGTCTCGATTGTCTCCGACCACTCGATTTATCTCGCACGCTAGCTATCGTGGATATCTCGAAAAATAAATCTCGAAGTTCGATAATTTTTTTCAAGACGATATTGAATCTCAGCTTCTGAGAATAGGGGTCCAAGGCCTGTGTTACTCTTACGTCTATAATCTTTGTCTTTAATGCACATAATTCGTATAGTACACTGACGTCTATAATACTATTATTTTAGACTCAGATTAAAATTATAGACGTCTGTGATCTAAGCAGTGGTATCATGGACGAAACAAGTGGTATAGCATTATAGACGTCAGTGAAGATTTAAGAATTCAATGCACATGCGCGTTTGTAATGTTGGTTCTCCGTCCTTCAAATCAAAACTCTTGTAAAAAATCTTAGATTAAAAACCTCTAATCTAAGTAAAAAAATATGACGCCATTCGCCACTTTGACGCATCAATATAGAAGCTAATCTATAATCATAGATAAAATACAGTTTCTTTGCTATAATCTTGTTAAATATCCACACTCTAGATCTAGATATATGTAGAGATGATCTTTATCCATTCCGCACGGTAGCACCTACCTCCAAAAAGGATCCTACGGTGGTTCGTTTAAAAACCCTAACTGTCCATGAGGCCACCACGGTGGCCTGCAGCCTTCAAACGGCAGCTGTTCTGATGAATAGTGACGGAAAATTGCGAAACACTCCAATTTTTTACAGTGTAACCTGATAAAAATGGCACGCACTTATCGCTAACATAATATTAATTGACCGAGTGAGCGAAGCAAACGTTAGGTTGCAGTTTTACTGGCAAAATTTGCTTTTATGTTATGTCTTATGTTGGTACTCGCGTACAGGTCGTAACCTTCAACCAATCCTGACAAAAGGTAAGGTCCAGTGTAGGTGAACCTAAATAAATAAATAAATAAAACTTGGTATACAGGTTCTACGATTTTTTGAATTTTTTAGTCGTCGTCGGTTTTCGATTGG
Organism: Apocheima hispidaria; assembly: GCA_947579745.1. Lineage (NCBI taxonomy): Eukaryota > Metazoa > Arthropoda > Insecta > Lepidoptera > Geometridae > Apocheima > Apocheima hispidaria. The sequence continues at coordinate 10,191,206 of OX388150.1, read as the reverse complement.
TGGGGTATTTCCTCCAAAAAGGGAAGCCGATTTTGGTATTTGGTATAAATATTCGATATCCATTTCTAACCAATCAATTTGAAAATGAGCAAAATCGGCCAAGAGGTTGTCGAGATATAAGGCCGCGAGTTCTCAGGTCGAATTGACCGCCGCCAAAGAGAGAGAGAAATATATTTTCCTCTTATTTTCTCAGTTGTTCCGGTTCCCGTGGTGTTCAGGTGTGTTAACACGAGTGCGGCTTAAAATACGCTCACAGTGCAAAAACCACAAACACTGCTAACGATTGGTTTAAATTGTTAGTACGCTCACAGCGCGCCAACAAATTCATTAGCGTGCTTATGTCAGATAGTTTCATTTTTCACGTGATCCGTCTCAGTGTCTCATAATTTAATGGCCTCAGTTTCATTTCTATCTTCACAGAAGACTTTGGCCTGCATTAAATCCATTTTTTTCTATGAAAAACAGAGAATAACGGAAATGAGATGAGAATTTGAATTTGACATTAGCCATACAATACACTACCTCAGTTCTGTGAGCACCGTGAGCACGCTAAAATGTGGCTGACAGGAGCCTATAAATGCGCATCTTAAACCGACTTTGCACGCTGACAGTGCAAATGGTAACTAAGTGCACATCTTAAACCGCACTCTATATTGCGTCACGAGGCAATAATGCTACACGCATCGTTTGATATTTGGTGGAAAGTTTTGCGCAGTTTTGGATGACACTGGGATCCAAATAAATCGACGTTAAGGATATCTAAGCTTGAACCTCAATAAGTTGTAGTAAGTACGACACCTTGTTATTTTTTATTTGTTCCTAATATAATTTAATACCGCATTTTGTGGCCCTTGATACCTTGTTTTGTGACAGTGAAGACCCTATTTTGCTCAATATTTTTAATATGTTATCGATGTGAACTTTTTTTGTAATGATGCCGCGTTGGGTATCAAATGAATGGGCTTAGTACATTTCAAATATACATATACTACAATTATTATTGAGTTAAAAGAGTTACCTCAAAAATTGTAAGACTGAATTCTAAAATGGTCTCAGTACTTTTAAGATTTTTATATAAAAATTTAATTGTATTTTTTTAGGCTTAATATTTTAATAAGGTTTTGTTTTCATAACAGATTATTCATAAGAGATTAATAATTTGTGTTTTATTTTAAGAATAAAAAAAATCTATTACACTACTAATTATACTTTTATATTATATGTATTACTATTAATAACACTAATTCTAAAACAATTTGTGTCACAAACTGTAATACGATTCTGTTTTGTTAGGTACATTTTAAATGACGATAACTAAATTTAATTTTAGGGTCTGAATATAAATAAAATGATGATTTATGACATTTTCAACTGTTATTTAATATACCGACCAAGGATCTTGATGATGCTTCGTCTAAGATACCGACTATATATAAAAAAACCTGTTGACTTTTCCGGGTTCTAGGCTATAAAATCCGGGGTTTTCACGCATCTTGTCCTTGTTGTCAAATTTTAGAGATGGCAACCCTAAACTCATATGAGTGGTAGAAATGGTAAAATATAAATAAAATTTTACCATTTCTACCACATGAGTAAAAATACATTCAAGATTTTATTGGATTTAGTAGAGCCATAATACAGTTATATACTTTTTCCTCTTATATTTTGGCTCCAGACAGTGTGTATTAGAGCAACACAGGCCTCCGGCCCGTTCGGGCCGGTACCGCATTGTGCTCAATGGTTTCAGCACTACACTACGCACTACTGCAAAATATATGTGTCTTGCTTGCATGGTGTATATGTATGAGGCATGTGCCATGTAAATGTGTCCTGTATGTATATAAATACAAATATTTTACCTAATAAATTTGTATAAAACCTGAGGAGTGCATTCTATTAGCGCACTCTCATTGAAAAGTAGGTATGCGATAAATGTATCTACGATAAATGTGCGATGTCAGATCTGTGTGTGCGATGCACAACATTTGTAGCATTGGTGCGTGGTTCCGCCTAGGGGGCGATAACAGTTTAATTTCCCGGAACGCTGCTGCGGTGGTTCTGGTAGCAGTTTTAAGACACAACAGATTGCCTGACAATGTGATGATAATAATTGTCATACTAAACTTATAGCCTCTTAGTTATGCAGTGTTAACTTATAGCTAAGTAACGGTTAGCGAATATTGTATAAGAAGACCCATAATGTTTTAATTTCGAAAGCTTGCATCTAAGTATGTGAGTTTGTTTCCACTCAAGCCCGGTGCCTCTACAAGTAACAAATTTTGCTCAGAAGTTCCATAAGCATAACGTAGATGTGCACGACGAATTGTTTTTGAAGATTCGTTCCGTAAGGGTGTCATTTTTGATTTGTACTTGGGAGGCAGAAAGTATTTTCTACGTACGACGACAATGTACGAGGCCTCGAAATTTATTATGTTGTATTCGTAAATTGAAACATAAATGTTAATCAAATTCGGTATCCACAGTTTTGATTCACTCATTAACCTTCGATGAACTCAAGTTCAAGTTTAACGAAACATTGAAGTCAAATTCCACTTCGTCGTAGTCAGATTTTTTTAATTTATTAAGAACGTTTTTGCGTATTATAATAACAGATATACTCAAGACATATTAGAGGTGATGGCACAGATTAACCTTGGATCAAATCCTTGGACTTACCAAAGAAAATCTACACGAGAAGAATATCAACTTCATACAAAAAAGTGTACCCCAAAATTCAGCTCTATCCGTTCAGCCGCTTAGCCATGATAACGCGATAAGCACCCAGACAGAGATACAGAAAGACATAGACAGAGAGACGTATAGACAAACAGACAGATAGACTGAGAGACTGAGTTACACTCGCATTTATAATATTAGTTAAGTTATAGAAACACAGTATTCGTTTCTGTCCGCTATTTAAGGTTTAGTTCAAATTAGATTGCAATATACGACGTAAAAAATGTTTCCATAAATATTGTTTTCAACGCCACCTCTTGAGAACCTGGCAAGCTTTGCAAGTTAAATATAAAATTAATAATTTTACTGAAATTATTAATTCAAAAATCGCTTTTTTTTCTCCGTACTATACCGAATGAATTAGCTTGTATAATATAAATGTATTAGAGCGACAATATTAAGTAAGATGTTTGTTAAATTCAGAGATGTGTGACAGTTTATAAAAACTTTGCCAACTTATTAGTTAAGTAATGTAAGAGGTACTCACGATACTACTATTTTGAATAAAACCGCAACACAAGTCTCCCATTTAAAATATTAGTTCCGCCCTTTTGACACCTGGAAAAAATAGGTTGGTCGCAGTAGATAGACCGATTCGCAATAGTAAGCCCGCGTCTGGCGCCGAAGAGCCGCGCCGGATCTGGCGATCAATTCCAACATAGCCTTGACTCCGATTTAATGGCCTAGGAAACTGAGAGACGACTTGGACAATACACTTATTTATGTATCTATTCCTATTCGCCTCGTTATTGACCAAGCGAAGCGAAGGTCTCAGAGTTTACTGGGACAAATCGGCATTTGTGTTATGTTTGTATGTTTGTGTGTACATTTGTCCGATGATAACTTGCGAACCGTTGATTCGATCTTCATGAAATTTTGTAGGCAAGTAGTTCATTTCAATAATTTTTTTAAGTTCGAATATGAGCTGAATCGGTCCAGGGGTTGTGAAGATATAGGGGTCGTGAGGTCTCAGTTCCGCGCGAGCTATTATTTAGCCTTGATTGTCCAGTGTTCAGAGATAGAAGGATGCTATTGATGCACACTTTTACCTCCTTGCTATTTCGTGCATTGAGTTTGAGCTAATATGTATACTACGTGTAAAGGCCACTCCAGACTTGGTTCGCGTTAGCATGCGAAAGCTGCGACGTGAAGTTTAAAGAGCCATTTCGCATATTCTACATGCATGACTTCGCGCTTTGTTCCCCGATTTTGTTTCCCGCGGAGCGCAATCGCGACGCAAACGCGTATATCATTCGCGTGGACATGAAAAAAGTATCCTATGTCCGTCTTCGTGATATACTACTCTTTATCAAATTTTATAATGATCCGTTCAGCCGTTTTAACGCGACAAACATCCAGAAAAAGTAACTTCCTATGGCTCGCTTGATAGCGTAGATTCTTTTTTGTGCATTTTTTGACGTTTTGTATGGCCTGACAGTTGTAATGTAACGTATTCATTTTTATACCTCGAAGCTTTATTGGTCCTGATATGACCGCAGCTATATTACTGTGAATTATAATACTAGTTAGGATACTCCACACTCGCACTATGCTGGCGCGCGATCCACAGACCAAGTCTACAGCGGCCTTTGGAGGTGTCACCGCAGAGCATTACATTGCGATGTTCCATTTAATTGTAGCACATCTTCAACATTTCACTTTGTAACTCGCTAGGAAGTTAGGAACAAAATACTTTAATACGCCCGGGGCGTAGTAAACACCCGAGCTTAGTATTATGCGAATAAGTTTTGTTTTTAGTTAGTAAAAAACTGAACGTCTAGCAAATGACTGAGTGAAATGGAATCACAGACATATAACTCGTCTGTGAGTCGAATAAGGCTGTGCAACTAAAATGGAAAATTGCGGTGGAGTATGACAGCAACTCTAATACGTAGTACATGGTTACTCAATGTGTACGTGGTTTTACTTGGAGTTGCAGGGGTAATTTATGTTACCGTAAAATACCGATATTTGTTGTATTATCTTCTCTGTGGCGTAACCGTGATCGCGCAAGTCGAATTGAAAGTGAGAATCTGAGTGCTGATTAGGTACATGACACTACTTCGAAATTACTGGGCGCTAAGAGTAAGAGATTTAGCATCTAATATGTTACGGTGCTTTGCGCGAATGGTTTTCAACAGTTGAAGTTCAAAATTATAGATTGTACTAGGGTTATCGACCTTTTTTTTCCTCAACATTCTGGATTTCCCGAGTCCAATCTCTAAAGCTTTCTCAAGTCTCGAATCTTTTTATGAAAACCGTTAAAATATGTTGAAATTTAATTTGATAAAGCAAAATTTAAAATATTCATATTTTTATTGCACCATAATCATTATTTTGTAGTATTTGGTACCTCTTATTAAGGTAAGGAAAGGAACAAAAATTAAAATCTTAAAATAAAATAATCAAAACTATTGACGGCTTATTGTAGCGTGGGCGTGGGCATGAATATCAAAATGTTATTTTTTTAAGAAATATTAATTACAACAATCATGGAATCCCCAAAAGCCATGAAGACGCGTGTACTTAAGTGTAAGTAAGGACTGAACAATAAAAATCTGCAAATACAATCACTAAACAAACACCAGAAACCTAGTTTTTTTTTAACGAAAATACGTGGAAAAGTAATTAAATTATACTGAGTCTTAGTAGCAGTAGTCTAATTTTCCAGTCCTTTAATGAAAGTCTTTTAGTTTTGAAACATAAGGTTCACCGTTGAATATTAGCGACTGACTGGTTGCCGCACCAAATTACGAAATTAAGTGAGTACAAATATTAAATGCAATAGCACGGAGCGTGCGCGGTGTTCCGCGGGAAAATCATCGCACGGCGCGCCTCGAGAATTCTCGAGTTGCGGTCATTTTTTTCTCGTCTCGAATGAAGGCACTATTCTCGTGTTTATTCGAAATCGAGAAAGCTCGAGCAGATACCCAGATGGCAAAGACCTGTTATGGGCAAGCGTGGAACGACTTGCTCATCTCGTCACTCAGTACTTACCAATAAAAAGAAGACTGTTTTATACGTCAAAATTTCATCCGCCCTCCATCCTCTAAGCCTACCGCTAAAATCTCCGCGGTGTGTCGGGGACGAGACTTGGCATTTAAAACTGAACTATCAAAACGTTGAGTATATTACTTTTCTAGGATGCTCTCTCGCTCTCAGCCATCTCGGTATCACATTACCATTATAATCAGTACAGTGCCTAATGTCGTCTACGCAAAATTGTAATGCTAAGTATAAGTAGGTAGGTAGGTATGTACAACGACTGATGTAGTATGTTTCCGTGTTAAGTAAATTCCTCAACGTACCTATTCATTTAACAATTACTATACATATATAATATATGTATAATGTATATATGTACTTAATCAAAACGCTAACCTATGTATATTATGAAAATTTATTCTACATACCTACGGTCTCCAATGGATAGTTTTATTACTCGGTAAATGTATTCATTTGCTTGTTATTCATTATTTTAATTAACTACATTGTATTAGGCTGCATATCGCGGTTTTATCCACGATTTCGAGTGTTCATTCATGATGGTTTTCATGTTCAAATACATTACCCATTATTTATGCATATTTGTGGCAAGTTTGGGCCATTAATGTAAACTAATATTTTTATTATTTTTTTATTGATCGAGCTGAAAAAACATTTAATTACTTCTCTTTATCTTCCAAAGGCTTCGTTTTTATATTGTCTTCCGCATCGTCGATAGTTCCGTTCGTATTGCTAACAGGAGTCACAGGTTTAGTTAAAGCAAGGCTTGGTTCTTTAATATCAATCTGATCTTGGTCTCTGGCCTCGTTGCATGAAGGTGCACCTTCCGATGTATCGTCTGCGCATTCTGATTCACGTTTCTTCTTTGCATTTTTGATTGCCGTCAGCATTTCTGAAAAAGAACTATGGTTGCAACTTTTATTGGCAGAATGATTTTTCTTTTACGCTATAAGAGCTTATGAAATGAAGGTACCGTACATTGAGGAGATGATTTTGACCGGACGAAGCGAAGGTCTCGGAGTATAAAAGGACAAATCGTTTGCATGTTTATTTGTTTATATATAATATGCCCGGCGATAACGTGAATACCGTTGACTCGATCCTATAAATCATTTTGAGCGTACCTAATTTTTTTTTCGGAGGTACTAGGCGAGCTGTGTACTGGTTATATGGTATGTTGATCCAGTTTAAAAAGCTTTAGGCGATCCTTGGTTTTTTTCGGTTATTTTTCAGTCCCGTCCATCTATTTTCCGTTCTGTGTTCATTACCTAACACAATGGCATAGTATTCCAATCATCAACAAAATTAACTACTTGGCAATTTCAACAATGGTCTGAGTTTTAACCTGGTTTCTGCGAATAATAAACTAAGGTATACATATGTCTTTCCACAAATTAAAGCTTACCACGCCTGAAATTTGCTGAGAGAGGCATTTTGTTCGCTGCGTATTTCTAATTTACCACTTCATTGCGATTTATTTTCGCAAATGAAACCTTATTCAAATTCATTATTTTTGTTTTATCGCACGGTGATGTTTGTTTCTAACAAGTTTTTGTGTTTTTATTTGGTTTATACAAAGACATATTTATAAGAGAATTCTGTGGGTTTATATTGTAGAGTAATATAATGGTTTATTGATGGTTTATAATCACATCGCAATGACATAACAACGTCAAGTTCCAGTTTCTTGTAGTTATTTTTATCCTCTATTTCTGGCTCAACAAAGTGTATTTAGCCAGTTTCAAGTTTTGTTATTTATTTTAAGCTGAGTACACATAATATTACACAATAAAACAAGTCTCAAGCACAGTCTCAGTCAATTTCAATCACACTCTATTTACAGAACTTGATATAGAAACAAAGTTGGAAATAACGACCGTAATAAAAAACGATGGTATTCTTCAGCGTGAATTAAGCTTAGTAATATTCAATAAAAGCTCTAATAAAACCAGCAGCAATTTCTAGGAAAACGACAAGTGCTTCCGCGCCTTCCGCCATCATTTTCAGTTTTAATTCCCTGTCGTTTTAGGATTTTCTTATCCGAACATTGACAGTCTGATCTTTTTCTATAAGATACGTCTCCGGTTATCCTTACAGAATTTATATTTTCTCACAATGTGGTATTTTTATTTTATGTTTGACAAGATAGATATATAGATAGATTGATCACATAGGTATATAATACAAAAATCTACTTAAGACTGTGTATAACAATTGGCGGCCCTAAGGCACCACAAATTCTAAGTGTGATAAATTCAGCAAGCTTGGAATGAAGCTAGCTCAAAAGTAAAGTAATGTGTTAATTTTGAGGTCTCAGGGGCTCTACCACTGATCGGTAAACATATTTTTTGTAACCCAAATAGTACCGCGCACTTGCAGGGAGAAAGTTTTATCCGTTTTATAAATCCTTTTTTGTGATCGACGACGCATTGAAAATCTATGCTTATAATTTTTAATCACATTTTGCAATAACTCAAATTTTAAGTTAAATTTTAGTTTTAGTTACAGAGACCTCAAAATTTTGTTTGTTTGTGACGAAAATTCGAATCTAGTAAGATAATTATGTTTACTTGTAGTTAGCAGAAGCAAAAATGTTTAAGTTTCGATTATAATCTGTTTGGAAGCGATTGACACCAAAGTCAAACGATATAAAAGATTTTCAAGTATTATTAATCAATGAAAAATGTACAAGAAACCCTACTGCATTATGTAGTCTATGTCTCTACAGGCGTAAACATAAATCGAGTAACACTAAACATCACTCGTCAGAATCGGTCAACGAGCTAACTACAGCAGGTAAATATAGGAACATCTTATAGCAACACTGGCCTCCGGATGGGCCGTTGAGTCACTCTACGAGGAACATACATTACTTACATACTTATACCAAAGACATAAAGGGGTAGACACCTAATCAGCAAATCAAACTATACTGAAAGAAAGCACACCAGTATTGACGTACCTGTCAAATCAAATTATGAGCTCCATACAGTTGTCATTCTCATCTCATACTGATAAAATCTCCGAATAATCAGACAAAAGATGGTATAATGTGCAATAAAATCTTGCCGGAATTACAAGGAATCAAAGAACACCACTGCCACATCCATCTACAAGTCCTAAAATATACTTTTAGGATAAAAAATCAAAACAATAAAATTATTGAATAATGTAAACAGAATAGTTACTATGACAACGTTATGTATAATAGTGTTGCCAAATATTTTTTGTAATTTCCCAACTTTGTTTTCGTTTCCTAGAGACTCAGATATATTATATGTAGCTGATCTTTTGATAAAAATAGTTCGGCAAAGTAGGGATGAATAATGGCGGAAACCTATTAAGGCTTCCACCAATATTAATTTACCTATAATACATAATTTTCATAATTTTGCCTAAAATATGTGTCGGCGCATAATTATCAACAACAAGCCTACAATGAGCGTGTCACGATATGACACAATTGTATTGCATTTTTTTTAGAAATAAAATGTTGTACCTTCCTAAGAATGTAAGAATGTAAATTTGTTTAGTGTGGTTGTGGGTTTTTGGGTCTGCAAGTAATATGCACATTCTCTTAGGTTTTCACCGTCACATGCGTGTTACTTGAGGTTGCAGAATAGTCAGGCAGTTTCAAAAAAGATAAATCCGCTAATAAGCGAAAGTTGCGTATGCGTTTATTTGCAAATTTAGAGGATTCCATTTCCATCATAATAAATTGAAAATAAAAACTTAACATTATTTAACTTAACAATAATGTGGATGATAAAAAAAAAAGTATAAGAGCCTATTTAAGAACCACTGTGATAAAACCTAAATCACTCCAATCAAAATTTATTTACCCGACCAAATAGGGTAATCACTTTTTAATGGAAAGCCTCAAATGTCATGACAAAAAAGACTGTCAAAAATTATAAGCCATTTCAAAATCGTGTTTGTATGGAGACTATCCTTCTGGACCTTATTTATAAGGAGAATTCTGTGACTTATACTTACAAACAACCAAAAACATTACCCCCCTTCCTGGGCAGTCGGTAACACTCACGAGCTGAATTTTTCTCTGTTCCTTGTTTAAGTAAGAAGTAAGAACGGTGAGTGAGGTGACGATAGCAATATAATTTTCTATATATCTACTCTTTTTGTTTTAATAAAACTGGAATACTCACGTTAAATTGAGTCGGTTATTCCGACTAGAGTTTCGATCACATTCGGTGACCTTTATCTAGGAATGCTAAGAGAGACACGCGCGCGACCTCGTCTTGCCTTGTACTGAAGAACTTGCCTTGCTCCCGTCCCATTAAAACAAAATGTATGAAAACCACGTCAGTTTTCATAGAAAACTACTACTCTTGTATACTATGTACTTCATTGTGTGTACTATCCAACCAAACTGATGAGGATTTAGCTGACTGCACATTCAAAGTAATACACTTTTGAAAACTGTCTACCAAGGATAAGCATAAACTTAGCAAGTAAGCTAAGAGTCGGAATTTATTTCTAAACTTGAATCTTATCCCCGTTGAGCTACAATACAAACATTTTGTAATGGTAGTACTTGAAATATTTATGAAGATAGAGTTTTTATTGCTTTTAGAGATCAAGAGATGTAGAGGAATATTTATTATTCTATCATGAGCAGCTGAACAAAGTTAAATTCGATAAATAGGTATATGTTAGAAATCCGTTGAAATCGTAGCGATACCTTTAAGACTATTTTACCCGACTTTCAGGAATGTTTTTCGGATGTGTGTAAGTGTGTATGTATTTCTGTTCCTATATGTGACATCCTACCGCATATGGGTCCAAACATCATCATCATGCCATTATCGTATTCACAAAAATTTCAAACTTATACCTACCTATAGTTTGCGGCTAAGAGTAAGGCAACTCTTGCATTATACAGAATGAATTATGAAGAACTTGCATTATGAAGAATCAGTTACCTTACATCGACAGAGAAAATGTTTTCGAAATGAGGTACCATCGCCCGAACCTGATCACAAATATCAGTCAGGAGTTGCTTTGCACACACAGGAACCCAATGGACGTCGCGTATGCGCTGAGGGAAATATACTCCGGTATATATTCCTCAGCTCCCCGTATTAGGTCTCTTGAGCAGAGACGGTACAAGGGGGCGCAAATACCCAGCACTCTCCCCAACACCCTTTTCTTAGTGCACACGCAGGAAGAAAAGGAAAACCTCATCATCCAGGGTTATGGGGAAGGCACAGGGTCGCGCACTCTTACCATCCATGAAGCTCAGGGGCTAACATACGAGTCGGTAATCGCCATTAAGACCAAGCCAAAAATGAAGCTGCACGAGAGCGTGTCACATGCGGTTGTTGCAGTATCGCGGCACACCGGGACCTTCGTCTACTACGCCGACGACATTGAAGACGATGCCATCAGTCGATTCGTGCGTCGAGCGTCGGCTGCGTCACCGAAGACCATTAAAGAGTACAACCTGCAGATGGCCATCAAAGATCGGAACGCGGCGGTGATGGAGGCCCTGGGCCAGGAGTAGGCGATTGAATTGTAAAAGATAGCGTGTATATTGTAAAAGTAACATTTATATTAGTTATTTATTTTTGTTTCCTTTGTTGTAAGTTTGTGTGTATACCCCAGAGCAATCACGCTCACTAAAAAGCTTCTTCTTGCGGCGGCGTCGTGTGGCGGGTCGCCCTCTTCCCTTCAATATGGTTGAGGAGAGCGATGGCTGGCACATGCGTCAACTCGTGAACGGGTGCTGCTTGCGGGAGCTGGACTGCTCGGAGTATATACGCAAATCTATAATAGCACTTAGCTCTTTATTAGCATATTCGTTGGTATATTCCTTTTGTAAAGTCTTTAGTATTTATATTCCGTTTTAGTTGATAAAATATTTGTAAAACTTGATAAATGGCACGGACCCCGGAGTCCGTGGAGCAATATTGTAAATAAAAAAAAAAAAAAAAAAAAAAATATTATACAGAATGTAGGTGTAGATACACGACACAGAAACAACTAACGTGACGTGAAAACAGAATATTCTGCAAAGATGGACGGCCACCGCCTCGATGTGGGGTGCGCGGGTAAGATTGATAGTCATATATCACGAGCGCCTTGGTTCTACCCCAAGAACGATGCCACACTGACACACCTTCTGCAAATGCATTTAATATCACACTAACATTATAAATGCGAAAGTTTAAGTGTGTAAGTGTGTTTGCCCCCGTTCAACTCTGTGACGGCTGAACGGATTTGAATGAAATTTATTATGGAGGTTGCTAATACCCTGGATAAACACACAGGCTACTTTCTGTAACACAAATCACCCGATGATAGCCCGTTCTAGCAACCATTTTAGGAAGCGAAGCCCTCGAGTTATGTACCCATAGCGAAGTTTTTTTTTCCGCCCTTGAGGATTTTGGCGTCGCACGTCTTCTGCATTTGCCAGTGACAAGTGTATAAATATTTTCAAGTTTTAGTAAATATTGTCGCGTTATCGAGGCTAAACGGCAAAGCGGATCTTGATAAAATTTGATAAGGAGTTCTGTATATCACAAAGACGGACATAGGATACTTTTTTACGTCCACGCGAACGCAATCGCGGGTAACAGCTAGTCTTTATTATATATATATTATATAACGGAGCGTGATCATTTTAGGGACACCATTGATGTTGTAGTATTGTCGATTTATTAATTATCATTCAGTCGAGTTTTGGATGTTTACTTAAAAAAAGATTATTGTCTGTGGTCGGTTAGCAATATTTAGTGCGAGGATTACTGAATGAGGTTCTCTGTGTCACACGTCGGACGGCGGAAGGCTCGAAAATGAGCTTAGCTGGATGAGGCGAGCAAGTGGAAACTCATTGGCTCTAAAAATCCCTTTACATTTAATCAATCCTTATTTTGTCATAATCATTAAATTGCCATTGTACTGAAATAGCGCTAGTGTTATTTTGCTGCCATTGTAATTATGGATGTCGGATGTCGAGGGAGATCTAATCTGCCGCCGGATATACCATACGAGATATATTTACTCCTCCGCCTCCGTCATATATTTTTAATCGAATCCTAAAAAAAAAAAAAAGGATCGTTTTTTTATGTTTGTTACCTCAGAACTCCATTTTAGTTTAACACTAAAATGGAACTGGGCTAGACACATATGTAGAAAGGATAATGATAAATGGACTAAGAAAATAATAGAATGGGTACCGAGAGGAGAAAAAAGAAACAGGGGCAGACCGAATAGACGCTGGGAAGATGTTTTTAAACAAAGAAACGGAAGAGAATGGACGAGGATAGCTAGAGAAAGAAAACTTTGGACAAAACTGGAGGAGGCCTACGCCAATGAGGCGAAATTTACAATAAATTAATTTAAAAATATAACCTCATTGCTGACTAGAAAGATATAACTCGGTAACTAAAATAATATTTTTTGCAGAACGAAGGTATCGCTTAAAACATATCCCTTGGAATACAACACCTCTGAAGTATCATTCCAGAAAGCAATCGAACTCCAATACTACTTGGATTTGCCAAGAAAATTTTCACAGGCGTTTCCAATTCAATGCGTAGACTCTACTACAAAAATGAAAATTGAAAGGTGTATTAATTTTTTACCTCTAACGTAATTCCGGTTTTAAACGCAAAGCACGAAGTTTAAATCATTTTTAATACATTTAATAACCTTGTTTTCGTTGAGTTGACAAGTTGAAAATCACCTGATCAAGCCCGCGCGCTTTATGTAGTACCTAACACAAAAAAGATACCTTTTTTTGTTTGGCTTTTTCTTCTCCGACAAAGGTCGAAAATATTCAGCAAAACAGTGTTCTTCTGTACCTACCTAGGTACTTAATTGCTTTATAGGAATATGGATTTGGTATGGCGGACCAATGAAAGAAAATAAGAGGACAATATCAACACATAGGTATTTCTCTCTCGTTGTACGGTTAGACGGTGCGGCGGTCCGGTCATCCTATACAGGTGGCCAAAAAACTGCTGTTCCATACATTTTGTCGAGTGTCATTGACATTTTTCTATTGTACAACAGATATGTTTTTTTTAATTTCAGGGTTGGTTCCATAGTAAAAGTTGTTCATAATGATGAGTACTATAAGCCCTTTTCGAGCGGTCAGTTGCCGATGGGCGACATTGTATTTGAGGGTATTTTAGTACCTACTATTAGGGCTATTGGTTTAGCAGGTTCCCAAATAAATAATTACCGTACGTGCGAAAAGTCTTTACCTATTTGTTTCTTCTAACGTGTTGACTATGACATTTACTGTGCCAGTGCAATGAATAAATTAATAGTACTAATAAAATAAAAAAAAGGTATTTCGTATTCTTATGACCTTGCGTTTTAGATTTTAAGCATTGCGCTATTATTGCTAAAAGCTCAAAGATTTTAGGAGTTTTTACAAATATTTTTCATTAGTACATAAAATGTACTAAGCTATATCACGTCCATACATGAAGGATATTTCTCTTTTTTACTATGAAAACTGACGTGGTTTTGATACATTTTGTTTTAATAAAACGGGAATACTCACGTTAAATTGAGTCGGTTATTCCGACTATAGTTTCGATCACATTCGGTGACCTTTATCAAGGAATGCTCAGCGAGACACGCGCGCGACCTCGTCTTGCCTTGCACTGACTTGATAAAGGTCACCGAATGTGATCGAAACTATAGTCGGAATAACCGACTCAATTTAACGTGAGTATTCCCGTTTTATTAAAACAAGACATTTCTCTTCTTACGCAAGTGGCTTAGGGCGAACCCTTCACCATTGCGCCACTTGTACTAACTAGGCCGAATTGTCCAAGAAGATATTTTGTGTCAAATACCTCTATTAGCGTGAAAATGGACTGGGTCAATTTTAAGTCTACCTAAGTAAGCCTACTTACTTAAGCGGAAAACTCAATGCGGATGTTATTAATGCAGACGATAAGAGGCACAAGATAGTGCAATGCAAAACTCGAGGGAAATCATTGCCTTCCATTTTCTTCTCATAATCTTAAGCTATGGCAAGGTTCATGCCTTTTTTCCCGTTTTCCAAGTAAAAGATAACAAGTAAAATTATTAAAACAAAAACAAAATACCCGACTGCAAAATGTAGCTTAAGTCACTCCGGACTAAATAAGAATCCAACGACACTTCAAAATCAGTTTATGCCGTGTCGGCTAAAGTCGGAGGTGCTAAAGGAACACACAAACATACTTAGATACTTACATACAGCCCAAAAACATTACCCTCCTTCTTGTGCAGTCTGGTAAAAACAGCGCATAATACCGGCCTATATTTACCCCTTTAAATAATCAATGAAAATGCACTCCACAAGTTAATTACAAATTATAGATAACCTAACCCAAATATTACTTGTTGAATTTTTACAGCCTATAAAGCCTTTGCTCATTAGACCCACTAAACGCTAATTCGGCTGTAATCCACTCAATACTAATCTGTATATCACATAAATCTAGTATTGACTAAAACACCCAAAGTTATAAAATGCATGAAGTATAAAAAATACTGATGAATTTACAGCTTCTACAAACCAAATGTAACCAGCATATGAGCACACCTTGCACGCGGGCCCACGTGTTTCGTATTGCTGCGACACAGATGACACTAGATACCGCATTACGAGATTCGTTGTTCCTACAAAAAGTCACCAAAGTTTGAAGAAGGCGAGGGTCGCGGGGATTGCGACAATGCGTTCTCATTGGCTATCTCAAGGTTACGCCTACTCGCGCCTAACAATCAACTAATCAGAGTAATATCTTATAAGTGTATTAATACTGATGCGTGGTGCGCTTCGAGCGTCCTGAATGCAGAATCTAGGGTGTGATCTGTGTGCTGCGACCAACTGAGGAGTAGAGAGGGAAGTAGGCAGAAACGTAATACAAGGAACTGTATGATAACCACGTACTTACACCGAATGTGAACGCAGATGCTGCACGCTGTGCTGTACCTGTGCTGCAGTCGCGTGGAACTGTCGTACGCTGTTCCGGAGCCAGGCTACAGGAGTTAATATAACACATAACGATACATACTTGCATATACCTCAAAACATTACCCTCCTTATTGAGCAGTCGGGTAAAAAGGCGCGAGCACGCGTTCATCACTCTACACCATAGCTCTACACGTTTGTTGCACTGCTCCGACTCGCATCTTGTGTCTTTGCGTTGCTACCAGCTGACTCGCAGTCCTTAGAGATCTTTAATGTCAGTTTCAGCTAGGATAGCTGTTAACGACCGACGCGCCACCAATGTTGTTATTTAAATGTGTACCTGTCAAAGGGAATGAGCGGGGTGCGGGGTAAATCCTCTTTCCAAATAAGTCGTCGCTGCGCCACCTCCACGCATGACGCGCATTGCCTAGTACTAATATGTTGAAAAACTACCTTCAGCTATAAAAATATAGTGAAAATAAGTTTTCTTTGGGTGTCACCATCGGTCGCCCACAATAGCTTCACTGACCCAACGTTGGACAGCATAGCCACATCGTAAAATAAATTTAAAAAAAAAACTGCACCAATATCTCTTCGTAATCCAGCAAAGATAGCTATAGCTAGACATGAAGGCATCTAGATCTATGCAATAAAGTAACAACATATACAACATATACATACCATATCGATAGTAAGTATCCGAATCAAAACAAAACATTTATTCGTTTTATATTTACACAAGTGATATTGTGCAGATATTT